>CM060183.1:10000000-10600000 GCA_030549335.1 Pontederia crassipes
AATAATTACTAATTGACAAAATCAAGCTGAGAAAGACATGAACTAAAATGGTACTCCTTGCCGAAATACACGTTACTAATTGAGGGGGGATAATCAATGTGTTATAAAAAGTCTTGTCACATGAGAACAAAGATAAGTGAATGAAAGTCAGACGGAATGAGATATAATCAGAACAACACTAACAAATTGATAAAATTTTGTAATGGCAAACAAACATAGAAGAACAAGTGGATGCTTCAAATTAAAGTAAGAAAAATAATTTATACTCGAGATACATGACAAAGTTAGTTGTCAAGAGATTCAGTTAGAAGAAAGGAGTTGATTTTAATGAGATGTTTTCGCTAGTAGTTAAAATATCATCGATTTGCATTATTCTTATATTAGTTGATACTAACAACTTGATATCAAGGTAGGTTTTTGAGTAGTCAAATAATTCTTTTAGTGAAAGGAAAATAACATCTAGTTTGTGAATTTTGGAAAAGCTTATATGGAATCAAGCACACTCATTGTTGAGTCATTTATGACGTAATAATGATAAAATAAAACCATATTACATATTTGTGAAATACTTTTCATATGATGACTTTATGATCTTATTGTTATATGTTGATGTCAATGACATTCTTATCGTAGGTCATGATTAAAGAAACATATGCTAGTTGAAGAAGATATCGAGTCAATATTTTTTTCATACCTAGGTGTAGCAAAGAACATCTTTCACTTCAAGATGAATTCTATATAATGTTTAAGTAGAAAATTTGAGAAACAAAACATGAAAATGTCTCATACGCATATGTAGTTCATAGTCTAATGTGTCCAATAGTTTGAACATGGGTGGACATCACATATACAATTGGTGCATTGAGTTCATTCCTATCAAATCTTGGTCGAGAGCATTGCAAGACACTCAAATATCTTTGAGCAATTTCTAGGATATGTCAATGTTTCAGTATCATTGAGCTAGTGTTACAAGGATTAATTGATGTTAATGTTATAGATGATATTGATAGTTTAAAGTCTACTTCTACTTACTTTATGACATTTGTAGGAGAAACAATCTTGTGGTAATTTAAGTTATAGAAGTGTGAACAACTAAAGCAAAATATATTGTAGCTACTGAAGTAGGCAAGAAAATTCAATGAATAAAAAATTTAATGAATGAGAAAACTTAGGAGGTACTTAGATTTGAAGCAGTTCCATGTTATAATTAGAGTGTTATACATTTGACTAATCATTCTTCTTTTCATTATAAGTCCAAATACATCAGTGTCTGAAATTATCAAGTTCGTGATGCAATTGGAAAAAAGAAATTTAATCTTTATAAGATTCATAGTGACAAAAATACATCATTCCAAAAGACGAGACCAAACTTTGTAAGGAGTATATAGGCTTGGCGAATCCCTTTGCATAAATAAAAATGTGAGAGTTTATTGAATTGATTGTTGGTTCATGCTGATATGTTTCCTGTTGATAGGAGAAATCAAGTTGAAGTAGAACTCGATAAATCAACCACAACTTTAAGGGAGCCACTCAAATTAATTACTATGTAAATCATGAGTTGAAGACACAACATGAGCCCATGAGTAAAAAATATATAAGAAGACAATTTCTGAATGTTCATTGAGAAACTTTGGGAATGGTTGTCAATCACTTTCCTATCAATTATTCATATTTCAAATTTCCTCTTTTTTGAAAGACATTATTTTGTAGCATCCAAAATTAATTCTTGATATTATTTGCTACGAGAAATAATTATTAATTAATTATCTAATCTTATAGACAAAAATAGAGTTTGAATATATATTTTCTAATTGTAAAATAAAATACTAAAATGTAGTATAATCATATGTTTATGAAGTTTAGACATTCGGATGATAATGTATTAAGGATGAATATCCGAATTGAAAAAGATTTATTTAGTCTCTTATAGATTGGAATCTCCTAAATTATTAACTCATAAAATTAAATTATGGTCATCACAAACTGACATCCCCTCAATCTAACCATATAGATTAAATTGTCTTAAACTTTCCACAAATAAGCACTTTACCAATCCAAATTAAACTTAAGATGTATTAAAGTAAATTTTCTGAGCTATTAGTCACTCTATAACGTGGTGATTACCATACCACACAAATTCAATTCTTCACACTTTATTTATCAAATTGATATTATTAATAATTTTAAATTGATTAAATTATGAAATTAAGCATTCTATGAACTCGTATAATAAGTAATTTAGAAATCTTATTAACTAATTATAAGCATTAAATATAATTAATAATTGATGAAGAAATATTAAAATAATTAAATTAGAGTTCACAATATTTTTTATTCAATAAAATTGTCTAAAGTAAAATAACCTAAATAATAAATGCAGTTCCCTAGAATAAAGAATAACAAAATAGGTAGAATAGAACTTGAACACCTCCACAACGTACACATGCACAATCAAATAGCAATCGAACAAGCATCCAACATCGGTCGTTGCACCTTCTTTAGACATAGCAATCGAACAAGCATCCAAGTCCTTGCACCATCGGTCAGAGTCCCTCTTATTCTAGTCTGACTTGTAACAAGCTACAACTTCATAGTAGAAAACTTGAGCCTTGAGAGCACGAGTTGTTTATGCGGTTGCAGATGCCTATTTGTAGGTGTGACATAGAGTTGGTGGCTAATCACGATGGTTCCAATATGATGGCTCTACTTAACTTGGATTTCAATAAGACTTTGATTTGTTACAATAAAAATACATCTATTTGATTTGTCATTACTTCATTTATCAACTAATCGAATGTTGACATGTGAGAGAAATACAACATTGCTTCTTGTGAGAGGATTAAATTATTCATGACTTTAAATTATGATCATTTTGTGTTTGTAACGACTTCCTTCAGATCCATCGAATAAAATGTTGACACATGTTAAAATGATGTCAAAATATCCTATGAAATTGGATAAGTAGTATAATAATTTGCAGGTTGTACACATGGCGACAACCGAGTAGTTGAGACATGTTAAGATTTGTCATGAGTTGGACCACATTTGTCAAGATGAATAAAATTCATTCGAGACTTGCAAATGAAGTTGCCATAAAATATCATTGAGTTATTGAGATCTCATAAAAGGTTGTTGGGACTTGCAATTTAATATGTCCTAAATCTTCAAGAATTGTTAGGACTTGTCTTTTGAAGACTTGTCAAATTTGTAAAAGGTTGTTAGGATTTGAAGTTTTATTTATTGAGATTTGTAAGTCAGACTTGCATTCTAAATTGTTAGGACTACAAATGATTGTTGAAACTTGTAACTCAATTTGTCAAGACTTATATTATCCTGTCGAGAATAGAATTATAATAACTAAGTTAATCCTCCTTCAATTTAATGTTATTTGCAAAATAATAATTCAGATGAAGTTGATAACTGGCTTATGAGTTTAATGTACAAATTAATAAAAAAATGATCAATGGCATGATCAAATTATAGTAAAATTAATTAAAATATAATACTAAATATACTAGATTTTACATGAATCATTATTATAATCTACTAGTACTCCACAGTAAAAGATTGACTATTCGCTCGTGTGATTTTTTTTCTCACAATTTGATGAGTTTTCCACATAATGTTTTGTGTATCTGGTCCAATTTAATTCCTTACATTATTATCATAATTCTATTTCATTTGTGATTTAAAAAAAGAAAGATAATTTGATAAATATTAGTTAAGTATATTTCTCAACACATTTCCTAGTGATTATGTGTATGAATCCATGATACATGTCAAAATCTCTTAGTTAGAGTATATAAAGTCTTCTATGGCATGATCAATAACATGATATACATTGGTAATATTCAACATAAAAAAATAAAAACATACACACTATGGACTATATATCTCATAATTGTTACATAGTACGACGCACACTCATAGCATTTCATTTATTTTATCATTAAACCATTTAGGAATTACTTTATACCTCCACGAACATTTCTTATTATAAGATATTTTTACTTTCTTACATGATTTCTTTGAAATTTATGTTAGACTTCACATTCATCATATTATACGTCATCTTCGATCTTCTTAATTGAAAGATCATGGCATTTGTTACATTAGTTAGGTAGGTTAAAAGCCTTTATATCGACGGTATCATTAGAAAAAATACAATCATATTTATAGTTGTAGGACATTACTTTTTATCTTTAATTATGAACTAATGCATTTATTTTAATTAGGTACTTTATTACGGTCATTAATATATTAGACATTTGTGTCACAATGTTTCCATCTTTAACTTGATTACAACTTGGTTTTTTATATTAGGATAAATATTAAGGTTTGAGTAAAAGATCCAAATATATAATACATCCTTTATAGATTGATAATAATACGATATAAATTATTCCGAATGATAATGATTCATATTCAACTATTTCTTTTATTAGTATGATGATAAGAAAAAAAATCCTAAATTAATTGCTGATTGGAGGAAGTTTACTAACAAAATATAAGTAGACACTTGCCTAGTGCCACTCCCGAAACACTTGATACCACTCCAATCCTCTTTTCTTTTACCTTTCAGTCAATTTTAATTTATCTTCTCTACCTCTCCCTACTTTAGTTCCCACCAAATTTTTTCATTAGTTAATCTTCAAATCACTTTTCTTTTTCTCTCTATTGGCTCTCTTCCATATATTAGTACTTTCATTTTCATGATAAAAATATAATACTAATATTGTATAATATGAGATATGAGACATGCATATGAATTTTATTAAATATGAAAAAGACAATAAGTATATTATATATAAATATTAAAATATACGAAATAAAATGAAAATAAAAATAGTAAAAAAAAATGGAATTAAGTTACTATTGATAGAAAAAGAAAGTGAAATTTCCCTTTATGAAATTATTGCATATGCTGATTGTTGAGTCTTTATGTCTTTTTACAAATTCTTTTGAGAAAATTTAGTTTATATTTTTCAAAACTACATGATATATATATATATATATATATATATATGTATATGTATATATGTATATTGCAATATTACATAGATTTAATATGTCTTCTTCTCATATTATAAATTACTAGTTCTAAATCCCGTGCGATGCACGGTTGATAAATATTATAAACAATATATAATGAATATATTATAATTTATAATAATTATCAAAACTTTATTTATACTTGTATATTGATTTATAAAAGCGAAGTAGTATAATATTTAGTTATAACATTATACTACATAATATATATATTATGTAGACTAAATCTCATGCGATGCACGGGTATTACAAAATAAAATTATAATGTCATAATATTTAGTTATTTTAAAAAATATTTTTTTGATTAAATATGATAGATGGATTAGTTTATTTAAAGAAACAATATTTAAATTGACATGAAAAAAATTTAAAAAATAATAGTTTACATTATATTTAAAATAAATTTTACATATATTAAAAATAAAATTTACATATATTAAAAATAAATTTTACTTAAATGCACTAAAACTCCTACTTATACATATATTAACATATCATAAAAAATATTTAAAATATAAAAATCAAACTTTAGAAAAATATAAGAGATTTTAAATTTTTGTTAACACATCATGTGACATACAATGCCTCCACTTTTATTTACATACAAATGCTATATTATTTTAGTTCAACTCAATTTCTACTTACATGCAACTTCAATTAACTTTTTAATGTTTTATTTAATTAAAATTTCTATTATATATATGTGTTGTTACAACATGATTTTATTTTATTCTTTGTAAGAAAAAAACATTCTCTTTATTTAAAAGAACAGGTTTTTCTTTGTTTAATCCAGATAAAAAAAGATATTTTTAGTTAGTAGGACTAAAACCTCTGCTTATACATATATTAGTACATTAAATATTCTATAATTATTATTATCTTCTAAAAAAATTAAAAGTAAAAAAATATAAATTTTATTGTCGAAAGGAAATTTAAAATGTGATTAAAATATTTATTTGTTTATTAAACAAAGAAAAAGCCACCGCTTATACATATATTACAAAATTTCATATTCTTTATTGTTAGGTAAAATACTTTAATTGTTAATCTTTTTATTTAAATACATCTAAAACTAACTTTATCTTATCCGTGCCATAGGATGATTTATGTTTAGGAACACAAAGTCAACATGTATTAATATTATTAAATATGATATATTACTATTATATATGATTATGATTAGTAATTTTAATTAAATCCATGAAATATATTTTTAATGCAATATTCCGATTAAGATTTTAATGTATAACGATTATTTATGATTATGATTAGTTGTGTTTAGGACATAAAACTAATATATTTAGATTTATTTATATTACGTGCCAAATTTGGAGGATTAATAAATAGAAAATCATATTCCTCATCAAATTAGATTTACTTTCTAGATTTAATTTATTACCAACTTTATTATAAGCTTTTTTTATTTTCTTTCGAAAATCCTACTCGTAGTGAAATTGAATTTACCGTGTGGATTTAATTTATTACCATATTTAAAAATTTATAATAAGATGTTTTTATATTATGTTAATAAATCCGAATTTGTAGAAGATTATGTTTTTATTTTAATCTGATAGTATACATTTACATATGAGGATTGGAATTATATTTAGAGTAAAATTTTAATGCATCAGAATTAGTTATATTATGACATGATTACTTATTAATAATTAAAAAATTAAATCTAAACTTTGAATTACTTAGATCTTATGATACAAATTAGATTAGTTATATCATCACATTGTTAGTTATTAATAAAAGTTCATGTCTTCGTGTCAAAAGTCTAAGAGAGAGATTAATTTTTTAATAGATGACACATGTCATCATATTATGATGCCAATTGTCATATTCTCATGCATTTAGGATAAACACTATTAGGATATATACCTATGGATAATATTATGATTATGATTAGTTTAAATTCATAAAGAATATGTAATATTAGTATTATAAATTATAATTATGATTAGTTATTATTAATAAATGACACATGTCATCACCATAATAAGCCACTTGTCATGGTCTCATACCCCATACTTTTACCTCTACTTATATATATATATATATATATATATATATATATATTATTTTTAATAAGTTGGATGGGAGTCAGAGAAAAAAATACATAAGAACAGTAATATATTAAATCAATATAATATTGAAGATACATTTGGTTTTGAAAATATATAATACATCAAAATGTAAGATATAAAACGTTGTGACAGTAAAAAGAAAAAAGATATGTCATTCATAAAAAGTTGGGTGGAAGATGAGAGACAAGAGAATGTATTTGATAGTTAAAGCTTACTTTAAATAAAAAATGGAGGATAAAGACATTCCGGCCGGCTGCAAAAAGAAAAAAAAAGATATGTCATTGAAAAAATATTGGACGGAAGATGAAGAGTCCGGGTTTAAGAAAAAAATCAACTAATTCGAAAACTTACTCCACGTAAGAAATTTGAATAAAAAAATTTAAAAATTAGACGATGGAATATGATTCAGGACAATCTTTTAATAAAGTGAAATTGATCCATTCAAATTAGGCCTCGTCCGAGAAAATCATAGAAGCGAACACATTTTATTTATTGATTTTTATTTATATAGTTAATTCGTAAGTAATCAACATTTTTTTATCGGTATAATACTTTTTAATATAATTTTATATGTTGTCATCACATTGTTGGAACTCTAATTTGATAGTTTTAGAAAACAAATGTGTCTATATTAATTTTAATTTATTATACATTTTTAAAATGAGTATTCTATTAAAATGAGACTTTGAAAAAAAATCATTGGATGAAATCGGCGAGTAATTTTGTTTCTAAATAGTTTTAGAATGACCTATATAATTTTAAAAAATTGAATAAAAACATAAGGAATAAATTTTATTAATAAAAAAATTGATCGAACGACTTTGAAATATTTAAAATATAGTATAGTTTAGTATAAAAGTGTAGCATGAATTTACCACTTTGGAGTGTACCACTCTTGATACAAATATGAACAATAGCTGTGTGCGTGCCCATCAAGCCGTAAAATGATTTTTCCCATGTTTTTTTTTTTTGCACCGACGGTTTTCCGTTCCGTTTTTGGGCTCGGAGTTTCGTTTTATTATTTTTTTTTCTTTTTTTATGGCCAAACTCGAGAACACACGGCGCCATGTCGACCGTACGCCACTTCAAACCAAAAAAAAAAAAAAAAGAAAAAGAAGAAAAAAAGAACGACGTGGACCAATTCAGATCCTTTGGTCAACTGCTTGGGATCTTTCGTTATTTTACTTTAAACTAAAATCAACAATTTGCGTGAAACTATAAATTTAATTTTGAATTAATAATGCAACATTTTATAATGGAAAGAAAATGACGTGAATAAATATTAATTATGCCCATCCAAACGCTGTCGGACCTCCTTAATTGCCCTTTCCACGGACGTCGTCGCTCTTGTTTTTATGTGAATTTTATGTGCATAAATACAAAATTGATCGCGATTAGGATATTTTATGTCAATTTTTCTTCTCGGAATCAGCGGTCAAAATAGCAGTAGTCAAATGAGTTTTTTAATTCCTTTTTTACGTTTAAACTTATTGTCTCCTGTCACTATTTTCTATTAATTTTTTCGTTATTTTAAATTTTGTATTTATCAAATAATTAAGTTATTCTCTGTAATTTGAAATAAATATTTAAAGATAATTTAGTCATTTAATAAATAAAAAATTAAAATAACAAAGAAATTAATAAAATATGACGAATAAATTAAAATAAAAATCACGACATAATTTAGAGGACAATACGATAAAACTAAAAAAAAATCATTATAATTTAAAAGAGATTTAAAAAATTAATCATTTTTTTAAAAGTATGATCATCATAATTTTTTCTTATATATTTTTCGAATTGTTAGAAATAAAATATTTTCTTATATATACTTTTTCACCCATTAATCCACATATATTCTTCAATCCAAAACGATCTGCACGGGAAGATAATTGATTACAAACTTAGTATATATACTTAACGAATAAATTATACTTCATTGTTTTGCGACGGTATTTAGGAATTAACTGTTGTAGCCTTGTAGGTTATAACGATGACTAAACTTAGTATTATTTTTAAACTGTCTTAAAAGGCAAAAAACTTGACTAACTGAAATGGAATAGATCAAATTGGAAAGAATAAAAAAATATGAATTCGATTAAGATATTATGAGAAATTTTGAATAAATCAATATAGATTTCGTGAAATTAAGATCCATATAAAAAAGATGGTAGTGTAAAGGACATATTTCTTGTTTGTGGTTATTTTATTTATATTATTAATTTATGGGTCATCATTTTTTTAATTATTTGTATAATAGTTTATTATTTAGAATTATTTCCTCTAACCTCCCATAAATTATTGCGAATTACCACATCTAACTCCAAATTACGAACTTCATTTTTTGAGTACCTAAATTATCACGATTTTTTTAATTTGATCCTTTCGTCCAATTTCGTCGACTTCTCCGATATTTTTTATTTTTCGCATTTGTGAAAAATCTATTATATCCGTGCATTAATTCACTTTTACATAAAAAATATAAAAATATTTTTTTAAAAAAAAGAAAAAACATTACTGAGCCCCCCCGGAGGTCGCGGGGAGGGGGGCGACCCTTCCACACCTCGCGCGAGGGACCCCCACCCCTGCGACCTCCGGGGGCGACCCCCACCCTTGCAACCTCCGGGGGCGATCCCCACCCCCACCCTTCTCGTCGTGTTTTTTTTAATTATTATATTTTTTATGTAAAAGTGGACTAATACAGGAGTATAATGAACTTCTCACATATGCGAAAAATAAAAAATAACGGAGAAGTCGACGAGATTGGACGGAAGGACTAAACTAAAAAAATTGCAATAGTTTAGGTATCCAAAAAATGAAGTTCGTAGTTTGGGGTTAGATGTAATAATTCACGATAGTTTAGGGGAGGTCAGAGGAAATAACCCTATAATTTAATATTATTCTATTTTATTTTGAAGCTATTATGTCATATGTTTTAGAATTTTCTTATTAAGTTTTATATTCTACTTGTAATATTAAATTTTGTTATATTAAGTTTAGTTTTTATTTGAATTTTAAAACTATTATCAACAATAGGGATCCAAAAAGTACCTGAAAATTTGATTAAGGGTGATCTTTCATTTACACTATGTTTGGATGAACACTCATTAAGGGGAAGGGAAAAGAATGTGGGGGAAGGGAATGAGAGGAAAGAGAAGGGAACTTTTACGCCCCAATTTGAGGTTGAAATAAAGTAGCACAAAATGAGGGGAATGGAGGAGAAAAAATGAATTTTCCCCTCATTTCCCTCTAAAATTTATCCAAATAAGGGATTTTTTCCCTTCCCCTCCCCCTCTTTACCCTCTATTCATCTCAATCCAAACATAATGTTACTAAATAGTTTAGTAAAAATTGATTAAGGGTGATTTTTCATTTACTAAATAGTTAAAGTGTTGATTTTTTAAATTGTTTTCTAAATATTTCTAAGAAACATTGATACAAAAGCACACACATGCACGCACAAGTGCACGTGTCATGGGGAGTTTTCTCGTGACATCACGCGCGAAACTTCGTGACATCCGTGCCGCTCAATTTAAAGCTCCCATGACACATGCATGACAAACATGGGGGCGGGCGTGCGTGCGCGGCGCGCACACACACTACACACTACACACTACACACACACACACATATATATATATATATTGTTACATTAATTTTTGGAGGTTTTTACAACTCTTATCACATTTTAAATTTATGATTATAATTCCTAGTTAGAAGCATTCATATATTTATGTTTTATACTTGAATAGTGTAATGAGAGAGTATTTTTGGGCAAGCTAGTATGCAGTGGTATTTTCTTTACCTCATTCCAATATGACTTTTTATTTATTTTTGAACTCTTAGGCACCTCAAAAATAGATTTCTAGGATTAGGCCTGTAGTGTTTTTTTAGATTTTAAGGATTAGGCCGCTAGTTTCTTTTTTTTAAAAAAATGAAAATTAGCATTTCAAATGACAATATTAAAAACCTACTTCTACTAGCATTTAGTAATTAAAGGTTAGAGATTTATTTTTTATTCTAATTTTATCCTAATTCAAATATATTATTTCTTTCTCAATCTTATTGTTTTCTCATTTTTATTTTATCACCATTCAATTATATTTCTTTCTATATTCATAATTAATTAATTACACATTATTTATTTGTTAACAATAAATAACAAAATAATTTAATAATTATTATGTATGCATTATATAATTTTATATACTTCAATAGAAAATTAGTTGTGAAACTTTATTTTATTTGATTGAGATATAAATGATTTTTATTACATCATAGTAACATTTGTATATTACTCGAATTGAATAAATCATCATATGTTCAATTATATCATTTTACATTCATTAATTAATTCTATCACTAATTTATCAACACTACAACAAAATTGATATATAGCTATAAATTATTTTGTGAATATAAGTTTAAATATCGTGATTATAAATCATTAGTCACAAATAAATTTGTGACAACAATTCGTGGATATTGATGACGTTGCCATTGATTGGTAGCCGATTTTTTTTATGGCAATAAATATCATAGTAATCATAAATATATATGTATTAAACGTTAACAAATATGGATAATGATATCATTCGTGGCAAATAATTAATTGTTAATATCATAAATGAACCTCTAACTATTAGTACCAATTTGCTATAAAATCATTATGCAGTTATCAAATTGTTAATAAAACAGAGCTATAAACTAATTATTTTTTTTCTTTTATCTTTGTAATTACACTATAAGTTTTCACTTTTACCCCATGATCAATTTTTTTATTTATCTAATTACATTTTTACTATGAAATGCAAAACCATATATTTATCTACTTTCCTTCTATGTTTTAAATGGTTAACTATATATGTTTTTTAATCTTTAATTTTTTAAATGATGATAAATTGGTAATAGAATAACTTCAAACTTTGATTAAGATAAAAGTTGACAGAAAATTGACGAGAAGGCAAACTAGAAAACTTTGATAAGGGTGAGCACGATTCCCGACCTGGCCACACCAACCCAAAAATCTCAATTTTTTTTTACTTAATAGGAAATCGAATATGAGTTTAATTCATATTATATTATGAAAATTCATATTGCATCCCGACCTAATAATATATATTATATTAATATTAAATTATTCTAAAATATTATATTTATGTTTATTTTAATTAAATTTCCATATTTTATTATATATATCTTAAATTTACATTCTATTATATTATTATATCTGTAATTTAATTGATAATTATCATATTTATATAATAATAGTAATAAATATTTGTATTATCACATTAAAAATTTTCAATTTTTTATGCTTTAATCAGTACAATCAAGAATTTTTCGATTTTTATCCCAATTCGATTAGGACGTCCCAATCTGACTCGCGATCTAGATTCTTTTTATAGAATCTGATGGCGGAACATGGTCTCGAAAAGGTTTGGTCATCCTTTAATGGATTGAAAACTAATGCAGTTAAATGAATAACCTTTTTTCCTATTACAAAAAGGAGAATAAAAAAGTAAAAGAAAGAAATATGTGGATCTCAATGGATATCTAATAACTGATTAAAATCGAGAAACCATGCATTAGTCACAATTTATTGATGGCAAATTCAAAATATCAGTGCTCAATTAATTCAGATATTCCCCTGAAACTGAAATAATGAAAAGAAATGCTCGTGAATGCCAATGACCAAAAGAAAAAAAAAAGCTACAAGAAAATAAAATGCACTACTTCCATTCCATGGATAGTGGAAACAACTTTTTAGCGTAGTAATTAGTGTGGTAGTAATTATATTGTTTATTAACAAATATTATAATAGAATAGAGTGACAACATTGTCTTTCAGAGTAACATTATAGAATGGCATGCTATTATATTATTTATGTATTATTCTTAACAAAATATTATTTGTATAGTATTACAGTGAACGTGATTATTTAGTTGATGAAGAGTTTTATCTGTGGGCTCAATTGATTAAACAAATTGGCTCTTCATTGTCTAATTTCTTTTTTATTACAAACTTGTCTTCAGCATCAGTGTGAAAAAATTGCAATATTAATTAGCATAAAATTCATATAGAGAATTTCTATCCCATAGTATTATGATATCCCCGGAGAATTTATACTCAAGCAATGTCGTATAATAATTAATAAGTAAGATAAATATGTAGTTTACTATAAAAAAACAAGAAATTAAAGAAGTCACTTCAAAGCGAGAAAGAAAGATATCAATTAATTAAATCGTTGTCAACCACAGTTGATGTGTAATATGAATCTTATTTGAAATCACATCTATTCACAAGATTTCAGGTCGATTGCATTCACAATGTTTATTCAAGATTCGGGTACAAGAAGAGAATCTTGCAGTCTTCAAACATGTGCACTATAATTTGATTAGATCCTTTTTCTCTGTCAACCCTTTTTTTTTTCTTGTGAACCCTAACGCTAAAATGCTCATTTCGATGAAACTTTGGCAGCTTTTTTTTTTTTTGAAATTCCGTCATTTAAAATATCTTTATAAAAAAATTAACTTGTCATGTAAATTAATAATTTACTATTGATTCGGCCCACATTTGAAGCAAGATTGATTTCAAAAACAATTGTTGAGATTTACACAAAGATATAGTTCTCATTATCTTTAATTAAAATGGTTATGTTACATGTCAATCAAGAATCTACGTGCATGAAGTAAAATAGGATCGAGTTCCACATATTATTTTTTAAAAAAATCCAATTTAATCTGTATTTTTCTAGTCCAACACTTATCAATAGTTGGGTTAGATAACTTGAGAAAATATTATTTAATAAAATTTTGTGAATATTTATTATTTATTAACTTTTTATATATTTATTAGTTCTATTCTATATTCTGGCAACTCCTTAAAAATTGTGTGTGGCCGCGTTTGCACATGTGAATGGAAACAATTTTTTTTTTAAAATATTCAAATGTTTATTTTATATTGTATTTTGACAAATAATATTATATATATATATGCATGCAAACAGGCGTATATAAACCTGAACCTTAAAATTTTTCTTTTATTCCTATTGCATGGACATATAAATAAATAATATATGAAGTAAATATAAAAAAAAATATGTTGTTGTTTTTTTCTTTGTCAATGACCGCGGATTGAATTGGTGTGGGGGCTTTTGACATTGAACACGGTCGCACCCTCACACGTATTCTCATCTCCGTCCAACCAAACAACTCATGCTATGAATAAGACTTGCAACAATTTGCACGCTTAACATAAGACCGCCCCCAACTCACGTGGTCACACACGCCTTTTTCTCTCATTTCAAATACATAAATCACGATTCCCCTTTCTACCCTTCCTACGATGGAATTGACAGGATTGTGCATACTAAATACTAATATATTATTTAAATAATAATAAATTTTTAGTCTATTAATCATCGTCTAATTCATAAATTAAGAATTATTATTTTATTCTTGATAATAACTAACGGATAAATGGGTAGACTTTTTAAATATAATTTATTTTTTTTCTGTCATTATCTTTATTTAAAAGAATATATTTTCTACGGATCTATCAAAACTTTGTGAGCTCCGGTGGATCGCCGGAATCCAGTTGTTATGCTGCCGGAGCAGAAAACGAAGATATGGTGGAGAGAGAGAGAACTAGTAGAGGAAAGAAGAAGATGCTATTCAGAATTAAAAGATGATTACATCTACTTACTATAACATTAAGATTCTATTTATACTGATAAGCTGCTGATATGTAAGAAACTAATTCGTATTACATCTGATACTGGAAGAAGATTGGAAGAAGACAACACTGCTACAAAGTAAGAATCACTAATCTCCCTCACAGGTCTGGCCGACGTACGTCACACAAGTGCAGGAAGTGAAGATGTCAACGATGTGATCTCCAACAGGATCATGGTATAAATTGAGGTTAATAAAAATTAAGTTTATTTTAATAAATCACCCTAAATTATCACGATTTTTTACATTTAATCCAAAATTATGAACTTCCTTTTTTTATTCCTAAACTATCACAATTTTTTATATTTTTTTGCTAAATTACCCATCCCTCCATAATGCATCAAATAATAGATGTAAAAAATAAAAAAGAAAGGAAAAATGTTCTTTGCGTTGATCACCCATTCCAATCCAGCCTTAAAAATTAAATGTTCCAATATTTTAAAATTTAAAATTTATTATTTGATGTGTTATGAAGAAAGAGATAATTTAGTCTTTTCATAAATGAGTGGATGGAATGATTAAAATAAAAAAATTACGATAATTTATGGATAAAAAAATAAATTCATAGTTTAAAATTAGATGTGAAAAATCGTGATAGTTCAGGAGTGGTTTATGAAAATAACTCTAAAAATGATTAGTAGATGGTCAGTTCATCTAATTAAATATTTACAACCTTAAATGTATTTTTTCCAGCTACATTCATTATGATAGCGAGGAAGCTAATCCTGATAACTAAGACCATAATACTTGATCTGGACCATTAATTACTTTCCTGCTGAATTAATTAGGAACGGATGAGATATCGCAAGTTGATCAATGAATCGTTGCACAGCAATGGGGTTTTGTTGGCGTAGATCTTATAGATCCCGTACGCTCTGCAATTCTCCACCATGCATGGAACCATCACTGCACCACCAATCCATGGATCACAGTGGACCAACTCCATTAACTCCAAAAATCAACTTGACGAGTGCCAAATCATATGGATGTATTATTGGCATCTCCTCACTCTTGTTTTTTAAGCTAAGAAGACGATCGAGATACCCTACTGGTTGTTTTTTTTTTCTTCTGTTTTTACAGATTCAAGTTTCAGCAATCAACATGCAGCAAGCATATACAAGTGAAAGAAAGAAAGAAAAAAAAAGAAGAAGAGAACAGTGTTGCTATGATAGAGCTTCCTCTTTATGAACAATCCACAGCGAAACCTTTTAATGGCGACTACATGATGCTGCAACAAGTTGGGGAAAAGTAGGGCACATGAAGGAGTGACCCCTCCACAATGATTTGGCCATGGACGGATGTGGCTACTGCAACCTGGTTAGCCCATATCTGCCATATGGGCGGCAGAGACGTTGCCGCTATCAAAACAGATGTGCCGATCAATATTTTTAAAAGCTTAACAGTTAAAAAAGAACAATATTAGTTTTATAATAGTTTTAACTTTCAGTTATGGATTCTTTGAGGAATTTGATATAGTCCAATCGTAGATGAATTTTTTTTAACGTCTGATTAATTCGATGATAAAAATATAAAATAATAATAATATATTTCCTGATCAAATTTGAAATTATCAGTACTAGTCATTTGAAAGTCAACTCTGCTATCAATTGAACTAACCCATTTTGATTCGAATAAATGCATTAAAAAACTCACTATTCTTTAAAGTCATATAATATGAAGATAAATGAGCTGATAATTTATTTTTTTTAAAAATAATTAAATCATCAAAGAGAGCATCATTAATTTTATAATATTAATACGGAGTGATATCTCCGATCCGTGCACAACATGCAACACGCCGATCTCGCCGTAAAAAGGGCACGGCATGGAAGGGAGGGGGCAAAATTGTCAAAAGGAATGTTACGAAAAGAGGACAAGAGGGATCACACGAACACACAGAAGAACGCGTAGGAAAAATGGCGATGACTTTCTTTATTATGGAATAACGATGATTACAAGGATGAGTCTCTATATGGACTCCTAGAAAGTTTATATAGGTACTTCCTTTACATACGGACTGAGACTCTAAGTTAATCCCTTGAAAATATGACACCTATTTCGTGATAAGGAAATAAATCAACTCCGAATCACATACAGAATATTCTTAAAATTTTTCGCTCAAAGGACTCCGTCCCTTTGCAACCTCGCAGGAGATCCCCCTGGATCACCCACAAGTTCGCTGACCGGGCAACGAGATCCTTGTAGAAAAATTCTGTTAAAATGTTTGACTACGTAAGAGGATCACAGAAAAATTATAACTGGGCTCAAATTCAACACATTATCGACGAGAGAAAATGCATTTGACTCCCCCATTGCCGGGAAGCTCCAATTTCAACCACTTAAAATTAACAATTGAAACACGCCTGGACGGCAGAGAGACATGACTATTTTACCCCTCGGACCCCCTCTATAAATACGCGGTGTCTCTTCCCCGAACTGACCACCTCATTAGAACAGAGTGCGCGAGCGGAAAAAAAAGCCGTTAGCGAAACAAAGCATTTTAATTTTTTTTTCTTTGTGGATTTGTGTTTCCATCTCTGGGACGAACAGCTGAGAATTGTGTACAGGCGATTGGATTCTAATTAATGGCGGCAGCTCCCGTGGATTTGGGATCCTCCCTGCTCCAGAAGACTAGTGCCGCTCCTCTCTTCGCTTCGTCCAGCTCTCCGTTGTTTCGCGCCGCAGAGCACGGCAAGCTCTTCTTTCCTCCCGCTCGTGTTCCCTCGAGGCAGGGCAGGAGTTGCGGCGTGATGAGGAGGGGGACGACGGCTCCGGTGTCCGCGGTGGTGCTGACGGAGAGGTTCGAGAAGGCGAACGCGTCGTCTGCGGAGGCCCCCGCGGGGGAGAAGGCCGTGAAATTCACGGTCAGAGCGGCGGTGACCGTGAGGAGGAAGAGGAAGGAGGAGTTGAAGGAGAAGGTCGCGAACCAGCTCGACGCTCTCTCCGATAAAATCGGCCGGAGCATACTGTTGGAGCTCGTCAGCACAGAGATCGATCCGAGTAAGTCTTCTTGATCGTGCTATTGGAGTTCGTTCGCGAATCGTTACGTGTTCAGCAGATAATTGAAATCAGCGCTCGCAGTCATTTGTCATTTTTGTATTAATTGCTCTGAGCGACTCAGTCTCAGTGCATGTCATCATCAGAAATGTCTCTGCAATTTCCTTGTGCAATAAGTAATCAGCTCTCTCGTTTGACCCCCTCCACAGGAACGAGGAAGGCCAAGACCAGCAGCACCGCGGAACTACGGGGCTGGTTCGACAAGAAGGACTTGAAGGCGGAGCGAGTGGTCTACACGGCCGAATTCGTCGTCGACTCCAACTTCGGCGAGCCCGGCGCCATATTGGTGCTCAACAGGCACCAGAAGGAATTCTTCCTGGAGACCATTGTGGTCGAAGGCTTCGCCTGCGGGCCTGTCCACTTCATCTGCAAGTCCTGGGTCCATCCAGTTAGAACCAGTCCAGACAAGAGGATCTTCTTCAGCAACAAGGTCTCCTCCCATGCACCCTTGCCGTAGTTATCAGTTTTCAGTAGGACGTCGCAATCGAATTATTAATTACTAAGACCAATTCATCTAAACTCGTTGAATGCTTCCTCTGTTGCAGCCTTACTTGCCATCGGAAACTCCAGCCGGCTTGAAGGAGTTGAGAGAGAGGGAACTGAAGGAACTGAGGGGCGACCATAAGGCCTCGGAAAGAAAGATCGGCGACCGGATTTACGACTACGATTTGTATAATGATCTGGGGAATCCCGACAAAGGATTTGAGTTCAGAAGGCCAGTGCTTGGAGGGCGGGACCTGCCTTATCCGAGGAGGTTGAGGACTGGGAGGCCCCCAGCTGAAACAGGTAACAGGACTGTTCACTCTTTTACAGTTTTACTTGCCTGCTGGTTAATTAGAAGCCGGGATATTTTGGATCATGCAAGGCGACTTGCAGAGCAATAAGAATTGATGACGAATAATAGACAGCAACTTTTGTTGACAAATTCCGTGTCTGCTTACATTTATGACACACGCACACTCACATCTCTCAGAAGTCCTGCTGATCACCTTCATGCATCTCTCTTTTATGTTGTCCCTCTCCGCCACAAAAGTTGATGCGAGATGTTGCCCACAGAGCATTGTATAACCTGTCTGTAGACCATTGTGATCATGGCAATAAATTATTGACTTCTCTTGTACCAACGTAAAACTATGAGTTCTGGTTCAAGTTCAAGAAATCACATGCATGCCATTCTTCGCTGTCAATAAACCGGTTGGGTAAATTTAATTAAGGAAATGATGCCATTAGAATTTGTCACGGATGTATATATGTATATGTATATATGATATATATATTTCTGACATCAACTACTGCAACTGTTTTGCAGATGCTAACTATGAGAGCAGAGTGGAAGCTCCGGTTCCGATGTACGTTCCCCGCGACGAACAATTCGAGGAGGCAAAGCAGGAGATGCTCTCCGAGGGGAACCTGAAGGCGCTGCTCCACAACCTCATTCCCGTGCTTGTGGCATCCTTCCTGCCGGATGCCCATGACTTCAAGGCTTTCCATGAAGTCGACAACCTCTTCAAGGAAGGAATTCGGCTGAAGCAGACCTTGCAGGATCAGGTCCTGAACAAGGTCCCTTTCCTGAGCAAAATTCAGGAGTCCAGCGAGGGCCTAACCAGATACGATACACCTGACATCATCACAAGTAAGTAATTCAAGCATTCTTCTATACCGTTCAATAGCTCTAAATATTTTTTAATCTGAATTCAGTACTACTACTAGTAGTTATTTTAATATCATGGTCTTTTATTACATATGGCTAGTAGAACTAATTTGGTATATTGATGTCATATGTCGCAACAACCACTTGAAACAGTTCATAGCATTAGTGGAATGTGTTATATAATATCATTCTACCTTCACACTTCTGTGCCATATATTTACTTTGTACTTCGGGTAGTGCTCATCTTGGAGGGTATGAATGTCACATGCTCCTCCATGATAGGAAATTTGATGATGGCGTGATAAAAATTCCGTTCAAAACAAAAGCAGAAAAGAGAACAAGACATTGAAGAATGACAGCAACTTCTACCATCCTAATTGATGACCCTCACATGGCACTCACCATAGAGATGTATTACCACTCAGAAACACAGGAGAAGAAGAAAAGACGAGAGGAAGAGAAATTAAAAAAAAAAAGATAGAGATCACTTCCATTTTTACTTTCTACTTTCCTTTAGTGCTTGGCTGCTTGCGTGATGCTTGAAAGTTGAAACTTAGACACCACAAACCAACTCAAACTCTCAAACTCTTTGGCGGACTAAAAGCAAGTCCTTTTTTTTAATTTTACTTTTAGCGTCTTGTTATTAACTTTTTGACCGATGTGAATTCTTCTGAGTCCCATTTTTCTTGTCTACTCAGAGGACAAGTTCGCATGGCTGCGCGACGACGAGTTCGCCCGCCAGGCGCTGGCCGGCATCAACCCCGTCAACATCGAGCTGCTCACGGTACCTAAACTACTACTACTACAATCAAGAAAAGATCAATTGAGAAGAACATAAACAAGAAAACAAAAAGTTCTTCCTGTTTTACCGTATCATATATTTTGTTGATTTGGTTAAGCTTCAACTTTTGGCCATGCACCTTTCAGGTCTTCCCTCCAGTTAGCAAGCTCGACCCGGCAGTCTATGGCCCTCCAGAATCCGCCATCAGAGAAGAACATATCGTTGGCCATCTCAATGGCATGTCTGTTCAACAGGTAACTTTTCGTGACCACTGCAGATAAATAATAAAAAAAGGATCATGGTGCATCCCTCGAGTAATTTGTACGTAAGTATTACTAATCACTGCGACTTCTGTACGTACACGTTCAGGCGTTGGAGCAGAAGAAGCTGTTCATGTTGGACTACCATGACGCATACCTGCCGTTCCTTGACCGGATCAATGCCCAGGACGGGCGGAAGGCCTACGGCACGCGCACCGTCTTCTTTCTCACTCCTCTGGGGACTCTGAAGCCGGTGGCCATCGAGCTTAGCCTCCCGGCGGCCACTCCCGGATGCAAGCGCGCGAAGCGCGTGCTGACGCCGCCGACCGACGCCACCAGCAGCTGGATGTGGCAACTCGCCAAGGCCCACGTTTGCTCCAACGACGCCGGCGTCCACCAGCTCGTCAATCACTGGTAACAACAAGAGCTTCGTGACAGTAAACGACAATCATGCACGATTACGTATTGCATGCATTTGTCATTGACGCAATGCATGCATGGAAATTTTTGTCAGGTTGAGGACGCATGCGTGCATGGAGCCGTTCATCATAGCGGCACACCGGCAGCTGAGTGCGATGCACCCGATCTTCAAGCTGTTGAAGCCGCACATGCGGTACACGCTAGAGATCAACGCCATGGCCCGCCAGATCCTCATCAACGGCGGCGGGGTCATCGAGTCAGGCTTCACACCCGGCGCGTTCTCCATGGAGATCAGCGCCGCCGCCTACCAGGCGCATTGGCGGTTCGACCAGGAGGGCCTCCCGGCCGATCTCATCAGAAGGTATGCGCGACGACCTCTGCTCGCTCCATCAATCACGCCGTTCATTAACTTGTCGGCCCATTAGAACTAACAACTCTATGTTCATCGTGACAGGGGCATGGCAGTTGAGGACCCGTCCCAGCCGCACGGCCTTCGACTCACCATCGAGGACTACCCGTACGCGTCCGACGGCCTCTTGTTGTGGTCGGCGATCCAGAATTGGGTCCAGACCTACGTGCGAGCTTACTACCCGGACGCCTACTCTGTCCAGACCGACTACGAGTTGCAGTCGTGGTTTGCCGAGGCGGTCAACGTCGGGCACGTCGACAAGCGCCACGAGCCGTGGTGGCCGCGGCTGGCGACCCCCGAAGACCTGTGCTCAGTCTTGACAACTCTCATCTGGCTTTGCTCGGCGCAGCACGCGGCGCTCAACTTCGGGCAGTACCCCTTGGGCGGCTACATACCGAACAGGCCGCCCATGATGCGCCGGCTCCTCCCCGTCGAGGGCGACCCCGACTTCGACCTCCTCGTGTCCGACCCTGCTCGATTCTTTCTGTCCGCGCTGCCGAGCGTCACCCAAGTCACCACGTTCATGACCGTCATCGACACGCTCTCCACGCACTCCACCGACGAGGAGTACCTCGGGCAGAGGTCCGAACCTTATACGTGGACCGGAGACGGCGAGATGGTGGAGGCCTTCCACGAGTTCTCGGCCGAGGTGCGTCGAGCTGAGGCGGAGATCACCAGACGAAACTCCGACCCGGATCGGCGGAACCGTTGCGGCGCCGGCGTGTTGCCGTATGAGCTGATGGCGCCCACTTCCGGGCCTGGGATCACATGTCGCGGCGTCCCCAACAGCGTGACCATTTGATAGACGACAAGGAGAAAAGCGAGTGACGTCAGTAAATATATATACATACGTATATAGATATAGAGATGCATTTAAGAGCTAACTTTTCTTTTCCTTTCTTCAACTATAGAGGCAGGAATTTGATGTTATATGAGATGTGTATAATACATGCATGGTGTAATCTGTATGTATAATATTCTCAAGGGATGTAAAAATATACGATCACCGCAGAACTGAAAGAAAAGCAAAGCTAATTCTCATTTCTCACAGCATGAATGCGTTTTATAACAAACAGCAATGCTTGCTAATAAGGGATGATGACACAAAGAAAAAATAAATTGCTATGATTTTTTTTTCATTGTCACCTCCGGAGTGAATAAAAATTCAAATTCACTATCCAGTGTTGCCTCGGGTCGGATACATGATTATGTCCTGACGAAAATATTCTATATACAATAAATTTTGAATTCGAGACATTCTTAAACGAGGATAAAGTACTTATCACTTGTCCACATTTCGAGATGATAATGTATTGGGATGATGAAATGCATGCCTTCGTTTACTTACAACTTCAAGCATAGAAAGGGCACTTCTTTATTGTCTTCCCAAGTTTCTAATGCAAACATATTAAGTTTGGGAAATTGTTGGTTGCCGATTTTAAATTTTACTGTGTTTCTTTTGAATTTTACCACCATTTCTTTCACTTCTTTTAGTTCTACAACAGAGTTGAAGAAAATCTGGATCGCTAATTGTTAAGGACGTTTCGCACCGGTCGTCCACTTATTTCCAATATCTTCTCATTTTTCAAACGCCTTTTTACCTTCATGTTCATACTCAGTGGTAGTATAAACTATCCAAATTATAATAAGTGCACTTAAACACTGCAATTTTGATAATAATTCTTCACACTATACTTCCTCAAACTTCTTACAAATAGTATTTTTTTTTTAATTTTATTACATTATGCGTGAGGTGATAACTCACACCAAATAGTATTTGGCTAGGAACACAATCCAAGAGACTTATCTTATGTATTGAAATAGGCATAGTTAGTCGTTTTCTTAAGTAAGGATGAACCATTTACCACTTCATCTCAACTTCTATTGAAGCAAGACAAATCACCCAAAAGTCTTCCCGTTAAGTAACAACCAACTGAAGCAAGACAAATTACCACCAGTTGTTGGCCATCCAAAATTGAGGAACATGATTGGCAACCCTTGGAAAATCACACCATCAGAAATCGAAGGAGGCCTATGTGACTTGAGTGCCACCATAATCGCCTAAGAGAAAAATCATGGAGAGCTCGATGAAGTGCCCTGATCTATGCTCATGTGGAGTTGAGACAATGAATCGATCATCATCAGCTTATAACAGAACTTCAACGACAAGTACAAGCCATTCACAAGGCACTAGCGAAGGAATCCGAGGGCAAGTTAAGGCACCACGAAAGAAGTCCAATGGACGACCACGTGAGTGACATCTGTCCATTTTAGACAACCAATCAACCTTGCAAGTTTTCACAATCTATGAGAGTGTGTGGTACGAGAATAACGGAGAGAACAAAGATTTATTCCAATGGTACAATCAATTATTATAAGAAATAATTTTTTTATTAATTATCATCATTTTTTATATTCTTTATCTATAGAATGAGAAAAACAAAAAAAAAACATACTAAATTTTTCATTAAGACAAGAATAATTTATTCACTCATTACGTTCCTAATATAAAAATATTAGATTTTCCTATAAAAACCCCGGAGCAAGCGAGGAGTTCAAAGATTTTTTGCGAAACGTGTAGAAATATCTCGAGGTCTAATGGTCTCACCTTAAAATAGTCGATGATTATGAATACCTCATGCTTTCTAATGACGTTGTCTTTGCAAAAATGCTGACAAATGGAGTGCAATTGATCGAGACCTGGGAGAAATTTGTCAAGAAATTTAACACAGATTTTTGCCTTTCTAATTCAGACATAGAAAGTTAATGTGATGTTTTCCACCTCTAAAAAGGGAATACCAAAGAATTTTATGGAGTTCTGCCTACAGAATTTCCAAGTTAGATCTCATTTTTCTACAATATTTTAGCATCACTTCTTTTGTACTTAATTTTAGTATAAAGTTGATATGATAACATTATTGATAAGTGCACTTAGAAACTACACTCATGGATGATGATTCTCCACACCGCACGCTCAAACTAATACTCATATCTTAGATGCATTAAAGAAAAGATGTCCAATACTCTATAAAAAATTTTGTAATTAAGGATTCTATTCGAAATACAAATGTAACGCTTTCTCTAATTTCAGAACATCAGATGACAATCCAGGAAACTTTCCTTGGGAGAAGTGTCACGAGTGTCAGCAAGACATCCGTCCCAAGGGACCCTCGTACCAAAGAGGAAAATAATCCACTACAAATTGCACGACATGATATTTTGGTTGGGTGTTGAGACCAACTTTGTGCTCCGTAGCCTAAACGTTGCATAGGACTCCCGTGACACTATGAAGGTTACCATCATGTTCTCGCATTTAATTTACCTTGTAAACATAAATAAATTCTTCAGATATAATTTTTCTTATTATACTTTCCACTTTGACATATTGTTGCTTCAAGTACATATTGTCCCCGTTTCAAGTACATATCGTCCACCACCATAATCAGATGATAAAACGCATGAGAACAATCTTTCCATTCGTTTACAACTCGATCGGCCCACAGGGCACAGACATGCATTTGGAATGAACTTTTCTGGTCGTCATTCTAATGAATAAAATAAATACAGCAACAACGTTTATGCTGTTTTCTTACTAGGCGCAATTGCCAACACAACCTTTGGACGTAATTCAAAATCAACCACAATTTAGCCATATCGAAGCTTTATGGCTTCCTTTTTCCGGTGGCCCTTCATCATTATGCACAATAGTCGTGCATCTGCATGGTTGTTTCTTCATCTGCAACAACAGACTATACTTTTCTTAGGTACTTCAATCGTGTAGGCTAGTGCTCGCGTATCTCAAGTAGAAAAATTACCTCAATCAGACGAATTTGGGCAGGCAGCATCGAAATGATCACACTATATTATAGACGTAGATTGATCTTGTCAGCCCATTTGAAGATATCTGAGTAAACTTGGTCGCCACCCAATTCCTCTCCGGTGGCTCCAGCGGCCACTCTTATGATATCTTCTATTAAAGCAAAGTTGCCCATGATATCGACGTGGGCACCACTCTGTGTTCCTCTGCCTTCCAATAAGTTCGATGGTGGTGCATGATCATATTCTCTGACATAAGTTTTAATACCGGAAGGATTAAATCTGGTTTTTCCACGCCATCCTTTTGCACACATGTAACCAGCACTTAAAACGGGAACTGTTTCATCACCATCAACCGAGTAAACACCACCTTGCAGGCAGCTTCCATCATGTTCACCACTGGCTGAGGTGTCAATCTGAAAGGGGATATAGCACTCAGCTGAAGCTGATAGCTTATAAACATATGCTCTCTCTGTAGGGATTCCCACTCCATACATGGAGAATATCTCCATGTCAGGAGCATTCGGCAATCTGCAGAAGGAAAAACAAAACATTTTAGCCTAAATAAGCGTGAAAAAGGAAAATTTTCTCCAGGAAAGTCATGTAAGGTAGTGCAGAGAATTTTTCTTAGTTAAAAATTTATGGTAATGGGTAGTAGGTAGGAAATGCATAGGAGTATTAATTAGTGGAACTTCCAAGAGACCTCATGGCCAGCAATTTCCATAGTGTTGAATTTCGATAATTAGTTATCAGTTGATATCTTAGCCATTGGTGGTTAGTTAAATGCTTGGACATTTATTCCTAATTTTTTTAGATGTAAAGAAGAATTCCTTTTGTTTCTTCTAATATTATGTTCCATGAGATGACGTGTTTCAACTCATCTCCTCCCTTGCGATGCTCCAGATCGTGGGGGCTGATAATGCTTCAGGTTACCAGTATCATACCCATGGAAGGCACACCAACTTGAATGGAGTGTGTGATGTTGCAAGCAAATGTCAATGGGATCATGCAAACAATCGTGCAACTCACCACAAGTATCTAGTAGATGTAGATCTCGACGCAAGAAAAGTTTTTTGAATTGGGGACCCAAGAGAGTACTTCAATAGATCGGCTGACAAATTGATGAAGAATTCAACGAGGAAACTCAAATTTCAAGATAAAAATGGATCTTCCATTTCCTGACTACAGTGACCAAGTGAAGTTATTTACATTATTATCTATGTGTGTGTGGAAAGGAGAAGGATGGCTACTCAGAATCAACAACCATCCACTGTGGTTGAGAATAAATTCTTAATGACCAATGACTTCGAATACTTTTATTTTTTAAGCATGAGAAATATATGAGAAAAAAAAACCGTCGATAAAAAAATAATTGCATATAACGAGAGTGCTGGATAAAGATCTCACTTAGTCTCCAAGGGGTTTGACCAATATTTATAGTGCTGGTACTTTGGGTCATCTAAGTCATCAGCAATTCCATATGAAAAATGAGCACTTCCACGCTCCATCATCTTTGGAGCAACAAAATGAAGAAGGTCCAAGATGGAACCAGCTGTATACACTTTGTAATCAGAAACTGCCTTGATTCCTCCCCAACCCAACTCGTGGTATTCAGTCCAGACATCACCACATGATGCATTTGAGTGAGCGACATTATTACCCTTGACCGCATCCTGAATTGCAAAGCAACTAGTCAAAATAGCTAAAATACATTTAAGAATAGGAATACAGAAGCTAATCAAACATGTCACTCAAATATTATTAGATATACTAAATCATCAAAGTGCTATCACAATTTATATCACAGAGATGAATAGGACACAATTCAAGAAACTAATTGATTGGAATCCAGAAAGCGAGTTAACATACAAATTGCTAATGCATAAGAGGAAGTAAAATGACTAAATAATTAAGGTGTTAAAAGCATTGCAATACTTCAATGGTTCTCTCAACAACAACAACAACAACAGCAAAGTCTTATCCCACTAGGTGGGGTCGACTACATGGATCATGCGACGTTATATTCGTTGATCTATGTTCATGAGATTCGACAAGGTTTTACGCTGGCTGTCGGAGCCTAACACAATCCTCCTCCTTTATCCGGACTTTGGACCGGCTATAAAACATAGGCGGAGTTTCAATGGTTCTCTCAACGATAAATAAAAATGTTGAGGATTTACCAGACTTCAGGGACTTGCCATTCACATAATTCCATCTTTTTGAACCTCGAGTGACTCGAAAAAGAATCAGATTTTTCGCATTAATATCTAATGAATTGTGTTGGCTGTATCCTTCTATACCTAACAACTTTCTTTCAACACTAGGATTCTAGTAAAAAATAATCACACGTCACTGAACATATTACTTTCTGGGATTCTGGTACTGTTACTCCCAAGAGGGTCCAAATTATATACTGTCGTATCGGTAGCATTCTCTTGAACAAGATACCAATTTGATACAGTGTATAACTAAAAAGTGAAAACTCATCAACATGAACAAGCGACATGGTTCCTTTTATGCCAATTGCATAAAGGGACAGTCATCTGCTGATATATGCAGGGTAAGTAAATGTGATGATAAATGAGCACAATAAGATATGTCCTGCTGAGTATTTCCAGTACTACATGTTCCATAGAGTCCACAGACAGATTAAAACAAAATATATCTAAAATGCACCATATGGCTAACGTCCGTGACATAGATCAGAGAAAAGCTTAATTGCAGTATATGTAATCAGTCCATCAGAAGCAAATTCCAGATGTCTGCAAAAGAAATGGAATTGTCTGGTAGGTGAAAGTACTTACCCGAAAATCTATTTGATCTATCTTTGTTGAGGACATCTCTGCTACATCTTTTCCAAAAGAAACTACCCTCCCATAGTTTGTACTTCGTACCTGAAACTCAGCCATCTGGCTTTTAACATTTTCAGAAACACGAGAGTCGTTGTTCTTTTGTTTCTTATGGTTGCACTTATAACCTTCTTCAGGTGCCCAATCAATATTTCCCCAAATAGTGTCCCCACCTTTTGGAATCATTGACATAGTTGAATCCCATGTGCGAGTCATCCGCATAACATGGCGCAATGTCTGAAGTCCAAGAATATCTGAATCCAACACTCCAGGTGCCATAGTCCTACACAGTAGAAGGGTAACATACTAAGCACATCTCTGGACATGGCATATTATTTCAAAATAAAACTGATATGAGACCATATCAAGCAATGTCCTGGATGTAGAGTATTTGTCTCTGCATTACATTGTTGCCTCTTTTTAGGAACTGTTTGTTCCATGTTTGTGTTAGGACATACTGCAATATTGACTAAAATGCAAGATAGCTGCAATTCCAACAAAGAACATAGGACACAAAAGTTTTGTGCTTTCACACTTCTTTTCTCTTACCAGTATTGCTTTCTAAAAGCATTCTTATCCATTAGTCCTTTGGTTTCTGAGTTTAAAATTTCTCTTAAGTCCTTATCTTTAGTATCATATTTCTTCTTTTTTTTTTTTTGAGATGGTAGAATCACAATATAGTTCTAGTTACCATTTTGTTTGGATGCATCATTATCATTAAAGCTGCAGATTAATTTAAGTCACAGGTGGGCTCATCTGAACAGTCCTCGAAATTGATCTGATGTTCACAATCATAGGCACATCAAATACAACTCCAAAGTTATTTTACATTCAATAATACTTTACAAAAACTAAGTGCCATGGTTGCATTGTTAAAGAAGTAACTCCTACAGTGGCTTATCACATGGGGAAGAAATTCTTTACCAATAGCATGCATCAAAATAACAATGACACACAGACTATATAGCTGCATTATTCTTGTTGACCGGAAAATATTGGCAATTTTGTAAAACCAAAGCAAAGGACATAAAGTAGCAAATCAATATACAATGTAACATTTTATAGTCAAACATGAAAACAACTACCTTGCCATAGCAACATCTTTGGCTTCAGCTGAAAAAAGTCCCGCAACAGCTTTTGGAACACCTAGAAAAGGTCCTCCGATATTCATCACTGCTTTTATGTGGTCTGCACACCAATTCGGGCCTCCTCCACCACCCATTGGGGCAGGTGCTTCAACCCATTTCATAAAATGTAAAAAATATATTACTCCCATGGAATGGGGAATGACCACCACCTTTTTCCCACCATTGGTAGATACCATGAGTTCTATGTTGCTCTTTATTCTACTTAATGTCTGGTCACGCACCTGCTCAACATAATTTGCAAAAGCTAATTTCTTTATAAGATCAGAAAATGAGCTAAAGTGATCGTAAAAATGAAGAGTATATTCCAAATGGACGCAAGGTTAAAGAAACGCCGATCAAAATAACAGATGAAATAGGAATGAGACCTCAGTATTCTGAAAAGAAAGTCTCCAGTCATATGCAGCCATATACATAGTCTTTTCCTCATATCCAATACGAGCCAAATTAGCAATTAAAACAGCCCAAACAAAGTAACCAGGGGCAAAATAATCTGCTGCCACAAGCCCAGTGACAGGCCTAACCCTTACACCTGAAGGATCCATCCCAGTTTCGTTGTCAAGGGACATATGTTCAACCCAGCATAAAGGTCTGATAAACACCAAAAGAACAATAACATATAATGAGTATCTGGAAACGTCACAAAAAAGAAATAAAGACAAGGAAGCACCTTCTGCAATTTGAGTTACCAACCTCAAGTACCTTTTAGACAGAATAATTTATAATATATATAGCAAAAACCAACCACAAAGAACCATCCAATTCTACATGCACACAAAACTAAAAATCAAAGTTTCACGTAATGACTCTAAAAAAGTTTCAAGTAGTATAGCTTATCAGCAAAATTTACATGAAAGTGTTGATGTCTTTCATGCATTGGAAATAATAGCATTACTCATTAGTACTAATTCGAGAGTACTAACCACAGTTTCTATTACTACTATTCCTTCTTTACTCTAAAGACTGACACTAATAACATAAATGATTTGAACCTTCAAACAAAAAGGATCACCAAGAAAAGCAGTTGGTGAAGACAAAATTTAGTTCCTTCTTAGTGCACCTAACTCAATCAATGGTCATTAAAGAAAAGGTAAAATTTTAAGCCAAAATGGGATGAAATATAGGGTATAGGGACTGTTTGGTTTTCATTCATGATCATACACGCATTACATATGGCGTATGACACGCACTATATGATGCAAGATTATGTACAAACCTAACACAAACAAACAACAATGAACTTGATTTGACAGCTTTTCCCTTGTCATTAAGTATACCTTGTCATTAACTATTATCTGACAGTCAAACAAGAAGCTTGAATTCTCTAATGAATGCATCAGGTAAAAAAAATATGGGATCTTGAATCCTAGATGAAATTTATCCTGTATACTTCCACGATCCAACTTCTGTAGAAAGAAGCCTTCACAGGAGTCAAGAAAACTGAGTAAAGATTAAGGCACTATGGATATTCAAAACCACAGTTTTGCAAGAAACTCCCCCGTGAAGATTACGGAAGAACATATACCATAAAAAAGATAAGGGAGGACGAAAGAGGTGCACAACTAACAGGTCTCCAGGTCTGTATGCAGACCCTCATTACCACAAGACTCGAAAGTCCCAGATTTGTACTACATAAGCCTCGGAAAAGGCAACTATTTTACCTTTAAGAACCATTAAGTTTCATTCCTCTATAACTCTAGACGTAATCTAGTTGTCGAAACCCAATAGGTATTGTCACCGAATCAAAAGTTTTCGTCGGCACCGGATACCGGGGGCTGGCAACCCCAAAAAAGAAAAGTTTTCACCCAATAGAGTAATTCTATGTCCATAAAACAGCGCCAAACAAGAGAAAATAATCCGTTGATTTAGAAAGATATCCAGCAAAAATGATATTTGCACAGGTACCTCTTGTATAGCTCTCCAAAGATGCCGCCCCAGAGGCGCTTGCGGAAGAGTCCGTCGGCGCACTGGTGGCCCTCCCAGAGCTCGAGTCCGCCGGTGACGATCCCGGGCACGAACACCACCGGGTGCCGCGCCTTCAGCCCTTCCTTCCGTAGCTTCACACCTGGAGGATCCGGCAGAGGACCGGTGATTGCCTCCGTCACGTACTGGGGGAAGGAGGCGGGCATGGCGTTGTAGAGGAACAGCAATAGCCACCACGTCGAGCAGATGACTCCGATCGTCCAGCAGCATCCATCGACGCACGACCATCTCGCCCTCTTAGCCCTTTCCTTATTCGTCGGCGGTGGAGGCTTCTCATTCGAAGCTTCCTTAGTCGTCGGCGGAGGCTTCTCCTTCGCCCCCTTCTCCTTGGCGGCGGAAGACGTGTCGCCGTCGGCAGTGGGTTTGGGAGGAGGGGGATTCTTGTCGGCCTCGGAGGCCTTCCTTCTTCGGAGCATTGACATGGAGACTGCGCCTGCGGCGAGGTCGCCGGAATCCTATCCCGGTGGCGGAAGTGGGGATGGGGAGGTCGTATCGTGGGCTGCGGTATTAAATGGATTCAGTTACGGCCCAAGCAACAGAGGGAGAAGGCGGACACGGGAAGTTGGACGCCGTGGACGGAAGAGGACACGTGGCAGAATGCAGGTGCTGGACGTAGTATCGTCCGGTGGGTCCCGCTTTCTGAAGTGGCGAAGATTCTTCCTTAACGGCTGGAGGGAGCCAAACACCGGAGAAGTTTCCCTGCAATATTATTGGTTTAACACGGACAACGGCGGATGGTTCGCGCGTGATGACGGAAAAGCGCGGAACCAACGCTGTTTGTCCTGGCGCAGCCGATCTAGTTGGGCACTCGTGGGCATCGAGTAATCGGTGTTCCGTGGATCACTGGATTGGATCGCAAGTGACGTCATATTTTAGTGGCTCGTCATTTGTGTATATTTAATGTTTTTGGAAAGATAAATAATGTACTCAGATATCATAACAACAATAATTAAATTGTCATTAGTTAATTAATAATCACTTGTCCAGTAGCCAATGGGCCTTGGAAAATGATCGGTTAATAAATTTATGAGTTTTTTTAATTAGATGCTTGAGTGCACTTCAAGAAAAGTGTTGGCTGTGTTTAGTGGATTTACAACAATAAATATCATTAATTTTTGAACTTTGGATTGTTTAAAAGTAAAAGAAAAGAATAAGCTTTTAATAGTGCGCATAAAAAAAAATATTGTTTAATTGACTACGGTCCTGATTTTTCCTTTACAGCAAATGAAAAAGTTTATTTTCATTTTAAACTAAATTAATTACATCTATTTGAATAACATGACGTGTAAATCTATACAAGTATAAAATTTGAACATAAAATTTCAATCTAAACTATCTGGGTGAGTTTACTTAACTCATTTTAACCATTAACATGCTAATATAATTTAATTGAAATTAATTTAGCTAATGACTTAAGCTATATGTTCGAGATTGTCAAATTATTTAACATAGTTTTGTTAATCAATTTTTTATTTTGATATAAAAACACTTATGAATAGAATATTTTTTTTGTGATCTAATCCAGTTGATGTTAATATAACTCCAAAATAATGAACACATCAATCATTTTTTTATTATATATAATTATATATTACTCAGACGTCTGATGCGTTTGACTCGGTGACGTGGCCCAACGGCCAACGAGACACGAGGAAGAGAACAAATGGGCCATTGTCCCAAGTAGTAGGCCCAATAATACAAACAAAATTATTATTAATTATTTCCTTTGTCTTTCTTTTTTCATTTCATTTCCTTTGCTTTTTTTCTTCCTTTTTTAATGCATCGCCAAAATATAATATATAAAGGAAGCTTCTACCTCAATATGATATGCCCATCTAAATATAAGTAGCTATGTCACATACACAAACAATAATGCAATATTTTTTTCTTCCTAAAGAGCTCTCAAATATGTATATCATGTGCTTTTCTACCTTCCTCCCAAGTCCCAATATTATGTATTTTATTCAATAATGCATACATTATTATTTATGTACGTATTTGGTAGTTCTATGATGTACCCCTCCACCTTCGTCAATTAACTGCTACCGATTATAATGTCAACATAATTAATGGAGTACCAAAAAAAAAAGTTTGATGCAGGCTTTATCCATATTTCAATTTGGTCATATATAATATATCACCAACTTGGGCAATATACAAATAATTGATGGCAGATGACACGTCCAATCCATCCAAGGGAACAAATAGAGATAAATTAACGAATTGATTCGTTTGATTGCCATCAATTTAATTATGTTATGCTTCGCCTATGGGTCCTTGAAGCTTACATTGCAACAATTAATGGCTTCATCTAAAAAATGGAGCGTACGTAGTAGTAGTCAAGGAATTGATAGCGCGGGCATGAATAGAATCGAATTCGTGATCACACGATATTCATACACGACGCAATCCATGTTCTTAAGGAATTAGCAGGACTTAGCCATCAACACAGGGTTGCACTAACATGGCCGTGTCAGAAGACATGAGTCGTTTTAATCTCTTAAGATGTTTGGTTGACTGCTCAACGAAATGTCACCATCGTATCGAACGTTCGGGTACTTTACAAACCCGACATCCGGTACTTGAACTACTCGACGAAAATGATATGATGATCTTGCTTGTGATGGACCCTCTTTCGCTAAACGATCAGTCATTAGATAGGGCGCTTGAAACTCCCAGAAATTCGAGGTACCACTCATGGATACCGAATGTGAATTTTTCGTACCGAATGCCCGAAAGTCCAAATCGTCGAGGATGTTCGAATGAGGACCAGACGTCCACACTACAAATCGAACGTCAAAACTTGAATAGAGACTAAGATATTTTCTTTTCTTGATTCGATTGGAACTCAATCAAAGTATGCAACATCCAATGCATTCTTATATCATTCTTATTTGGAGCCACCCTTGCTCCCTCATGACTTGATTTGATTCGTTAAGACTTGATTTGATTCTTATGGTCCAAAGATAGAATTATGTTAAGAAAAGATAAAAGATGCAAGATTTACATTGCTTCTAGATAAATGTATGTAGATGTCTCAAAGTGTCCGTGCAACTGCTCAGTGCGGCCGAGGCTGTGGATGAGGACACATCCAAGGAGGTGGACATGTGATCGAGGTGGACAACCACTACCAAATGTAGACTATGATGCCTATGTACTTCGTAAGATGTGACCTCAACTAAGGTCTATTGATGTTATTATCGAACTTATATGCTTCTCTTTTATATTCTTGTCAAATGTAGACTACATGGCTCTATAAAGATCATAGCATGATTATACCTTTTCTATGTTACTTTCTCTTCTTTATTCGACATGATGTCTTAAGATATATATTTTTTATAGTTATTCTTAAAGGACATATTTTATGACTTATTATTAACACACTTAACATGTTTACTTACGGGATTGTGATTGCCTCATGTGTTAGATCTCTACAGGTACAAATTAACCTACACGGCTCGTGGTGTTGTTCATGTGCGAGTGGTGGTGTGCACATGCCTAGACCCTATGTTGTTACAGTTTCTGTTGGTTATTTTTATAATGTTGTATGCAAGCATCATATATAAAGGTTATGTCGTGAGTGTTATCCTCGATACTAAGCATTTGGAATAAATTTCACTAAATGTTCTTGTTTTGACGCTTTCCCAGCACTACCCTATCGCTGAAGGTCGCAGAGGGGGAGCGATCCCCCCCCCCATTTCTATGTGCAGGGTTGTCCCACCTCTACGACCTCTCACCGGAGGTGCCCCCCTCCTCTTTTTGCTGTGTGTGGCGACGCGGGCGAGAGGTTGTAGAGGCCCACCCCCTCTCCCTGCACTGGCGAGCGCAGGAAAGCAGGGGTCGCCCCCCTATATGACCTCGAGCAACCTCCTGCTGGAGATCGAGGGGGGACCTCCCTCCCCCACATTGGCAGAGGGCGCCGACCCTCGCGCCGATGATCAGATCGAGGTTGCAGAGGGGAGGCACCCCATTTTCTAAAATTTTTAATTCTATTATTTTTTAATATTATTTAGTCTTTTACGATGCCATCTCACCCATTTGTTCATGTGCAAGAGAGAGAAAATCGACATGTAGATGCCACATCGACTGAGTAACCGAGTAACGATTGATTACAGGGTAAATTACATGATTCGTCCCTCAACTTTCAGTCGATTTCTAAACGATCACTCAACTTCAATTTATAATTAGTACGCCCCCCAATTTTTATTTTCCTGCACAATTAGTTCTCTTGACTGCTGATAATGGTTTCTCGGTTGCCTTGCGTAGGTGACTGCCATGTGAAATTTTTTCTTTCATTCACATCATGTAAAAAAATATAATATAACAATATAAATATATAATAAAATAATATTAAAAATAAAAAATGGTCAGCACTCACTGATGTCGACAAAGGGGGCCAACGCTTCTCCCTCGTGGTTGGCGAGGAAAGGGGGCGCCCCCTTTCCTCTCTCGTGCGCTCGTCGTTTACGCGCGAGAGAGAGAGGGAGTGGGTGATGGCCTCCCCTTGGTCGAACTCGCCGGCGTCGGAGGGGCGCCATCGCCCTCCTCCCTCTCTCTCCCATGAGTGATCACTGGCGTGCACGAGAAGAAAGGGGGGGGGGTCTTTTTCGCGCAGCACCAGTGAGAGAGGAGAGGGGGCTCCCTCGCGGCGGGCGAACCCCCTTTCCTCTCTCACTGGCACGCGCGAGAAGACACCGACCACGAGGGAGATAAGGGGGCACCCCCTCCCCCCTTTCCACTCTCTCTAGTTCGTAGGCACGTGAGAGGAAAGGGGGGCGTCGGCGAGCTTGACCATGGCCCCCCTCCCTCTCTCTTCGGCGTGCGCGAGAGGAAAGGGGGGCTCGTCGGCAGCAAGGGAGAAAGGGGGGCGCCGGCCCCCTTTTTCTGCAGTGATGGCAAGAGAGCAAATGGGGGCGTAGGCGCCCCTCTGCCGGTGTCGACGAGTGCTGTCCATTTTTTTATTTTTAATATTATTTTTTACATGATATCGATGAAAGAGAAAACTCCATGTGACGGCCATGTACGCAAAGCAATCGAGAAATTCAGTATCAGCGGTCAAGGGAATTAATCATGCAAGAAAATAAAAGTTGCGGGACGTTCTAGTTACAAATTGAAGTTGAGAGACCTTTTAAAAATCGACTCAAAGTTGAGGGATAATTCATGTAATTTACTCCGATCGCAGGGCAAAAAGACAATTGGTGAAACAAGTTAAAAGATGGAAGGTTATAAAATGAAGTTAAAAGATGACACTATGAAAGTGGCCAAAGTTGGAGGGTATTTAGTAAAATTTATCTTAAGTATTTATATTGGATATTATGAAATTTCCAAGCTTTCGCATTTATGTATAACTATCATTTTGACTTCCACATTAATATTTATTACTAATAAACCAATATGTAATTTCATGCATCGGTCTCAAAACTTTAGCCATATGACAAGGGTTGAATTTCAAGAGGTTACAATATCACTATATGATTAATTATTTACTAACTTGAACTCCAACCTATAGAATAGCAAGGACTTAGATGGTCAGTGATCTTTGGGAGGGCTTTCTAATGATTCTGGAATAAACAAGTTTTCTTTATCAAGAAGCAAAGCCCCGACTTGCAAAGCATATTCAACTTGCTGTTGCATGGAGTGCTTCCTTGCGCTCCACCACACCTGTGGTTGTGCAATGGGAAAAACCATTAAGCGGTTGGCTATGCAAGGCCATCACATGTGAGCTGGAGGCATCTATCACGATTTCAATGGCCAGTGGTTATCGAGGTTCGTAAAGTACATTGGTGAAAGACCAACATTACAGATGAACTTATTGTAGTAATTGGAATTCAACAGGCACGGGAGATGTTGGGTTAAGTTTTAATACTTTATGTAATTATATTTTGATGATACAAATATCGAAAGATTAAAGTTAAATGCTGAAATAGTTTAAATAAAATAAATAACTTTATGCACTACACTTTGATTAAATAATTGACTATGATCTTGTTAGATTCTGGATGAATAATAAATATCAAAATTGTAGAGAATCATATTAGCTATACATAAAATCCAAGATAATATAATTTGGATAACTGTACAGAAAGTTATGATCAAAATAGTGCAGGGCGGTCAACTTGCGATTGACATAATGAAAGTCGGTCGAGAGAACGCCGATCGAACGATCAATACTGAGCCTGCCCCGATTGATGTCAAGACGATATCGGTCGATGCATCGGTCGACGGACCGATTGACCGATCAAGCGCAGAAGCTAAAGAAATCGCGCAATGGTCACAAAGACTAGTCGACCGGTCCAAATGTACGATCGATCAACCTCCAAGTCAAATGAACAATAACGGTCAATTTTGAAGGAGAAATTTGTGAAATAAATTATGGACGAAATTTTTATATAGTAAAGGCTATAAAAGGAGCGCCAAAGCCAGAAGCAAAGGCATCTATTCATTCATGAAGAAAAACTTCAGGTTATCAAAAGAATATCATTTCTTTAAAGTTTTCATTTTATAGCTTTCTCTTCTTTCTCTCTTCTCTTCTTGTGGGTATAGAATTGTAAAAGAAAGAAATATTTGTGTTCAGAAAAAAACTGAGAGAGCTCCTATGTAAAAGATGTTCAAAATCTTACATCTTAAGCGAGAGAAAAGATTAGCTTCATTAGATGAGAGGTGAGCCTTACTTCTTGAAGCGAAGAAAAAGCGGTGGTGTAAATAGCTTTTCTTCCTCGACCCATTTCAAACAAAGAAAGAGTTCTAGTGGAATCTTTGGCGGTTTTGAGGTCGAGAAGTCGGAGCGGGATGTAAATCAAGGTGTGGCCAAATCTCATCAACAATCATCACATTTATTTGTATTTGATTTTCTCTCTCTCTCCTGTCATATTGTGCTTATGATCTGAATTTCTTTGATTTAAAAAGGTTTTAAGAATCGATTTTAACTTCCGCAATGATTTTTGTGAAATCGACATTTTTTTATTAAACACCAATTCAACCCCCCCTTCTTGGTGCACTTTGAGATCCTACAATTGGTATCAGAGTGGGTTGCTCTTGTTTTAAAATCAAATCATTTTAAGATTTAATCATTTCAAAATTTGATAATCATGTTTTAAGATTTAAAAATATTTAGAGTTGTGGCATCAAGTGATTTTAATTTTTTCGAATGACATCAATTAGTCGTCCTCCCCTTTTAAATGCATCAAATTTTGCATATTGGAAAATTAGAATTCAAAGATATATTTGTTCTATTGATATCGACATGTGGGACATAGCTGAAAAATGTTATTATCTTCATGAAAAGTTACCTACAGATTCTAAAGAAAGAGAATTTTTTTTTTCAAAACTTGATTGGAAAGTCAAAAATATTTTTTATTTTGCTTTAGATTGAACGGAGTTTAATCAGATTTCAAGTTGTGAAATTGCAACCGAGATTTGGGAAAAGCTCATCACTATTTATGAAGGAACTGACAAAGTTAAAGAATCTATATTGAATATTTTAAACCATCAATATGATTCTTTCAAAATGCATGATAATGGATGCATAAATGATATGGTTGCTAGATTTAATGATATTATGAATGGATTAGCCTCCATGGGTGAGCCAAGAATTAACCCCCAAAAAGTGAAAAAGATTCTCAGGTCTCTCTCCTCCAAATGGCATACAAAGAGGACCGTGATTGAAATAAAAGATTTGAACAAATTAGATTTTGATGATCTTATTGGTTCACTTCTAACATATGAGATATCAATCCAAGAAGATCAAGAAGAAAAAACCCCAAGAAGAAAATATTGGCATCGAAAGCAAATACAAAAGAAGAAGACTCAAGTGAAAATTAAGTGGACGAAAAGAAACTCGCACTCTACACAAGAAAACTAAATAAGTATCTCAAATTGGTAAAAAAAGAAAGATAAGAACGAGAAGCCAACAAGAAGATCATACAAACACCACAAAAAAGAAAAATCTCATAAAGATAAAAAAGAAAAAAATATGAAGAGTCTAGTGAAACAAGTGATTCATCAAGCTCTTCTAGTGACGAAGCATACATATGCTTAATGGCACACGACGATGAGGTAATTTCTAATCCTTCAAATTCAAATTATGACTCATCAAACTCTTCTAAAGAAAATTTTTCTTTAGATGTGGATAAAGAACTCTCCTCTCTTATAAAAAGAAAAAAAATTCAATTAAAGAGGAAAATGAAAAATTAATACATGCGATTGAAAAATTAAAAGAAGAAAATGATGCATATTTTGTGAAAAATGAAAACCTAAAAAAATGAAATTGATACTTTGAAAATTACACATGCTTGTGAAATAGTAAAACTAGCATGTTCTTTAGAGAAAGTAAAGTAAGAACATATTTTCTTGAAAATTACACAGAATAATAAAAAGGCTATGCCTCGTGTAATGAAAAATACTCTTAGGAAATACTTTGAACATGAAAATTCTTATTGGAAATACACTCATTCCTATGGTATAAAGCCACATCTCAAATGTTTTGAATGTGAAATTTATGGACATTACGCATATCAATGTAAAATAAGAAAATCATCATAACATGTCATGATTTGAGTTTTGAAATGACATTGTCTAACAAAATAGGACTCAAAGAAGTTTGAATACCAAAAGTTACTTAATTATTTTTCAAGTGTATCTTACATGTAAAAGAAAGAACAAATAGAAATGTGAAGGCAAAAAGGTTATGATAAAAGTATCACCTATTTTTTTATTCTTCTCAAAAGCTCAAAAATCATCATTTCTTTTAAGAAAAAAGGAACACAACAAATAGAAAATAAAAATTAGTCATAGTGTTAGGGGAGCATGTTTTCAACCTTATTTTAACATATCGTTGTTGTATCAAAGTTTTGTATAATATTTTGATTCTTAATGTATTTTTAACTTATAACTTCTAAATCATTTTATTTTCATTTTAAATTAGCCATAAATTTAGGGGGAGTTAATTTTTTTATTTCATGACCTTTTATGATTACAAAAAGGAGAGAATAAGTTTTTTTTTCAAAGGGGAAATTACACATTTTTTCCAATTATATGCACACTATTTTTTTAAACTATTTTTTATGAAACAAAACGAGAAGAAATATAGAAGAAATATGATCACAATATACTTTATATGAAAAGTATCTTACAATTAATACTTATGAGAATATTTACCATTGTAAAGAAAGCTAAGTGTTAGAGGGAGTAAAATTGATTTTACAACTTTTTCGCAACTTATATATTTTTCATATTTTTTGATTTTTCTTCATTAAAAAGGGGGAGATTTTTGGGTCAAAGTTTTAATGATTTATATAATTATATTTTGATGATACAAACCTCGAAAGACTAAAGTTAAATGCTGAAAAAGTTTAAATAAAATAAATAACTTTATGCACTATACTTTGATTAAATAATTGACTATGATCTTGTTAGATTCTGGATGAATCATAAATATTAAATTTGTAGAGAATCATGTTAGCTATCTATAGAATCTAAGATTATCTAATTTGGATAACTGTATAGAAAGTTATGATCAAAATAGTGCAGGGCGATCGACATAATGAAAGCATGTCGAGAGAACACCGGTCGACCGAACTGATGATACCGGTCAACCGATCAATACTGAGCCTGCTCCGGTTGATATCGAGATGATATCGGTCGATGCATCGATTGATGGATCGACCAATCAAGCGCAGAAACTAAAAAATCGCGCAACGATCACAAATACCGATCGACCGGTCCAGATGTGCAGTCGACCGGCCTCCTAGTCAAATGAACAGTAACGATCAATTTGAAGGAGAAATTTGTGGAATGAATTCTGAATGAATTTTCCACATACTGAAGACTATAAAATGAGTGCCAAAACTAGAAGCAAAGACATCCATTCACTTATTGAAGAAAAACTTTAAATTATCAAAAGAAGACAATTTACTTGAAGTTTTCATTTTATAGCTTTCTCTTCTTTCTATATTCTCTTCTTGTGATAATAGAATTGTAAAAGAGAGAAATATTTGTGTTCTGAAAAAAACTAAAAGAGCTCCTATGTAAAAGAGGTTCAAAATCTTACATCCTGAGCGAGAGAAAAGATTAGCTTCATTAGATGAGAGGTGAGCCTTACCTCTCAAAGCAGAAAAAGGCTGTGGTGTAAAAGACTTTTCTTCCTTGCCCCATTTGGAACAAAGGAAGAGTTCTAGTGGAATCTTTGTCGGTCAAGGTCGAGAAGTCGGAGCGATGACGTAGGCCAAGGTGTGGTCGAATCTCGTCAGCAACCACCACGTTTATTTGTGTTTGATTTTCTGTCTCTCTCTCCCTTTTATATTGTGTTTATGATCCAAATTTCTTTGATTTAAGAAGATTTTAAGAATCGATTTTAAGCTTCTGCGGCTTTTGTGAAATCGACATTTTTTATTAAACACCAATTCACCACCCCCCCCCCCTTCCTCCTCTTAGTGCCCTTTGGGATCCTATAGGAGAGAGGCTTCCTTCATGTTACCATTGAATCTAACTCCCTTGATGTAGTGTAGTTGATCACGAGCCATGTTCAGGTAGCTCCACACATTGTGGAACTCATAGATTTTATACAAAGAATGCATTGTCTTACACATTTATCGTTAATTGTGTGGCTAATCGGCTTGAAAAGGATGCTTTGACCTTTCCTTGCAAATTGTAAATTAGACCAACCCCTACATCTACCATGGGAGGCATCCTTTTTTGCGACATTGTTGGGATCTCTATGCGACCGTCTCTTTAGTTTAATTTTCTAGTTTGAACTATGAATCAATTTTGGCCTTCTTATTTATGGAAAAAAGAAATAGTGATATCTAGCATTCTCAAAGAAGGGAGGGGGAAAACTCTGACACACAGAAGAGGGAGGAGTTGAAGTCATGTCTATGTGACTAGAGAAATGGTGGAGAGGCCCACCAACACTAACTAATATTCATGAAAGTACAAGCAATTGCACATGTGACATCGATGTGGAAATTGTGGAGAGGGTCCACCAACACTAACTAATATTCATGAAAGTACATGCAATTGCATAGGTGACATCGATGTTTACGAGGTTGTGTTCGTGCATCTACTTTGATCATTTTCCCCTTTGAAATAGTCATTCACTATAACTTTACTTGTTGACATTTAATTTTATATGATTTTACTTTTTGACACAGTTTTGTAACATGAGTTCAAATATTTCACAAGGGCACTATAACGTGTGTGGTGGTCATAATCAAGTAAGATTTGTATGTTTTTAGTAAACTCTGCCACAAATTAACATAAATTTGATCTAAAATCAAGGGGTCTAAAATTTCTAGCAACAGTTAGGGTCTAGCAAATGTTTCTATTTTTTTTGGAACTTTGCTCATTCCTATCTTTATGATAAACAAATTGTTATTTTATATTGAATTATCAATATTTTTACACTTCATCACCGCAATTTGGCTACTCATCATTTACTTGTGGACACAATAACTAGTACACTAGAGGTGCATTCAAACCTCTAGCACAAGGAAAAAGTATTCTAAATGTTCTAATACTCACATTGGATGAACCAAACTATTTAATGACATTAACTCTAAACACGACTCACCTACCATTTTGATGGGCGAACAACTTAATCCTTGAAACATACTACCTCGGTAGGGAAGAGCCAACATTGAGATGTCAAGCCTTCTTGTTGATGAAAATTCTTGAGGATCAACATATTATCTCTTAAGTAAATTTTATCTGTGAAGTGACAATCCTTTCACTCGACATTGTCTTTCAAGAAAGGCTCAAAGTCAATCACAAGAAAATTACAACTTCATAAAATATTACCATCCATGTGTAGGTTGTAACGCCCCCAAATCGACCCATGCCATGTGACCAAGACCAACCTAGAGATGCTACGGACGCTATGTTTTTTTACCATCTTATTGAAATATCTCAGTCAAGAACTATGATATGTCAGCGGAAGAATAATAATATAAAAAAATAACATAAGTTATGTAAGTTTAGAAAAGTGGCTACATCATCTCTAAATGAACATCATAAGGTTTACATCATAAGTTCATAAATGCGAAAGGAAAAATAAATAACTAAATAGGCCATATTGATCATGTTGCTTTCTTGTCGCCTGAGCATCGTCGTAGCACACCTACTCAATACCACTACTGACCTGACCCTGTGGAAATCAAACATAGGGGATGAGTTCATTCCGTAAGCTTTACAGCCTAGTGGGGAACCATATAAGTATACAATGCATAAGTTGAATAGAGAAATCAGAAAGATGACATAACTTATCTTGGCCAGGGATTGAGCATGGAGTCATAAGAATAATAAGAACCAATAAATCTCGATAAGCATTAAGATCATGATGAGACATAATAAACTTGAAATCAATAGTAGGCTTATTAATCCTGACATAAATAATAACAATACTTGACTTGACATTCATGCTTGCTTTACTTCTACATACTTCTTGTTCTTGTATCATGCTTAAAACTTGGTGACTTTAGGTGCCTTTAAATTCTTGGGGTATGTCGAGCAAATGATACAGTCTTGTGCGATCAATGGGTGATCAAACCATGACCAATGGAGCGATCCTTATCTTGTGACACTTGGCTTGGATTGGCAACCCATTATTTATCTTCCATCTTAACTTATTAATTACTTTAGAAACTTGTTATTATTTGTTTTTCAAACAATGGAGGCAATAAGAATAGTAGAAAAATAAATTAGGAGAAAGATTCATGTCTTAACACTACAAGAAAAATGACTTTAATGACCATAATTAACAAAGAGATTCAAATATGATCGTTAAACATCGTTATTAACGACTAGAAGAAATTCTGATCGTCAACAATAAGGACTAGAAAAATTCTGGTCCTTAATATTCTTATGACTGGCCATTAAAAGTCAACAATAAGAACCAGTAAAAATCTGATCATTAATATTCAAATTAACGACCATCATCTTATCGTTAAAATATGAAAAAAGAAAAAAATAAGTAGGTATAGAAACATAATCCCACATTCATTATAGTAGTATGATGAGAGCAAAGAGACAAGTATTAATAGATGATGAGACTAATTGGCTAATGTAGAGTTTTATGGAGAAGGTCCATCTTTGGATCTTTTTCAAATTTAAAATAATATTTTTTTATCAAATTATTTGTTCACAAAAAACTTTTAAAAAATTGGTCGGTTCATCCAAAATGTGATTCAATCTGGTGATGTCTTTAGCGACTAGGTGAGTGGTCCTTATAAGTTATATAGGGGACCAGCATACTAGTCGCTATTAAATTTTTAGGGAAGAGAATTATAGTGGTCCTTAAAATGAATCAACGGCCAGTTATTCACACTGGACGCTAAAACCTTTTAGCGGCGGGACTTATAGCGAAGAGTCGCGACCAGTTTTTTCTTGTCGTTGATGAGTATTAACGGTAAGATGACAACTTTTAATGACTACATATCTTTTCGTTAATAACCTAATTTCTTATAGTGTAATCATGTATGGGTCTCATGAGGACATGGCATTAAAATTAGTCATAATCATAATTAATCATATGACAAATCGACAACATTCAAATCATGATTAAGGAAAATGTAGCATGAAATCAAGAGTTCTATAGCCTAGCACAACCGTGCTACTATAAAATGTATGCATGAAATTAGGGTTCTGTAGCCTGGCACGACCGTGACAACATAGTAGCATGGCCGTGCCGATGGGAAGGGAACAATTGTAACCTTAGTGGCGCAGGCGTGCTAGTGGACATGAGATGACACGGGAGTGGCCTAAGGTGGCACGGCCATGAAGGAGAGTGAGGTTGGTCGACCGGTTCAAAGGGGTCGATCAACCGATTTTATGCTTAGTCGTTCGGCTGGGAATTTGGTCATGGCACGAGCGTACTGAAGGGTAGGCACAGGCGTACTGAAGGGGAGGCACGACCGTGATAGATTGGGCGCTCAGTCGATCGGTGTCGATCGATCTTTCTCTTAGAATTGTCGAACGATGGCACGGGCGTGCCAATGGGTTGGCATGGCCGTGATGGTGGTGACATGGGCGTGCCTAGGAGATGGCACGGTCGTGATGGCGGTGGATTCCAGCCGATTTTAATACAAAAATTTCTTCAATCCTTTGTATAACTTAATTATAAATTAAATCCTACATCCTAATGATCATTCAAGCAGATCAACGACAACAGAGATCACTTTCCTACAAGAAATCAATTAAACAAACACAACCAAGCAAAAACAGGACAATAGGAATCAATAGCATATCGATCTTCAAGTTCATGCTTTTAAATGTGGAATAATCTTGAAAGAAATGGAATGGATCAAATCTATTAAAATCGTGCAAGGTGATATCAATTCATCCACCTGATTCTGCGTTTGTTCCTTGCTTTGGTTCGTCGAAAAATCTATCGGTAGGGTCCCTTGTTCTTTCAACGCCTCTTCCTTCGCCGAACGATTAGCGCCCTTGCACTTGGAGACCACAAGGAGAAATTTCTCCTCTTATCACGTACGAGATGGCAGAACGAAAGCAGAGAGGAGGGTTCATGAGTTTGAGGGAAAAGGATTTATGTCTGGTTTGTTTTATCTATTAATTCTCCTCTAATAAAAGTGATAATATTTATTCCCCTAATTTCATGGATTCTATCTAATCTCTTGAATCCTTGTTTCAGTTGGGATATGAATTAATCCCTTCTAACTATCCTGCCGAGCCCTTCACATTTTGGTTATTATCTTTTTTAGTATGTCGAGCAAACGATACAGCCTTGTGCGATCAATGGATGATCAAATCATGATCAAGGGAACGATCCTTATTTTATGACACTTGGTTTGGACTGGCAATTCATTATTCATCTTTCATATGTAAGATCATTAGAAAAGTAAATTAGGAGAAAGATTCATGTCTTAATCATGTATAGGTCTCAGTGAGGATATGATAATAAAATTAGTCATAATCATAATTAATCATAAGATAAACCAACAACATTCAGATCATAGTCAAGGGAAATGTATGCATGAAATCAAGGGTTCTGTAGCCTGACACGACCGTGACAACATAGTAGCATGGTCGTGCCGATGGGAAGGGAACGATCATAACCTTAGTGGCGTAGGCGTGCTAGTGGGTGTGAGATGGCACGGGCGTGCCCTAAGGTGGCACGGCCGTGAAGAAGGGTGAGGGCGGTCGATCGGTTCAAAGGGGTCGATCAACCGGTTTTATGCTTAGTCATTCGGTTGAAAATTTGGTCATGACACGAGCATGCTGAAGGGGAGGCACGAATTTGATGGGCTGGATGATCGGTCGATCGATGCCGACCGATCTTTTTATTAGCATTGTGAGCGATGGCACGAGCGTGCCAATGGGTTGGCACAGTCGTGATTGTGATGACACGAGCATGCCTACGAGATGGCATGGCCGTGACGGCGATGGTCCAGCCGATTTCAACACGAAAATTTCTTCAATCCTTAGCAGAACTTCATTATAAATTAAATTCTACATCCTAACGATCATTCAAGCAGATCAACAACAATAGAAATCACTTTCCTACAAGAAATCAATCAAACAAACACAACCAAGCAAAAACAGGGCTATAGGAATCAATAGCATATCAATCTTCATGTTCATGCTTTTAAACATGGAATAATCTTGAAAGAGAGGGTATGGATCAGATCTATTCAAATCATGCAAGGTGATTTCGATTCACCCACCTGATTCCGCGTTTGCTCCTTGCTTTGGTTCATCAGAAAATCTATCGGTAGGGTCCCTTGTTCTCTCAACATCTCTTCCTTCGCCGAACGATCAACGCCCTTGCATTTGAAGACCACAGGGAGAAATTCCTCCTCTTATCACGTACGAGATGGCAGAACGAAAGCAAGGAGGAGGGTTCGTGAGTTTGAGGGAAAAGGATTTATACCTGATTTGTTTTATCTATTAATTCTCCTCTAATAAAAGTGATAATATTTATTCCCCTAATTTCATGGATTCTATCTAATCTCTTGAATCCTTGTTTCAGTTGGGATATGAATGAATCCCTTCTAACTATCCTGCCGAGCCCTTCACATTTTGGTTATTATCTTTTTTCTGTTACATTATAACCTCCTTAAAAGAAAATTCGTCCTCGAATTATGCATGAGGTGGAGGACTTACTAAAAAGATGTGAAAACTCTTAGTGCATTCCCAACTCTAGATTCCATGTTATCTCTTCGTCGTAGTGGAACGCGAAGCTACTTGGACCATGGGTATATGCTTATTATTTCGACGTTGCATCTTGCGTTCCATAATATGAGTCAGACACTTGTCAAATGTGAGATTTGCGACTAGATTAGGCCCCTTAATCGAATGATGTTACCATTATCATGCTTGTACTTCTTAAGCAGTAACACATGAAATATGTAATGCACTCCTCCATAAGAATAGAGTAGTATAAACCTACATGTAACCTTTCCGAATAACTTTAATATTTAAATGGTCCATCGCTGTGAGGACTAATTGCTCCTTGCTTACTTATTTACCTTTCTTTCATATAGGAAACTTTCAATAGCATCTAATCACTAGTATCAATGATATGCTCTAGTATACCTTCGTCTATGTAGCTCTTTTGCTTTTTAACCCTTTTCTTAATTAATTCAACCGTCTTAGCATATTATCTTCATTCATATTATTCTCTTTGCCTACTTCATCCAATTGTGCGGGTGAACAACAAGGTTGTCAACAAAATAAAAAAAGTGTCCTAAATTATTTGTATGATGATCGTTACAACAACAACAACAACAACAACAAAGCCTTATCCCACTAGGTGGGGTCGGCTACATGAATCATACGACGCCATTCCGCTCTATTAGTAACCAAACCTTTCGGTATATTATTCACCAATAGATCTTGCTCTATTAGTTCGTCAAGTGTCCGCCTTGGCCTCCCTCTCCCTCTTTTAAATGTATGGCCTTGCTCTATTACATCTTGCTACATGTATGATGATCGTTATCATAAGAAATTTCGTTCATAGGTAAATTATCGTCCCAATTATCATGCCAATCAAGTGTACATGCTCTCCGCATGTTCTCCAAGGTCTGGATAGTTCTATTATATATCAAAATTTTAGTGTATAATACAATAATTATTTGGGTCAATAACCTCTTTAAAAGGAGTGTTAGTGACCATACTTATTATGAGTATCGAACAAGCACTTATATTTATTCTTTTGAAATTTCGTTCATTTAAAATTTTCACCATCACGTGCACTTGCTATCATTTCTTTTATTTATTATTATTATTATTATTATTATTATTATTATTATTATTATTATTATTATTATTATTATTATTATTATTATTTTCACTCTAACCTCAACCTATGATAATTGTACTATAGATATAAATAATTAGTTGCTCTTTGTTGTCATCTAGAGCCCTTATACTTACCATTAATTAAGTTTTTTAGCCTTTCATCCTTTCATATGAAATTTTTATATTTCTTAATTGTTTAACATTGGAATTCAAAGAAAAATTTTATCATTATTTCATAACTTTGTAAGCTCTAAGGATTAGTGCATATGTGGGTTAAATTATAATATAGCTATTGATTCGATATACATTCGACATCCATCGCTATTGATATGACATACATCTGACATCCATAAGGATTCTGGATTCATAATTTTGATACAATTGAAATCAACGATTTGCATCATCCAACGTCGATATCTTGGTGGTATCATGCGATGTTCGTCGTGAGGGGGTATGATCACTTGACCTTCAACTTAGATCAGATATCTTGAGGAACTGAGCAAAGTACAAACTATAGGTAATTGTCAAATGAGACAATTATATTTGGAATCATTTGAGGATGGATCGTTCTTGGCAATATATGTCATTGTAATAAGATGATTCATTAATAAATGTCATTCAATATCATTTGTATGTCTCGATCCTTTGTACCAATGCTTCGTTCGATAATTTAATCATGGGAGTTACTTAACTTTAACTTCTTCATTTACCTTGCATTATCTTCTATTGATCTTTTCGTTGCAATGTCATGTCATATAATTTCATAGAAAGGCACTTGTTATATATCAGCATGGCAAGTTCTATCCTTTTGGAGTTGAGTGTCTTTCACTCCATGTATAGGGGAATGAATCAATATAAAAGTCTTAAGGGAGTGAAAAGCACTCTGAATCAATGTTACATTTACGATGATGATTCGATCGGTAGATGAAACACATGGTAGGTCCAATTGATAACGAACAAGACAATTTATGCACACTACTTAACATAAGGCCTTAGTAAAACATCATCAATGCAAACAAACACATGGAATGAATTCAAGCAATAAGGTAGAAAAATAAAGCAATCATCAAAGTACAAGACAAACAATCATCTTTAACCTTTGCACATTATTCCATTACCCCTTGCATTAACGATATCTTGTAGCACATGGGAGAAGTTCGTGATAGTCTTAAAGTTGAAAAGGAAAACCAATCCATATATAAAACTTATGTTCAAATCATGAATGGTCCACTTCACCAAGACAAAATCTTGAAAATTACCCCATTATTATTTGCCTTAACGATGTTGTTCATTACTTTGAAGTTGATAAGGAGATTCATCCATATATAAGACTTACGGTTAGGATCATAATTTGATCCATTTGGTTGAGGCAAACAAACACATCATCAATGCAAACAAACACATGGAATGAATTCAAGCAATAAGATAGGAAAACAAAGCAATCATCTTTAACCTTTGCACATTATTCCATTACCCCTTGCATTAACGATATCTTGTAGCACATGGGAGAAGTTCGTGATAGTCTTAAAGTTGAAAAGGAAAACCAATCCATATATAAAACTTATGATCAAATCATGAATGGTCCACTTCACCAAGACAAAATCTTGAAAATTACCTCATTATTATTTGCCTTAACGATGTTGTTCATTACTTTGAAGTTGATAAGGAGATTCATCCATATATAAGACTTACGGTTAGGATCGTAATTTGATCCATTTGGTTGAGGCAAAAACTAAGAAAATTATTCATCATGTAAACATTGAGGTATCTTGGAGAACATCCTAAACACGATAGAATTTCATTTTATCCTTTCTTTAACCTGTCACTGTATGAATCTCATTTGCATCCTCTAATAGCTTACATAATTACATATCTTCTTTTCCCACTTGAACTATCGATCATAATCATACCATTAATTATTCTATACTATTGGACATTATTATTGTAGGATCCCAAAGGGCACTAAGAGGAGGGGTGAATTGGTGTTCAATTGAAAATATTAATTTCACAAAAAACACGTTGTGGAAGCACAAAAATTGATTCTTAAAACCTTTTAAAATAAAGCAATTCAGATCATAATATGAACGGGGGAGAGAGAGAGAGAAATCAAACACAGTCAACACGGGTGGTTATTAACAAGGTTCGGTCACACCTTGGCCTACATTCCCGCTCCGACTTCTCGACCTCGAGACCGTCAGAGATTCCACTAATCCCTTCCTTTGTTCCAAATGGGGCAAGGAAGAAAGCCCTTTACATCAACCACATTTTCTCCGTTTCAAGAGACAAGACAACCTCTCCTCCTAGGAAGCTAATCTATTTCTCTCGTTCAAGAGGTAAGATTTTGAACATCTTTTACGTAAGAGCTCTCTCAGCTTTTTTCTGAACAAAAAATGCTTCTCTCTTTTACAATTCTATACTCACAAGAAGAGAAAAGAGAAAGAAGAGAAAGTTATAAAATGAAAACTTCAAAAAATAATCTCTCTTTGATAAATTGAAGTTTTTCTTCAATGAGTGAATGAGTGATTTTGCCTTTGTCTTTGGCACTCCTTTTATAGTCTTCGGCGTGTGAAAAATTCGCCAGAATTTGTTCCACAAATTCCTTCTTCAAATTTGATCGTTACTATTCATTTGACTCGAAAGCCGGTTGACCACACATCTGGACCGGTCGACTGGTCTATGTGACCGTTGTATCATTTTCATTGTTTTGATGATGTCCGGTTGACCGGTCCTTCGACCAATACATCGACCGATAATGTATCGTCTTTTCTTCTACTGAATATCAATCGAACGGTTCCAAGGCCGATCGATCGGTCCATGTGACCGTTGCACCATTTCTTCGGTTACCGCAGCTGGTCGGTCGACCAGACTATCGATCGGTGTCTCGACCGGTACAGTCTCGCAGTTTTAATTTGTAGTCGTTGACTGATCGATCGGTCGGTGCTTCGATCGGACTGTCGATCGGTATAGTCTCCAAGACATAAATTTGGCAGCTCATGTATTGATCGGTCAACCGGTGTCTCAGATCGGTCGACCGGACTATCTCGACCGGCCTTCATAGCTTCGATCGGCAGATTGACCGTTCTGCACTATTTTGAGCATAACATTTTGCACAGTTATCCAAATTAGATGATCTTAGAGTCTATGGAAAGCTAACAGAATTCTCTACATTCAACATTCATCCAAAACTAATAAGATCAGCGCCAATTATTTAATCAAATTGTAGTGCATAAAATTATCCATTTTTCTTTAAACTTTTTCGACACTTTAACTTTAATCATTCAAGGTTTGTATCATCAAAATATAATTTTATATATCATTAAAACTTAGATCCAATAATTATGACAATTTAAAATGTGCATAGCCAATATAAATCACTTTAGAATTTATAGCGTACTTCCTAATCATCTATCATATGTTATAAAATCTTCATATTTCATCTTAACATTAGAATTTCAAAAATTTGTTCACATGAGGTTTTTATCTTTTAACAGCTAGTAAAATAAGGGGTCATATCTTTCTTAGTCCTATATATATACATTAAGCAGCATTTGAGTTTTTTCAAATTTCTTCCTTTCCTTTAGCCCTTACTTACATTTCATGTTCTTATCTAATTCTTTTATCTTTTCTTTTACCTACCATATTAATCTATCTTGGAAATATCCTTCTACTACGATGATAGGTAACTCATTTCTTTATTAATGGAACAATATATACTTCATATTAAGGTAATTTCAAGTCTACTATATACTAAACTAAGTTAATTAAATCTATTTATTTATTTACATACATTTATAAATATTCTATGTTACATATGCGTATGAGTATGCTAAATTTAAATGTTTGATTAAGTCAGACAGTCACTTACTTATTGCTAATTTTTTCTAACATTTATTCAAACCAACTTATGAACCTTTTAAACTTCTATATTTGTCCATCCATATCTTATACATGATTCTTGGGCAGCTTACTAATACTTAAACTCTTGTCTACTAATGTTACATAACTTGAACATAATTAATAATTTTGATTCTTATATTTTTTTTTCCACATAAGGTAATCCGACTAGGAATTCGTATAACTAATTTGGATTTGCATAGGACCTTTATCAACATAATATAAGGGTCATATGAAGTCTAGAAAAATAACATAAGTTACGGAAGTCTAGAAAAGTGGCTACATCATTTCTAAATGAATCTCATAAGGTTTACATCATAGGTTCATAAATGTGAAAGGAAAAATAAATAACTAAATAGGCCATGTTGTTCATGTGCTTTCTTGTCGCCTGAGCATCGTCACAGCACACCTACTCAACACCACCACTGACCTGGTCCTGTGGAAATCAAACACAGGGGAGGAGGTCCTTCCGTAAGCTTTACAACCTAGTCGGGAATCATATAAATATACAATGCATAACTTGAATAGAGAAATAAGAAAGATGACATAACTTATCTTGGCCAGAAATTGAGCAGAATAATAAGAACCAATAAATCTCGATAAGCAATAAGATCATGATGAGACATAATAAACTTGGAATCAATATTAAGTTTATTAATCCTAGCATAAATCATAACCATACTTGACTTGACATTCATGCTTGCATTACTTGTACATACTTCTTGTTCTTGTATCATGCTTAGAAATTTGGTGACTTTAGGTGACTTTAGATTCTTGGGGTATGTCGAGCAAACGATACATCCTTGTGCGATCAATGGGTGATCAAATCATGATCAAAGGAACGATCCTTATTTTATGAGACTTAGTTTGGACTGGCAATTCATTATTCATCTTTCATATGTAAGATCATTAGAAAAGTAAATTAGGAGAAAGATTCATGTCTTAATCATGTATAGGTCTCAGTGAGGATATGACAATAAAATTAGTCATAATCATAATTAATCATAAGATAAACCAACAACATTCAGATCATAGTCAAGGGAAATGTATGCATGAAATTAAGGGTTCTGTAGCCTGACACGGCCGTGACAACATAGTAGCATGGTCGTGCCGATGGGAAGGGAACGATCATAACCTTAGTGGCATAGGCGTGCTAGTGGGCGTGAGATGGCACGGGCGTGCCCTAAGGTGGCACGGCCGTGAAGAAGGGTGAGGGCGGTCGATCGGTTCAAAGGGGTCGATCAATCGGTTTTATGCTTAGTCATTCGGCTGAAAATTTGGTCATGACACGAGCATGCTGAAGGGGAGGCACGAATGTGATGGGTTGGATGATCGGTCGATCGGTGCCGACCGATCTTTTCATTAGCATTGTGAGCGATGGCACGAGCGTGCCAATGGGTTGGCACAGTCGTGATTGTGATGACACGAGCATGCCTACGAGACGGCACGGCCGTGACGGCGATGGTCCAGCCGATTTCAACACGAAAATTTCTTCAATCCTTAGCAGAACTTCATTATAAATTAAATTCTACATCCTAACGATCATTCAAGCAGATCAACAACACTAGAAATCACTTTCCTACAAGAAATCAATCAAACAAACACAACCAAGCAAAAACAGGGCTATAGGAATCAATAGCATATCAATCTTCATGTTCATGCTTTTAAACATGGAATAATCTTGAAAGAGAGGGTATGGATCAAATCTATTCAAATCATGCAAGGTGATTTCGATTCACCCACCTGATTCCGCGTTTGCTCCTTGCTTTGATTCATCAGAAAATCTATCGGTAGGGTCCCTTGTTCTCTCAACATCTCTTCCTTCGCCGAACGATCAACACCCTTGCATTTGAAGACCACAGGGAGAAATTCCTCCTCTTATCACGTACGAGATGGCAGAACGAAAGCAAGGAGGAGGGTTCGTGAGTTTGAGGGAAAAGGATTTATGCCCGATTTGTTTTATCTATTAATCCTCCTCTAATAAAAGTGATAATATTTATTCCCCTAATTTCGTGGATTCTATTTAATCTCTTGAATCCTTGTTTCAGTTGGGATATGAATTAATCCCTTCTAACTGCCCTGCCGAACCCTTCACGTTTTGGTTATATCTTTTTTTTTGTGTGGTTGTCACATAGGTAGTCCACATCTTCACATGCATGTTTATTTCACTTAATCTCTCTAAGAGACAGTGCACAAATCATTATGCCTTCAGTGCAAGTCAAAACTTACTCAAGAATAAATTCTTCTACATTAGGATCATTATAGTTATGATTTCCATTCATGGGGGCCTCAAATTTTCAACTCCTTTGTCATCAGGCTACCGATCTACTTGACCTCTCGGTATTGGGCAGACATTAACACCTATACATGATTTTATGACTTTGTGGAGAAGTGTTTTTGGTCGAGTCTAGTCACGGTGAGACTTATTGTGAGGAGGCACCCACTGCCTCCAAATTTCGAGAATATTTTATTGAGTTTCTTAGATAGAGTTGTCTTGCACCCTACGTTGGTCTATCCATCTGCATTGATATATATATATATATATATATATATATATATATATATATATATATATATATATAAGTATAAATTTATATGTGTATGTCATTTTTTTCGGTAAGTTGTACCAATACAACATGTCTACATCTTTTATAAAAAGTTGACATTTTATATTAAAAACTCACTTGCCTGGAAGTTGATTTATACCCTCATTTTAAAAAAATTATGACCACTTGAGTTCATATTTTCTTTTATGCTTTAAAAAATCATTTTAAATTTATAGATCAATTTTTTTCAATGAAAAAACCACTCCATCCGAATCATGTTCACATTAATATTTATCTTATATGTATTATACATGTATTTTTTAAAAAAATTACATGCTCAATTCCCATAATATTCATTACATGTATTTATCTTATGGCATAATATTCATTACGTGTGCAAAATCCTTTACATGATTTTGACTGATATACACTAAGATCTTATTTACATGTATGAATAAGCTATTGACATTAGTTCTCAGCTTCAAACATTGATTGTTTATGTACAAATCAATATAATGAAACCAACCACACATCATGAGAATGATTATAATGAATGCTTGCAAGGAGCAACCAAAAGGAAAAATAAACATAAAAGTAAGAAAAAAAATTGCAGAGGGCAATGAATCAAGCTTTGCTTTGTATCTTCTGACTACCTACCTTGGACTTTATATCCAAGAGACCTTTAACCACATCTCTCATTGGAGGTCTAGAATTCGGCTCTTTCCAAGTGCACCTGATGGCCAAGGAAAGTAACTTGATTACTTCCTCCATTACAACAGAGCCTGCAACTTCACGCATGAGATCCGGATCAGCAACCTCCTCAATCCTATGAGTGCTGTCTAAGCGTGAGTTAACCCAGCTTACGACATCAAGGTTATCGGGAAAAGATGAATCTAATGCCTGCCTTCTGGTTATCAGTTCAAGTAGCACAACTCCATAGCTATAGACATCTGATTCTTTACTCCTCCTAGTTGTATAAGAAGTCTCTGTGAAACATACAGAAGAAAATCCTTGATGACGAGAGAGTATTTATGGCTTATAAGCTTTAACGAGAACACTAACTCTAGTTTTACATACCTGGAGAAATGTAGCCGATGGTGCCGACAACAACAGTCGATTGTGATGAAGAAGGAGAATACTGATCAATGATCTTAGCAATACCAAAATCAGAGATATGCGGCTCCCAATCTGAATCCAACAAGATGTTCTTTGGCTTGATGTCTCGATGAATGATACTCGGGTTGCAGTCATTGTGAAGATAAGATAGCCCTTGAGCAGTTCCAAGTGCTATGTTATACCTCACTTTCCACTCTAAAGATGGTGCTGGTTTGAGCTCATGCAGCACATCGTGGAGACTTCCGTTTTTCATATACCTGTACAAAATCAATCCATAATCCTTTCTGAACCAAAAATCCTCCAACTTCACTAGATTCCTGTGCCTGATACTTCCAACTGTCTGAATTTCTCTCATCATGCTTTCACTCGGACCCGTCTGGCCTAAGAAAGAGAGCTTCTTCGCAGCATAAATCTCATCAGGATTCAACACAGCCTTGTACACAATTCCATGTGCTCCTCTTCCTATGACATATTTCTCGTTCAAATCCTCAGTTGCTTCCATCACTCTTTTTAGCAAGTAAGAAGACTGGTCGTTCATAGCCGTTCCTGTGATGTTCTTGGATCTTCTTTTGTGCTTAACAAAAGCAAAACACAATGACAGAGCTACTAGGATACATAAAAGCAGCGAACCAAGGGCTATCATTGCAGTGCCAACTTTGCTGACACCTTCAGAGGAACTTGTCACTTCACATTGTCTTAAGATGGAACTAAGTGGGCAAGATGTATCTCCAGCCTGACAAGATATGCAAAGACCAGGATTGCCCTGAAATGAGCTCGGTGAAGTTTCCAGAAGGTGCAGCAAATTTTGCGGCAAGGAACCTTCAAAGTTGTTGTATGAAATATTTATCTGAGCCAATAATTTGAGATTGCTTAAAGGTTCCAAACCACCAGTAAGATTATTGAAGGATAAGTCCAAAGTTTGCAGCATCTCCATATCCCCGAGACCTTCCGGTATACTGCCTGTTAGTCCATTGTCACTGAGTTTTAGAGTGACCACATTTTTCAAGTTGGTTAATGATGCAGGAATTTGACCTCCAAATCTGTTTTCACCAAGTTGGATCTCAAACAATTGGCCAAACTTCGACAGAAAATCTGGAATCCCATCACTGAATTGATTACCTTGCAGTAACAACTGTGTAAGAAGAACTAAACTTGCTAGGCTCGAAGGAATGGAACCATTCAAATGGTTGAAGCTCAAATCCAATACATTCAACTTACTGCATTGAGATATTTCTGTTGGTAGTTGGCCAAACAAACTATTAGCTGACAAATTTAAAGATTGCAAGTTTACTAGATGACCAAACTCATGTGGTATTGGCCCTGATAACCGATTGTTTGACCAATTAATCGTAGAAAGATTAACACAATTCCGAACAGTCGGAGGAATGTATCCACTCAATCTGTTTGAACTCAAATCCATGTACAAAAGGCTCGAGGTTTCCGAAAATTCCGGAAGGGATCCGCTTAGATCGTTATTACTCAGGATCATTCTTCGTAATCTCGAACAGCTTCCTATACCTGCAGGTATCGTGCCATTGAGCATATTGAAACCCATATTCAGAATAGTCAGCTGATTTCCGGAACAGATATTTCGCGGGATTTCGCCGATAAAATTGTTGCTTGTGAACTCAATCAGTGTGAGATTACTATTGGTTCCCAAACCTTGAGGTATGACTCCATGAAATTGATTGCGGAAAAGAGAGATATTTTTCAGATTTCTGAGCTCAGACATGTCGGAGGGCAGCTCCCCCGACAGACTGTTGTTGTAAACTTGAATCGTCTCGAGAGTTGGAATTCTCCAAATTTCCACTGGGATCTCTCCACTCAGTCGATTAGTGAACAGGAGGAGAGTTCTCAGAGATCTCAAGTTGCCCAATTCCTTCGGAATGGAACCTTCTAGCTGGTTATAATGCATATGTAGCTCAGTCAATGGTTGGCACTGGCCAATCTCAGCCGGAATTGGCCCTGACAAGGAATTTTCAGACAGGTAAAGTAGATTCAGTTTGGTCAGTTGGCCCAAACTGGAAGGTATCTGACCAGAGAAACCATTTTGGATTGCCACTAAGCTGGTCAATCTACTGCAGTTCCCTAACCATGTCGGAATCTCACCTCCGAAATTGTTGGACGAGAGGCGCACCTCTTCCAACTGACAGTCGCTATGAACAAAACGGAACAATGGTCCCACTAGATTGTTTTGTACCAGGGAAAGATATTTAAGTCCTGGGATGCCGCTCAAGGTCATCGGCAGGCGCCCCGACAACTGATTCCCGGTCAGCGACAGCTCAACCAATTTGGTGCAGTTGCCAATGGAATCAGGAATGCTGCCTGACAGCTCATTATGCCCGAGATACAGGTACTTGATCTTGCTCAGATTCCCAACGCTTGAAGGGATTGGGCCAACGAGGTTGTTGCTATAAAGGTAAGCTGCCTCCAGAAGGTTGAACTTGTGGAAGATGTCCGGTAGCTCGCCGGAGATAGAGTTTCCTGACAGATCCAAGTACCGGAGGCGGGTGCAGTTGCCTAATTCCGGAGGCATTGGCCCGGAGATATTATTTGCGTTGAGATCAAGAGTTTTCAGGTGAGCAAGGAGGCCGATTTGGGGTCCCAAGGAGCCGGCGACTGTGCTTTCGTTGAGCACAAACGAGATGACCCGGTTGTTCTCGTCGCACTGAATCGCCGTCCATCTGCAGGGAGTTGGGTCCGAGGAGTTCCATGTCGAACGCATGGATGGAGGCAGTGTCAGGTTCTTGGTAAGCTCCAGAAGAGCTTCTCCTTCAGGGTTCAAGGCTGGAAGGAGTGGGACTAAGAGAGCAGAACAAAGCAGCACCAACAGAAGCGTGTACCAGGCATGATGAGCCATCAGACGGCGAAGATTCTAACGAGACAAAAAGGAAAATCTAAGAAAGATTCAGCAATCACCAACTTGTCTGCAGAATGGCGGCCCTGAGTAAGAGGCACGAGAAGCGTCGGTCGCATATAGTTTTCCGTTCAACCCTGTGTCAAGTGTCAGTAGAAGACGCACATCAGACAGCAGAACTCAAAGCAGCAGATCGTGCATGCATGCAAAGACGAACCTCAAGAAAGTCTTCAGGCAAAATCTTGCAGAAGTGCCACGGCTGACAGAAATCTAATGAAGATGGAGAAATAGGAAGGGAGGTGTTTACGTCGGCAGGTGTCGTCCAAAGTAATTAGTTGCAATCCACACGCGTGCAGGGCATCTAATGCTCTCCATTGATGGATAATAAAGGTCCGAAAAAGATTTGAGAAACTGGTGAGTTCATTCCGCTGCCTGCATGCATGCGTTACACATTAAAAATGATCGCTGATGACGAACAAAAGCAAAATGTCAACGCCTCCAGCGGCTGAGTATTTGTTGCGTGTACGCATAATTAATTCATGTCAACAAGAAAGGTTCCATGCTACTAACCTGTTTGGACTTTCGATATGAAGATTGACGCACTGAAAAGTCATTGCTTATTAATATGATGGAAAGACAAAAACCGTGTGCAGTCGTTTCTGAAACTTCTGTTTGAAGAAAAAACTGACGTTGACTCTGAAACTTGGAAGCGAGAAGACGGCGGCATGCCAAATTTTATCAGCACATTGTATTCATCGATTTAGGATCATGTTTGTGGCTCTCGATTCAGGAGCAGCACTAGGAACAAATCATATAAGTCCGAGCTGATGACGGCCAGCTGCTGTGTCAAGTTACTTGTCGGAAAGTGACGTTTCCAATTGTTGCAGATTCATTCACACAGCAGAAGACGATGAGCTCGAAATATTTCGGCCATGACAATTGTTGCATATTTGAGAAACTACTAGTTTGAGATGGTTTTGTCATGTTTAGAGAAGACCATTAGATGCGTCAATAAGAAGAGTAGATCAAATAATCTGGGGTCCGATTAAAAGAGGGAGAGGGAGGCCAATGCGAACACTTGACGAATTAATAGAGCAAAATCTATTGGTGATTAATATACTAAAAGATTTGATTACTAATAGAGCGGAATGACGTCGTATGATCCATGTAATCGACCCCACCTAGTAAGATAAGGCTTTGTTGTTGTTGTTATTTGCAAGTTTTGATTTCCATCCAATTAGAAATTTCGATGCACACGAAATCGGACTATTTCGTTAAGATGCATTAATTATTTGGACTGTAGGGATGCAAGCATTGTTATCGACGTCACCCATCTTGGCATTAAAAAAAAAGCTTCATAATTTCCATCGGTCAAAGCTTAAAAAAGTGCAATTACGTACGTAGCTTTTTTTAACGTCGTAAAACGTGGCCAAAAAGGTTCATGCATGGAGGCAGCATTATTTTCAAGGTAACGTGCATGAAGGATATTAACGTTAATGTTCGCTTGAAGTTGTAAATTATTTAGCTTTTGATCTCTTCAGCCACATTAGTGCAAGAATACGTCAACGCCCTAAATTATTTTGAACCTCTTAATTAATATACAATAAAGAGAGACATATACACAATTTAAAGGGCAAACATATTTCTGGTACAATTTGAACTATATAAACAAATTATGTCGACGCCCTTCTTGCTGGCAAAAATATTGCTGGCCTGTCATGTGCAATTCTATAATGGCACAGACCCAAGACCGAGTTATCCGAAAATTGGGGGTGTGTATAGTTTTGTGACTTATATATTATGGTCCTAAGTTTTCACTGGATAGAATTGCTTCGTGTTTATTTATTATTTCTACATTTATTATAAGATTCATTAATATGTAAAAAAGGGAAGAAAAATATTAGGACAAAATGATATTTTTAATATTATTGTATGTTATATAAAAAAATACTATATAAATTCAACGGACTCAATATGGATGTTTCGGATGCTCCTATGAATGCAAAATTTAACGCCTTCTAACATGGCCCACGCCTCAGCCTCCAGAGCGTTCCGACATCTTCTCGTCAGCATACTTGTAACCAAAAAAGAGAAATTATGAGAGCGACAAATAAAGACTAAATCACCTGGCTCCCACAACCCACAAAAGTCCCATCAGTGTTCAGTTTAGACCACCCCACCAAGGGGGCTCCCATCGGGTCACAGAAGAACCATGGGGGACAAAAGCCTCAGGAACCTAGCAAGTAGTATAATCATCAAATGTAGATAAGACTCTCTGCCAATCCGACTCCACGGTTGCCATCCTAAAATTAAACATCACATTATTTCTAGCACACTACAGCCCCCCAGAAACAATAAGCGATAAAAAATCTCAACTTTAATTTTGAACTAGGAATCAAATTTGAGCCCTCGGCAAGCCACGAGCCAGAGGACCAAATAGGCCATAGTTCAAAACTAAACTTGAGCTCGGCTTGTGCATTGGACCAGAAATGATAAGAGAGAGGGCAGTTAAAAAATAAATGAGATACATATTCAGTATGAGATCCACAAAATTTGCAAGTAGGGTTGGTTTAGCCCACGAATAAAACGCTGAAGAATATCAGCAGTGGGAAGTCTTTGGTGCAGCATTTTCCAAATGAAGATTTTTATTTTTGGAACAACATTGAGCTGCCACAGGAGATTCCAAGATGGCAAAGTAGAGAAAGGGTGATTCACAGGAGGTCGTCCATGCAGAGTCGGTAGTAAAGACATGTCCACAATGAATCTATACACAAAATTAGCATGAGGAATACCATGAGTATTCATAGTCCAAAGCCAGGAATCATCACAGGCGATGCCAATCAAATAAACAGAGAGAATGTAATTTATCAAATCAGAGCCAAACATCTCAATAAGTAAAGCACAATTCCAGCAGTTATCATTAATAAGATTATATATCATCAAGTTGGGAAGATAAAGATTGACGTTTATATATATGGGCATCCAGGCCAGAGGCACGGGAAAGAGCCAAGGATCATTAAAAATAGAGGTACCTTTTTCATCACCAATCTGAATCATGATGGCAAGCTTAATATTGGTTAGGGCAGACATAATTGCCTTCCAGCACCAGGCAGGGTTGTGGTGAGAGGGCAGGGACCAAGGGTGGACTCTCTCATATTTTTGAATTGCAAGATGAACTCAAGGAATGTTCTTATTGTTTAAAAGATCCAAAGCTCTTTTGGCCAACAGAGAAGTGCGGATGTGCCTTAAATTCTTAATACCCAAACCCCCACAAAGCTTTGGCAGCTGGACATTTTCCCAATTTAACAAGTGAGCACCATGTTTACCCCCACCAGGGCTCCAGAAGAAGGATCTATTATATTTTTCAATGGCTTTTATAACCCCATTAGCTATGAAAGAAGAACTGAGAGCATACACCGGAATGGAGTTAATGACAGAATTTATAAGAACATCTTTGTCAGCCTGATTGAGAAGGGTCTGTTTCCATCCAGTTAATCTCTTAGTAAACTTATCCATAATTAATCTTTGTGAATTTGCAGGAATGTACTTGTATGAGATATGAATGCCAAGGTAAGTGAAAGGGAAAGATCCAATTCTAAAATTTAGAATGGTAAGAATAGCATCCTCTCTGATAGAGGAGAATCTTGGGGGAAGTAGATTTCAGATTTAAACTAGTTTACTTTTTGATTGATCAGGTTTTCATAATCCTTAAACACTTTCCTTAAAATAATATAGTTTGATTTGGTAGCTGCAATGCAAATGAGCAAGTCATCAGCAAACATGTGATGACTTAATTTGAAAGTGTTTATAGAGTAAGGGATCAGGGTACCAACATTTTCTTGATAGTTCAAGAGAGAGGTGAGGACTTGAGAGACAAGGATAAATAAATATGGGGAGATAAGATCCCCTTGTCTAACTCCTCTATGACTAGTGAAAGGCTGAGATCTAGTGTCATTGATGTTGCAAGTGAAAATAGGGGACTTAATAGACGTGAGGATCTAGGATATAAATATTGCAGGAAAATCCATAACCCTCAAGATGGTTTCAACGGTAGGCCAGGAGACTTTGTCAAAAGCTTTTTCCATGTCAACTTTAAGTAGAAGAAATTTCCTTCTACCCTTGGCAATAGTGTGTGTAATTTCCTGGGCAACAATAATGTTGTCCTGGATAGATCTCTTGGGAATAAATGCTGACTGACATTGGTCAATTAGAGTATCTAAAGTGGGCCTGAGCCTATGAGCCAGGACCTTAGATGTAATTCTATAAAGGACATTGCAGAGGGAGATTGATCTTAAATCAGACACCTTGGTGGGAAAGTCTTTCTTGGAAATAAAGATAATAGAAGTGTGGGCTCAATCTTTGGGAATATGTTGAGAGGTGAGAGCTTTCCTAATGTGCTAGCAGATATCAAGAGGTGAGAGATTTCCTAATGTGCTGGCAGATATTAGGACTAATGATGTCCTAATAGCTCTTGTAAAATTCTAAGTGAAACCATCAGATCCAGAAGCCTTTCCTGAGCCCATGCTCTAGAGGCTATTCTTAATTTCATCATCAGTGATTGGGGAGGTCAGACTATCCCACCAGGAGTGGTTGAGCTTTGGGAGTATAGGCCAATTAGAGGGAATGGGGTTGAAAGATTCAGAACTCCATAGGTCCTGGTAGTGCTTGACAAAACAGTTACTAATTTGGAGGTCATCTTGGAGAAGCTGACCCTTCGAGGTAATTATCGATTTTATGTGATTATTCTTTGATCTTACAATGATCGACAAGTGAAAGAATTTGGTGTTCTTGTCACCCTGCTTAAGCCAGTTTACCCTAGACTTAGACCACCACTTGATACTAATCTGCCTAAGATAAGCCTGATGCCTACAGTAGGAGGCCTTAAGTGTAAGCAACTCCTGATCAGTCAGTCCAGAGGTCTCATCTTTATGTTCCAAGAAAATAATGATATCCTGGACCTCCTTAACTTTATCCTCTAGCCTACCCAGCTCATGCTTGTTCCAATTTACAGTTTGTTGCTTAATGTGTTTCAGGGAGTTACTAAGAGTATGGTGTGGTGGGTGTAAGGCCCACACATGCTTTACAATTTCTCTAGGTTGTCATATTCAAACCAAAAGGCCTCATACTTGAAAGATCTAGGCTTCCTAGATAGGTTCTCAGAATTTATGAGAAGGGGGGAATGATCCGAGGTCGTACGGGGGGTCGTGCTAAGAGAGGTGGCAGGGTAGGTTAAGAGCCATTGATTGTTTACTAATAGACAATCAAGCCTACATAAAATTCTAGCATTTCCAGAATGATTGTTGCACCATGTGAATCTGTTTCCGTGAGGGTTAATATCAATAAGCCCATGAGTGTTAATGAGGTTTCTAAAGGCAAGAATTGATTTGTTAACTTAAAAGGCGAGCCCCCCCCCCCCCCCCCCCCCCCCCCCCCTCCTCCTCTTTTATCATTATGGTCAATTAATGAGTTAAAGTCCCCCACGATAGCCCATGGAATATCAGCAATGTTAAGATTACACAATTGAGACTAGAGATTCATGTGAACAAGGGGAAGAGTACTTGCATAAATACAAGATAAAAGAAAGGAAATGTTTTTATGTGTCACCACAAGATGGATAACTTGAGGTAAGGCAAGGAAGGGTATCACCTAGATGCCAGAATTTCGCCAGGCAACAAGAATGTCATCCGACTCCCCAAAACCAGTGTGGAAATGCCCAGTCCAAGCCCGCTCCAAACGGCGGATAACTCGCTCAGAAGCTTGGTGATTTGTGTGGGTTTCCAACAGAACAAGAATGTCAGGGTTGAAAGTCTTTAGCATCTCCGAGAGGCGGTCCCTGACCTTACTCCGGCCCGCCCCCCTGCAGTTCTAGCTAATGATCTTCATTTGACCCCCGCCGAGGATGAGGAAGTTCCATCCTGTAGTAGAAGGGATAATCGTGAGTCCACGGACAAAGAAGAGTGATTTTCTTACCTCTAGGGGCCGCTTTGTAACAGTCCACCGTGATTGAACTTCAGGTGGTCGCACAGGTGTGGTTCGACACCTCCGGGGTGACGACGGGGGCTCCAGGTGTTGACTTGGGAGGAGATCCGCATGCGGGCCTTCGTCCTCAAAGGTTGCGGCCGAGACGTCCCCACCTTCACGCGGTGGTAGGGTGAAACAAGAGAGCACATGTTGAACCATATTCTGATGTTGTCCTTGCAGATCTGAAGTAGATGAAGCCCCCGCCACCAGGACATCGCCGTCGGGGTTGAGCGTAGGACGTTGTACAACGAGAATTGGAGGATCCGATGTAAACCCTAAAAGAGTGTTCTCAATAGGCCCGTGCCGCGTGATGTGGGAAGAGCCGTGTGCCTCCGTACTTGATCTCACGTGATTCGAATCCACACCGTCCACCTGGATGAGATGGGCACCGTCGGATGGGGCCGCGACGCACACTCCGATGTCCACGTGGGAGCAAATGGAAACGTTAGATGGATTGGAATCCGACCGTTGGTTACTGACTCCATGACTTAGCGAGCCCGTACCGACGTCGTACCCTCGGGACGTTGAGAAAGCGTTGAGAAAGCGCCTGCGCAGGCGCCGATTGCCGAACTGCCCCCTGGTGCAGAGTGCGATGCGTGGATGTCAGAACCTACAACCAAGGACCGAACAAGAGAACAACCCTGACCTGTGCCGAAGACGATGTCGCAGAATGTGTGGTACACGTTTCCAGGCGGTGGCTGGGAATGCCGCACCTGAAATAGAGAACGGGTAACCCCTCATACATAACACGCTGAAAGAATTTTTTACCGTCCGGGTTCCACACCCAGATGCCCTGCTTCACCGGAATAGAGCGGTCCAAGTCGATGCAGATACGCGCGTACTCGCAGTCGTCCTGGAGGTCTTCAATACGCAGTGGTGTGCTTATCTGCCAGGCAATGCGGATGACGGCGGAGGTGCTTCGGAGCTCGAACGGAAGGCCCAGGAGCCGAATCCAACATGCCGCATAAGAAATGAGTTCTTCTTCCGGCCGAAAGAAGGGGCGTGGGATGGAGGTGTTGATGATGTGTCCCGCTGCCGACCAGGGATTGCCGGTGAGAACCTATATGCGCTCTACATCAAAGGAAAATTTGAATATGAGATGGAAATTACCCACTTGTATGATTCTCAGTGGGGCCGATAGTTTCCAGATGGTTGGGAGCTCTCAGCGCAGGTTGTTCACATATTGGCCATCGCCGAAGAATCTCGCAATAAGACGGAGCCGAAGGTCCTCTCTCTAGCAACTGACATCCTCAAATGGGATTTCCACCTCGTCCGTGACAACCTCCTTGATGCAGCGCAATTGATTCGACGACATGACCGGTGGCCCACGGCCGCGTGTATTTTTCCTGACAATATTCGCACATGACCCCCGATTGGGCCAATCGGAGCCAGACGACATTAGGGTTTTCCCTAGAAGAGGAGGGTGGGGGAGTGGGGGAGGAGACAGGAGGGTAGGGGGTTGAATCGAGGGGGTTATCAGGCATGGCGACGCGGTCATGGGGCCCCGGCGGAAGAGTCCGGCGAGGGGGGAGGAGGAGGGAGAGTGGGCTGCAAGGGGTTGAGGGAAGGGGAAGGGGGGGAAGGATTCGGAGTCGGGAGGTTTTGCCATGACCATTTATGAAGTCATTTGTAGATGAGAAATAATGACTGACATTAAGAAACAGTAAATTTTCTTTCAATAAAGTAAGATAAATTTTAAAATAAATGACACGTAACTTTTACCTTGAAATTTAAATTTGAGATTATTCTAAATCTACAAGTCAAAGAGTGTGCTTCGTAAAAACAGTAAGATTTCCAAAATAAATCCAACCATACTAAAGCATAAATAGCATATATTTAGGTATTAATATTATCATATGATTGAGTGCGTAAAAGTTCAGTTCAATCATGGTCTCGATTTTGGTTTGTTTTACAACATATATTTTTTAAAAACCAAAACATGTGGGGGAGGGGGGATGCAATGTTTTCAGAGCCGGACCGGCGATCGAACCGGACTCGTTACTAGGTCGCGGTTGGATCAGTCCAATCGGATTTGATCGGATTGAACCGAATTTTATTAAAATAATATTATTTATAATAATTATAATATATAGTATAAGTTATGATGTAGTATATGAATATTGTACTAATAACTTGTTAAAAATATTAAAAAATAATATAACATAATTTTTAATAATTAAAAGTTTTATAATAATAATATAAATAGATTATTAATAATTTAATATTTATTATTAATGATGATAGATGTTATATCAATAAATTTTATCTTAAATTATTCTTATTTCTTTTTTTGTTTAACACTTTCCTTTTTATTTCTTTTATTTTATGCCTTTGATAAGTTTCTATTCTAATATTATTCAAATTCAAATACTTACCTTTTTATTCCAATTACTATTTAATTGTATACATATGATATTCCCTTCTCTTTAAATTTCCTTATATTCCTTTCATTTTTTTCTCATTTAACCTTCTTATTTTTATCATTTTTTTTTCAAAATCTACATTGAACCAATGAACCAGTTCAATCGACGGGTTCAATCGGTTTTGCCCGGTTCAATGCTAAAATAGTTTTGAACACCAAATCGGACCAGATCATCTGCCGATTCGCGGTCGAACCAGTTGAACCGGCCCGTCCAATTTTGATAACATTGGAGGGATGTGATAAAAAATTAGAACTGCATCTTTATTATTATTATTATTATTATTATTATTATTATTATTATTATTATTATTATTATTATTATTATTATTATTATTATTATTATTATTATTGTGGGCTCGTGGAGGTAATAAATAGTGTCGTCTCGATATAGAACTCAATCAGATAACGAAAGTCAACTAAGTTAATTATCGCAGATTAAATGATCAATGCAAATGCGATTAATGAGTCATTAGTTTGATCATTTAACATTGAGCTCCCTCTCCAACTTGAAAATAGAGCTATACCGAAAGAAAAGATAGTTGAAATATGCACCACTACAAAAAAAAAGGTTCATATATGCATGCACATTATTATGCTTAATTAGATAGCTTTAATATAAAGAGGACATGTAATCAAGGCATCCACTTACTTAGGGGCATTGATTACTTTGTATAAATGCATACAAAAGTCAGAGTGTTTGCATTGTTTTCTTTGTCCTGGTCATATATCCGCTGCTCGCTTGGAGCCTTTTAAAATAAAAGGAGTATTCTTGGGCATTAATGATGATGTTTAAACTATACACAAGTGACAATTAACTATCAATTGTAGAAATGATTGAAGACTTCAACTTTTGTTTAAGATATCCCAGGACCTGAACTTATGATTTCAGATGTCCTGCCCTGGTTTCATTGCAAGCAAGTTTATGTTTAATATATATTTGTAGAAAAATAAAAAAAAAGAAAGTGAAATTCAAAATTAAACTGAAACAATGGTATGTGTATATGTGTGCTCTACATGTGTATATAATAAAAGGTAGAAAATAACCAAAATAATAACAGGATAACTAATGGGTAACGTTAAAACACTATAGTATAAATAAGTGAATAATGAATTGTTCTTGAATGCTTATTTAATATAATAATCACTCAAATAAAGAAATGAACATCTTCGAAATTAATATAATAGCCCAATTGACTAGGAGTTAAAGAAAGGACGTCCGATTTGAATCCCAACAAAACCCTCAATTGAATCACAGTTAATTAAATATCTAGGAGTTTAAAATGTGACAATAGTTAAATTCAACGGTCTTGATAAAAAAAAGTTTAATCCTGACATTAACTGTAGTTTGATATAAACAGATATTTAGCCCACTCCCCCATTCCGCCCTTTCTTTGTTCCTAGTGCACACTCAACTCTCCCTCTCTTACTCTCCTCTCTAACTTAAAAATTTTAGTTCAAGGAACTAATTTAACTTGATGGAGAAGTAATGGGTGATAGTTTGGTGAAGTTCTACGTCCAACGAGAACTTATTCATATGATTTGATGTTTAAATCCAATTTTTTCTCGCAATCATTGCGATGGAAGTTCACTGAGTTCTCACATCGGATGAGAACAAAAAATTTGGAACTTGCGAGAACAAAAGTCTTTGATTGGAACAAAAATTTCTGCGAATCCCACCAGAATTTCGTCTTCTGTTTGGCAGAATTTAATAAAGTTCGGTGTTAGAATGAAATCTGATGCAAAACTTCGTCTGTGGACTATTTCTCTCACAAATTCATTAATGCGTGCCATCAAATTCACTTTGACACAAGGTCAGATGCAAGTTATCTCCTCTCATGCAAATGTGGACACGAAATTTGCTTTTCCAACACAACCGCATAAGCAAATCTGTCGTAATATTCAATTAGGATCAACACGTTCTCACAATAGATAAAAAATAATATATATATATATATATATATATACACATATATATAGCATTATAGTACTCAACTTAGATTCAAAATATAAATTTTGTGTTAAAAAAATATCCATCAACTTTATACAATTAAAAGCATCCATCATTAAGCAAAATTCTAATCTCCACATACAACTTATACAATTAAAAGTCGTCTGCCCGCTGGTTGTTGTACATCATCGAGCTGAAGGAAGAAGCTGGGAGTAACATTTGAGTCTCCGACATCTGAGTTGCAGAGTTGTGTTCTTCATGATGTAACAGTGTCTTTATTGTGTCATATCAGGTTGATTCGATTTATTTTCTGTATGTCATTACTGCTTAGTATAAATAGTGCAAGCTGTAAGTGATTAGGCGCCCCACTGAGTTTGTAATTCACCTTTCATAGCAATAGAAAATTTTACCCTCTCACTTTCCTTTTCTCTGTTTTCACCTCCTCTCTTCCGACACACATCCGACGGAGTGGAGCTCAACATTTCTTGACATGATACCCAAGCACTTCAAGATTGGAGGTAGATCGAAGCCGCTCATGACCGGACACATCTCGTCGGCATCAAGATTTGGGCAGATCTAGTCCTACTTTGATCCTGTTTATTTCTAGTTTTCTTCCATCAGTTCTTCGTGTTCTTCATTGTTAAAGGAATCCTTGGTTCATCGAGGTGTCTCTCGTTGATTTCTTCCATGGCGATCCTCGTCGCCAGTTTGTTTTTCGTTCTTCGATTCTTTGATGTTTTTCCGACGATCTGGTCTGAAACTCACTTTTTCTTCTACGTTCTTGATTCCTTCTTGGTTTGTCTCAAATGTTTCCCTTCTATGTTTTCTTCTAGTAAACGATCAAATCTGTTTCATTGAATGAAATCATCAGTCATATTTTTTATCTAGCCCTTCGTCGACTCATTCTTGGAGTTGTTCAGAGCTTTGTCTTCTTCATCCACGGTTGCGATCACCGATACCTGATCGCCGGCAATTTCTTGATCGTCAATATTTTCCAGAAATTATTGTTGGAGGGGTAGGAGCCTTCTCTCCTTGTTGCCGTTATCGACGTTTCTCTGATCTTGTCGTCGCACGCTTTCAATGGCAATCGCCGCATCGGAGCTTAACCTCCTTACTGCCGTCGTCATTGTCGATGATCAAATCTTATTTTTGTGTCTCGTCCAGTTGTCCACGTGCGTCTTCGAGCATGTTGAAGTTGTATGTGCTTTGGTTCATCGAGGTCGAGTGGCACTTCTTGTCTCCGATCGTCCTCTAATTTGTTTCTTTCTTCTCCGAGTTGTCGTGGTCGAGAGATCTTCCATAGCTTCGATCGTCCTTCGATGTCCTCGGGAGTTTTGTTCTCCGTTCTTCTATTTTCTTCTTTGTTTCCTCTCTTCATCTACAGTGCATAATTCCCTCTGGCATCTCTGCAACTCAAGAGAAGTCCAGATTTTTTGTTTGTGGACAGAGACAAAGATCACGACCATGTTAATCTGCTACAAATCTATAGAAGCATGTTCTATGGCATCTGCATCATCATTTCTCTTCAAGCAGACTCGTTTCATATTTTGTGAGCTTTGTCTTGGATGAGCTACCGTGCACAAGTGCTCGTCATTTTACAGTCTGTCAGCCTTCAACGTGAGCATTCAAAGAGTTTGAAGAATTGTCTCTCTGAGACGTCACCTAGTTGGATGAGCTGCTGCCTAGAAGGTGTTCGACGAATTTTTAGCTGATCATCGACGGATGTGTTCACTCAATCGTCGACGTGCTACTTTCAGTAGGCGTTGTTCGACCACTGTTCGTTGTCTCTCAGCAAGGAGGCATGTTGGAAGACACCACGTCGTCTGTTGCTAGTTTCTGTACACCATCGAGCTGAAGGAAGAAGCTAGGAGTAACATTTGAGTCTCCGACATCTGAGTTGCAGAGTTGTGTTCTTCATGACGTAATAGTATCTTTGTTGTGTCATATCAGGTTGATCCGATTTATTTTCTATATGTCAGTTACTGCTTAGTATAAATAGTGCAAGCTGTAAGTGATTAGGCGCCCCACTTAGTTTGTAATTCACCTTTCATAGCAATAGAAAATTTTACCCTCTCGCTTTCCTTTTCTTTGTTTTCATCTCCTCTCTTCCGGCACACATCCGACGGAGTGGAGCTCACCATTTGTTGACAATCTGTCATTAAGCAAAAGTCTAATATCTACATACCACTTATAAAATTAAAAGTATTCATACAAAATTAGTCATCATTCAACAAAACTCCAACCTCCACATACAGTTGAGAGAGCTCAATATGTCATCTATTAGAACAAGTGATATTAGATGAGTCAAAAGTAAACATAAGAAAGTAACAAAATTAATATAATTAATTTGTCCCCAAAAGAAGAATGCAATATTGGTAAACAAAAGGAGAATGGCCTAGCCATGAAGTTTCTATTTATTTGCAATATTGGTAAAAAAGATTTATTATCATCTAGCATCTGTATATTTCCCTTATTATCTGAAGGTAGTTGCTCCAAGCACAAAATTTTACCTTGAAAACCATAGCATGAGAGCACATTTCATGGAGTCAGTTGGATGCATTTTTAAGGTTGGCCAGTGAGATATTATGGTAACACAAAATTTACCTAGTTTGAATGTTGAGTAGTGAGGTGAATTCTTTCAATCCTAAAAAATATTCAATAATTAATCTCACTAAAATAATAAGAATCCATTTGAAAAATAAATAAGCATAAGAAAGTCTATACATCATTGTTTTTATCTTCTTCAGATCTTCATGGACGTGCATTAATAAAAGACTTCATCATTTTCATCATGGATATGTAAAAAAGGATGAGTATGTACCATTCAAAAGAAGAAAACACATGACGTATAAATTGACATTTCATATTGAATGCAAGTTTGCATCTCATATTGGTTCTTTGAAACAAAACAAAAACTTCCAATGTACACTTTCCCTTCCTAACATTCTACAAGGGATCTCAATAAAAATTACAAATGAATTTGTACTTTTTTTTAATATTGATGATAGACAATTGTTATAAACTTTCAACCTTGAGCATCATAGAAATAGAAGAAAAAAAAAAGAGTTCCAAACAGAAAGATGAGAAATGTAGACATGAGAACAAACTTGACATTTTTGCAAACTCCTGTGCGATTTCATTTGCTTAATATATTGCTTAATATAAAACTATTAATATTACGATAAAGGTGTGTTTATTTATATAGATGTATATATATATAATATTATAATTTCAAATTTTCCACTTTGTAAAAAATCATCACGCAATTAATTATCGCTATGCAACTTGGGAATTAATAGATAAGTCATGAGTTTAAAAAAAGGCACATAATATAACGCTCCTAATTAGTTAGCATTGTATGGTGCATTCGACATATTAGATATATGATGCATTGTGAGGGTTAGATATCATTTATTGCATCATAAGTTGTGTAACATAGAAGAGAATTATTATTTTGTAATATGTTGTGGTGCAATATATATGTTAGGAGATAAAAAAAATGACAAGACTAAGCTAAAAAATGTTAGGAAAAAACTAAGAGTCAATATAAGTACAATAGTCACGTCTAAACTTGAAATTAAAAGAGGAAAAAAAATTAAAGAACAACTAAGAAGAAAGAAATGAAAGAAGCAATTATTATCTGTGTATACATAGTCCATCGATCTTATCATCATTCATGTGATATGCCCCTTGTTTGCCGCAACCGAGTCTGTGCACTGTGGATTAACTAATCAATTTTAATCCAGTTGAATTAAATTATTGTGACATGCAGCATGCAAAAGGTGTCAAGAGCTAGCATTTAAGGACGCCCCGGGATTCATGGCCAATCCTTTGTGTACACTGTACAGTGCAGTAGCACCAGACCTAGGACCTACCACCATTTTAGCCCTCCTAGCTCTAGTAATAATAATAATAATAGTAATAATAATAATAATATTATTAATATTAATAATATTCGAAAAATATAATGAGCTAAAATGATCATATTAACTAAAATCGTTAATGTATTCTAATTTTAAAATATAAAGGAACTGTTCCATGCATAATTACAATTATAAAAAATTTAAATGTATTATTACAATAACAAATTATTCTGTTATGTATGCATATTCACGCCATCCATGCATGCATGCATGCATGCTTGAGGAGAGTAAGACTCAATATTAATGATGTGTGACCTCTTCATGCACCACCTTGCGGCGCAGTTCCGTGTCGTCTTTACCTTCGTTTCCCTTTTGTCGTCATGCGCATTATTGTGTCATATGCTATTCGTGTCATCCTTCCCCCATTCATTGTTATCTGGCTGCATATCTATCTATTATTTATGTGCTAGGGGTTCCTTCTCTCTTCTATTATTATTATTATTATTATTATTATTATTATTATTATTATTATTATTATTATTATTATTATTATTATTATTATTATTATTATTATTATTATTATTATTATTATTATTATTATTATTATTATTATTATTATTATTATTATTATTATTATTGCCTAATAGAATAGGTACTCGTATTATATATATTACGTGCATGTTTGGCCAATCCAACGGTTAAATTGCAAGTGGTTCTTTTTTTTATTTCTTCTTCTTCTTTTTTTCTTGCTTTGTGACGAATATGTTGTGGTTGCGACTTGGGATCCCAAGTGGAGATTGATGCATTGCATACGCATACGTACAAATTAATGTAAAATATTTCGTCTATTTTAGGCGGAGGAGAATCAGGAATGAAAACCATGCAAATGTTATTATACAAAGCATCCAACGTGCAGAGAGAGAGAAAGTCCCGGTAAATTTATATGAAAAAACGATAAATAAACAACTGACGGATTAGCCACTAAACACACACACTCTCTATATATATATATTGTCTTTTATGTAAAAATATATTTTAGTTGTAACAGACCGAAAATCTCATGAAATTTTAAATTTTAATTAATGCTGACGTGAGATCAATGGATACTCGAAACTCAGAACGAACACTCATTGTCACGATCGATCGGCGATCTTAATCGTCGTCCCACCGAATGATCAAAATATTTTTGGATGTCCGAAAGTATAACGGATAAAAATAAAGAGATCTCAATTTTGATCTCTCTCTTTCCCTCGTTACATTCAATAATGACCGATGATTTATAACTCCTTTACTTAGAAGGCGAGGAGATGAACTTCCTTCTGCTCTCTTGTTTTCTTCAAGGTTTCTCATTTTCCTCTCTCTCCCATTTCGTGTTATTCTTCCTTGGTCTCGACTAGAGCACGAGAGAGCAAATCCGAGCAAATCCTTCGGGCGCGAACGACGCAAGAGGGCGAGGAGGAAGTGACTAGCTAGAGCTCAATCCAGCAAGGACGAACCACAAAGCGCGACTTACAAGTGTGTTATTCGGGATCTAGCTGGGTGTTATTTATGAAATTAATGCATGTTCTTAAGGATCTAATTAGAGGTAGAATCCATGCTAGTTGAGATGGGAATCATGTCTTACGATATTTGTGAAGTTATGGATTTATTTACATCTGATTCTTAGTGTTAACATATTGCTATCATGATATGATTTCTTAATGAATGATGAAATGAGTTAACTTATATCTTGGATTGTTAGTGATGAATTGCAGCATGTTTCTGATGTGATTAGTCATGGTAGTATGAGTCAACATATGATTTTATAAATGCAACTTATTTCTAAGCATGAATAGAATAGTACTTGCATGTTTAAGATTTTATATCTGTACATGAGGATGGATTATTCGAATGTGATAAGAATTAGGTTATGATCTATCTCTGAATATATTGTATGTGAGTAGCATGTTTATTTAAGATTAGGATTGTGTTTGGATGAAAAACTGATTGATAACGTAAGGATTCTGCAATGACCTGTGGCTTTATTGAACTAAAGCGTTTCGGACGTCCGATTCAGCTCGACAAGAGTATAGACACATCTATACCGGATGTCTGAAATTTGATCGGACGATAGATATGGACCAGAACGGAAGTTCGAAACTCTTTCGGATGACCTAACTAGAAAAATATCGTGACTCAGAAATGATGACAATAATCAGTCGGTTGATCGAAACCTTTTCAGACGACCGACCTAGATTATCACATCGAAAGAACTTTCGATGGTTGACGAATAACTACCTCTGAACGACAGAGGAAGACGACAGGTTTCAACGGATGACCGATCAAGTTTCGGTCGATTGAAACTCTTGATCGAAAGTTTGAGAATCTCTTAATGTTATAATGGATGACCAAAAACTTTTCGATCGATCGATTTACATACGGTCTTGGATCGATCGACGGATGAACTCAGAATGAATGATCATACCCTCTTCGATCGACAAACATAGACAAAATAGGCATCTGCTCCTCTTTCGAACGACTATTGAATACACACCAAATGCATCGCTCAACCTTTCGGGCGTTCGATCTATGGACAGAAAGAATATGACCTTAATCCAAACCACTTGATTTGATAAGTTCTTGTTCACCTGAATGATACTGATTGACATGAACCCTAAAGATGATTCAGAGCCATCTTGCTCCCTACGGCCTTGATTGGTCCAAGTGATCAAAAAAGTGGCTCATGATTAATAAGGAGGGTTATCATTTGTCTATCTAGATAAGGGTTTTTCCCTATTTTCACCTTAAGCGAGGTCATTTTGCCCGTCAGGGGCATTGGACATGGTATTGATCCCCATTGGCCCACCATGATTTATGTAGTATACAATTGTGTGTTTATAATTATATTTCCTAAAAGTGTAGAGCTCTTTCAACTCATGGATAAGATGAAAGACTCTGAATGGCTAAAGATAAATTGAAGGACTTAGTCCTTATGAACATAAACAAAGAACATGAATATGAATATGGAAAAGAAAAGAAATGAAAAGGCATGAAACATTATCATGATATCTTTATTGATTCTCCATCATGCTTCACTCTCATACTTGATTTATATGCTTGCTTCATGCATATTTTGATGGATTATCTTATGACATACAAGTTTACACTTAACTTATGCTAACAGTTGAGCTTGCTCTTCTATGTGATCTCCACAAGTACATGATATGGATAGCGTGCCTGATTGATGTGTGTGCGACGACTATAACTCAATGACGTGTGCACATGGTTATCATAGAGTCTACATGGAGTCTACTTTTATTTTATTGAGTTGTATTGGGACATATGTGTGGACATGTAGTGTGACATGAACTTTTATATGTCACTTATGATGTACACTTTATTTTATATATTTCAACTTTTGCATTCCTTATATTCAATTATTATAATATTTTATTATTAAATCTTTCGCTTACGTGTTGCTCTTCTTGATCATCTGGTCAATGAAAGAGTCAAAGATGTATTGAAGAAAGTAGTGCACGAAAGGAGATTTCGCAACGTGGCGAGATTGAAAATTGGAGCATTATATTGGTCACTTGTTATTTGTCTGAAAAAGTTAACTTACACGTACATATAAATCTATAACAACAACAACAACAACAAAGCCTTATCCCACTAGGTGGGGTCGGCTACATGGATCATACGACGTCATTCCGCTCTATTAGTAACCAAACCTTTCGGTATATTATTCACCAATAGATCTTGCTCTATTAGTTCGCCAAGTGTCCGCCTTGGCCTCCCTCTCCCCCTTTTAAATCATATAAATCTATATTAATATTAAATCATTTTATTTTAAACAAAAGGTTAACTATGATTAATAAGAAGAGAGGAATGTATAGAGGCTCTTTGGCTAAAAAGTCTATGACCTGATTCGTTTCGTGGTAAATGTTGTAACAATTAAAAGTATGATAAGACTTTATATCATGTCATATGTGACATACAACATTTAATATCTTCCACGAACAAAAATTCTTTTGAAGAACAGTATCAACTAAAGTAGCGGAGTCGGTTTGAAAAGAGATCTATCCAAATCCAAGTTGCAAATAAAGTCGAATGCCCATCATCAACCCTCACGCCTCAATCTCTAAGATAGTTCCAACATCCTTCCTTAATGCACCTGCAAAAATAAAGCCACTATTGTCAGAACGGATATTGTAGTCAAATTAAGGCTTACCCAATCCGAAAAAGGAGGTTCCCACTTGACCAGAAGGTTATGGGGTAAGCAATAATATTTGCTTCAGTCATGTTTTGTCTAACATATTCATAATGTCCTTCCAAAATCCTCTCCCATGAAGTTGAAATGCTAGCATGCTTGTATTAAAAATGTAACGCCCCAAATCGCCTTTGTCCAACCTAGAGATATTACAAACACTATGACTTTAACTATACATTTGACCAAGATTGGTCAAGAGATATGACACATCAGTTTAAGTAAAATAAGAAAATAAATATAAATAAAATAAAAATGGATAAGCAAGTGTGGAAGTCTTATAATTATTACAAGTCTCACAATAACGCTCCAATCTACTACTAAAGTTCTATACGGGGACATGACGGCTGTGTTTGGATCGAGAATTTGTAGTTCTCGTTAGTTCTAAAAAACTAACTGATTTGATAGAATAGTTCATGTATGGTGTTTGGTTCAAAAGTGTAATGATAAGAATTTGAAAAGTTGATTTGATAGATAAGTTTTAGTAGGTGTTTGGATAGAAAGTAAGAACTAAGAATATAATTTATTAGTTTATTATGTATAAATTTGTAATAAAATAAAATATTATTTTGTATTTAGTTAAATAATTATTTAAGAAAATACTTATATTAATATTATAATTTATATTTATAAAAAAATTATGTATATATTATAATTTATGAAAAATAAGAATATTATAATTTTTTTATTTTCATGTGTTTTTAATATTATAATTTTTTTAAAAAATATTCATATTAAGTTAAAAAGTTTATTTTATAAACTAAATAATATTATACTAATAAAAAATATAATAAAAAATTGAAAGAAAAAAAGGAAAAAGAAGCAAAAAAAAATAGTGTTCTCGCTGGAGGCGAGAACATTGCAAGTTCTCACCTCCGGCGAGAACTTAAAGTTCTCCAAAAAGGAGAACAACCATCACGTGACCAGAACATCACGTATGGTGCTTGGCAAAAAATATCGAAACTTGGGCCAAGTTCTGGCCCAAGTTCTGGTACCAAACACAACCGAAAAGAAAGATAAATAGATGGTCCCTAGGTCATGTGTTGTGGTAACTTTGTTCAATAGTTATGATGGTTAACAAACAAGTGACTTTGAGATTCATCATCCTTTCATTATTACAGGATGGCTTAGGGTGCGCCGATCAAATAATACAATCGAGTGATAGTGCCCTCTAACGAGGGAAGAGAATGACCCTTAATGATGTACGATAACGGTAATGCACTGACTTGGACTGACGACCCAATGTTTATCTTATTATCATCTTGATAAACTTTATATTACTATAATCCATGTTCAATGTCATTTTGAGGTTTATTAATGAGCAATCAAATCCATTACATCGGTACAATAAATCATAAATAAATGAATAATCAATTGGGACTAGTGGTTCAATCAATTGTTTGGATGGGGAAAAATTATATTAGGGATTGGGCGAAATCGAAAGAAAAATCCGGATCAATTTATGAACTTTAGAAAATAGAAGGGGAGTCTTGTTTGGGCAGAACCCAAACCAGACATGAGGCAACTCGGGTCAAACTCTGATGTCATACTCAAGCCGAGCTTGGGACAATGTTGCAGTTAGTCAAGGACAACATGCGGCAAACTTGGGTTGGGTTCATGTTAACCCGAACCAGACTAGAAAATCTCGAGAGAGCTTGGATTTTTGTTGTTGCTAACTCGGGCTGCGTTTAGGGCAAATCGGGTCGGGTTTCATAGATGTGGGTCAGGTATCGAGGCCCCGAATCGGATTTCAAAATGAACCTAAGTCGGGTTCCAGATGCATAACATATTAACACTTATCTACTTTTATTCTAACTTATCAACCATCACACAAGTTGCAAACAAAAGTATCATACATGACCGAATAGAAGTACAAGGCATAGATATCAGAAGTAAACATAGGATTCTACAACCAACAAGCATGACAGATCATAGCAATCAACCTATTCATTATACACATGACAAACATGCTCATTTCTTCAATTTTGCCATCATGAATTTGCTATTATGACATTGCAGTAACATCATTCGAAACATGGCTTGACTTATAAGCAATGAGGATTAGATCAAAACAGTCGTAACCATAACCATGTAGCTGGCTATCTAAGGCCTTTAAATATGCTCCACGACAAGAGAAAAACAAGGCATATAAATCTAATTTAGACATTATTCTAAATGAAGATTAATCAAGGCAATTCCTGATTTACCCACATCTTTTCGTGATTGTTCCTCGTTGATTCATTTGAATCAAACGTTCGTTGCCCTCCTTGTTGTCCCTACGTGAGTGCTCCTTCTCTTGGTTGTTTTCCACCTACAATCTGCCCGAGAACAAAATGACACCTCAGAAAGGGCTATCAAACTAAGAGACTGCATGAGGAAGAAGAGAAGAAGAGACTCGTCTGACCTGAAGGTTGAAAGACGAATTTTCTCCTGATGTAGATGTATGTCCAGTGGGAGATGGGATTGTTGGGAGTTTTTGATATTTTGAACTCATCAATCTCTTTTTGAGTTTGTTTTACTAGCTTTAATCCGTTGAGTGTTACAATAGTGATTCAATTATTTTGATTTTATCTTATCTTTTTTTTTCTAGTTTTACAAAAAATGGGCCTCATTCCTCGTATTTCAAAGATTCGATAAAGAAAAAGTAAAAAAGAAATCTCATTGGAGGAATTCTCCAATTCATTCCCCTCGTTAATCCATTCACAAGAATGCCAATATTGATGGTACCTAAACTGATATATGATATAGATAGAAAATTAATTCTACATGATACTAAATATAGAACATTTTGAAAACAGATCAACAATAGACTCAAGAGCAAGGCCACATAAAAAGCACATGTAATAATCACTCCAAGATTAAAACACATAATAAAAGCAATGATTTAAGTGTTCTATAGTCTATTATGTTTAAACTTTCAAAGAAAAACTTTTAGCATACGAGAAATACACAATTTCCAAATATCAGTCCAGGTATGCTAATTGATGTTAGATGGGTAGATACGTATGATTCAATATACATATGTTACAAGGCTATAATGGTGCATTTTTATATGTATCTTAGATAGTTTATTCATCCAGGCCTGCCTTCACTTGGCTGGGTGCCCGATCCTTACCATCTGAAGTCTCCCTCAACAGCTCCACAGGACAAGCTTACTCTCCATATTATTGCCACTAATCATATTATAGAATGTTTTGAGCATGTTAGGTAGGAGCATGCGAATGAGGGGGTGGATACGGAGATCTCGGAGGATGATTGCCCTGACTCGGACTTGATTCCTCCTACTCGACAGGAGAAGAAGTCTAGCAGGAATCACAACACTATGGTGCTGGCTAAGCCCCCACGGCTAACTAAGAGACATACTGGAAGTAATGGTACCAAAGGTAAGTCGACTGTGAACACCTCTCTGAAGAGCTCACTCCCTTCTGTCACTTTGCAAGTGAAATCGTTGCTGCAATCGTCGCCATCCCCTGGTGATCTGCAGTTGGCACCACCAACATGAAGTTGCTTGTATGGAATTGCCGAGGGGCTTATAGGAGTAAAGTTAGGGACCACCTCTCGGACATCATCAAGTCCCAAAAGCGAGATATGTTGATATTAGTGGAATCTCACTCAACTGTGGATGATTCAGCTCGGGTGATCCACCGCCTTGGGTCCTCTTGGCACGAGCACTTCCAGCCCGGCACGGGGGCGGCCGGTGGCATCATTGTTGCCTGGTTAACAACTTCCTTCCAGGTGACCCTGATCCTGTGTACTCCTCAAGTTATTCATCTTGCTGTTACTTATGCGGATTTCTCGTTCTTGTTGTTTTGTATCTACGCTAGCGTTCTTCCATCTTTACGTGACAAGCTGTGGTCTGATTTAAGAGATTTAAACCTCGATGGTTTACCTTGGATTATTGTTGGAGATTTCAATTGCCCCATTTATGCAAATGAAAAATAGGGTGGTAGACAATTTACATGTTCAACCTCAGTTTATGCACTCAGAAATCTAATTCATAATCAGGGCCTTATGGATCTTCCCATTTCTAACTCCAAATTTACTTGGACAAACAATCGTCATGGACAAGCATGTATCCTTTGTAAGCTGGATAGAGTACTTGTTAGCCATCATTGGCTTCTCAATTTCCCTGGGCTTGATCTATCCACTCTTGTTAGATCTGCCTCTGACCACGCTCCTCTGATTGTTAGTAGCTCTAAGACTATAAAACATCCCAAGACCTTTAAGTATGAACATTTCTGGCTTGAGTACCCTGAGACCAAACAGATTATCTCAAATGAGTGGAACAACAACTATGGAATTGGTTAGTCTTTAGAACATATTAAAAATAAGACCCTTGCTTGGAATAAACATACACTTGGGAAATTAGAAAATAAAGCTAATGAGGCACAAGAAGAAATTAAAAGATTAGAATCAGCTGATGAACAATATGGTCTTTCTTCACTTGAATTAGGAAAACTTCGTTCTGCTTATCATAAGCATGCAGCCTATTTAAGACAAATTAGTTTAAAATGGTAGAGTAAGGCAAGAATCAAATGGATTAAAAATGGAGATAAGAATATTAAGTTCTTTCATGTTACGACATTGGCAAGGCTTAAAAGAAATCAAGTAAAGAAAATCAAGGACCTAAATGGTAATACTCTAATTGAAGAAAATCATATTAGGGATGCTTTTGTAAACTTCTATCGAGATTTATGGGCCAGGGATTCTGTCTCCCCGCCTGTGGATCTGTCACGACCCCGAATTAAACCTTAGTTTAATGCGAAGTTCGTGACTCATTACGGACGATCAAATAAAATTAGAGAGATTACGAAAATGTGGTGTAATTTAATCTTCTTTTATAACATAAGAGTAAAAGTATATCATTAAATAAATTACACAATATGTGATCATTTCAGAGCAAACTGATACACCTTCAGTTGTACATTCGACAAAATGACTTTATTTTTAATAAAACTTATTTTGACATAAGTAAATAAACATGACTAGCTCTCTCAACATCTTAATAGAAAGATACGAGATACATAAATCCTCTCATCATACCACCAAGGATATTATAGAATCCTTTTACGATTATCACCTCGCATGATCCCCAAAGAGCTATATGAATCTGAAAAATATTAGAAACAACATTATGAGCCAAAATAGCTCAGTAAGTTGATAACTCCTAAGCTATGTATTACCATCTAATAAATTCGGAGAGACATAAAAATACAAGCATTAATCATAATATCAAAGTCAATATTTTCATACATTTAATAAATACATATATAACATTCCAATCGAAATCATCCCACTGAATTCCTAATCACTATTATTTAACAATATCAAACATGTGTATGCAATGCAACACTCTCATATGTATGCACGAATCACCAACTGGCCAGTGGTCGATAAGTGGACTCTAGAGGTGGCTCTCATTGGGATCAGCAATGTAGCACTTAGCTTCATTCTACCTCATCCCTTTAGGAGAACAAATCATATAACGATAGGTGGACTTTAGAGGTGGCCCCTACGAATTCTAGAGGTGGCCCCCATCGCAACTACTCGCGATGTGGCACTTAGCTCCGCATGACACTTAGCTCCAGTCTATCTCATCCCATTATTGGAGAACAAAATGATGGATTAGACTCTAGAGGTGGCTCCCATCGTGATAAGTGATGTAGCACTTAGCTCCAACCATCATATATGCAAATGCAAATGCGATGCATGATTCATCACATAACAAACATCTCCTGAATATCAGAAGATGAATCATATCCAATACCATTTCAAAAATAAACAAGATTGCACTCATCACAATCCATTCCGATTATATCACATATACTTTTCATAATTGAATTTCTCGAAATCAATTCATGGTATTCCAAAACATGTTCAATACATATAATAATAGATGTCACACCGAATTCAAAAGAAGTGAATACATAGATTAAGAGAAACCAACTTACCTCTTATGTCAATATGAAAGACTTTTGCCTTTTCTTTTTCTTGTTATTCTTCTAGTCATATGCCAATAATATGTGTTCTTATTAATACTATGATATGAGTATCATGTCTTACATGGATAAAATAATGACCAATGCTATGTATTACTCATACATTCAATCATATAGCTTAATTAATTGATTACTCATAGGAGTTCATCTTGTACTCGCAAATCACATACTTGGTGAAATAAAAATGATATCTTTTGTTACACCTAACCAAATCACATGATGCTAGTTTTATATGAATGTAGGCTTATACAAATTTTAGAAATAATTGTTTCAAATTTTATCTCATTATACTTGGTCTCCAAAAAAAAATTAGCATTCAACCTCCAATTGGTGTTAATTCTATGTTTTGACAGGCTGAGTGATGTTGATTCTGTGATTTATATCTATTGATAGACAACTCATTTTCTAGTAATTCTAATTTTTCCTAGACTTAGACTTTTAGACTTATAAAATTTATAATTTTTATATCCTTCTGAACCAAGCATAATAAATTTCATAAGCACTAAGATAATATGATCTAAATTTCCTTACTTGGAGTGCTCCATTAGTCATTTATTACTTCCTACAGAAACATTCTTTTCAAATGATCCCACTTTGAAATGAAGCCTAAAATCAGTATCTTGTTGACCCTAAAGTATCAAATATTTATATAATAATTTAGATTTAATATCTAATTTGCATATTTGGATAATAATTTCAATAAACAGAATGGTAGAACCTTATAAATGAACACATATCTTTCTTCATGGATATTCGATAAATCTGATTCCAAAGCCCAATAAAACTATACTAGAAAATATATAACATACATTAATCACAAATTTTACTCCTCATAATTTAGCAACAGGAATTTTCGTGATCACTGACATATTATTATCTTGTTCATACTTCTACAAAAACTGAGGTACTATTTGTTCTCATCCTAACTTCTCCTACACATATTATTTTGAAGTGATTAAAATTGTTTTAGAACATCATTTCAAGCAAGTGTGGGATCTATAAAAATCATAATTTATTTTAAAGTATAAAATTTATAACATAATTTCTAATTAGACCTACTTCTTTTGCCACGACAGTAGGACATCTTCAAACTAATCAATACATAACTTTTTAAACATGAGTGGTTTTAAAACAATTATTTCTTCTCTGTAAACTAGACCTTCCATGGATCGAGTTATTTAATTCATATAACTTTTGAATAAAATATTTTTATTGACCAACTCAACATTCGATTCTTACGATTTAAAATTGAAACACATGCTTCTTTAACTAGTTTACAAATTGTAGAATTTCTTCAATCAATTGGTAAAGATGGATTTTATTCTAAACAAGTGGAAGTTTACATCATGAAGGTTAACAACATAACAATGATAGGTTCCAAGTCTTACGTATCTTTAATATATTTTTTTTCTTGTGATTCTCCTCTCCTCCTTTCTCTCCTATCTCCCTTGACTCCGCCGGAGACCAACATATAGCTCCTCTAATTTGTGTTCTTTTTTTTTAACTCTTCTCATTCGGCCAGCAATAAGGTAGATAAGTTTCTTACCCTTTTTTTTTAATTATTCCATTGCTCTCCTAACCGCCAAAGGTGGATACAGGTGGCTAAAATGTCCAACTTGGGGAGCACGAGGTGCCACCAGGTGAAGGAGATAGAAGATGAGGTGGAGGCATGGTGTGGTGGATTTGAGATCGTAAGATATTGTGTGTGAGCATTCAGCCGTACAAGGTTAAGAAGAAAAACAATTGTAAATTATTTGTATTGAAGAGTGGAAACACCCACAACCACTAATTAAATTAATAATTTATTGAATTATATTAAATTGGTTATTTTAACTATTTCAATGTGGTTCTTTAGCTATTGCCCACGTGAAAAATTAGCTCTTATGATATTTCAATTACATTAGCAATTGATCAAAGAAATATAATAATTAAGTTATTTAACTATTATTTACATTAATTAACCTAGATTAAGTTAGTTCTTCATAATTATGCATAGTGTAATTGGCACCTTCTTATAATTCTAATCAGTAGAGCAATTATTTCACTAAAATATAATAGTTAACATAATTAATATTTAATTAAGTTAATTAATTTAATATGAAATTATTGGTTATTACAGGATCTCCCCTGACCTGTTCTTCCTCAGCTTCACCATTCTTGGGAGGAGCACTTGATTAGGGAGGTCACCTGTGAGGAAGTCAAGGATTGCCTCTGGGGCATGAGTCTAGGGAAGACCCCTGGCGTCGATGGATTCACGGTTGAATTTTATAAACATAATTGGGATATTGTGGTTCATAAGATTGTGCAGGCTATCAAGAATTTTATTCATAGTGCTACTCTTCCTATGGAGTGGGGTCATACTTTACTTATTTTTATACCCAAGAAGAACAACCCAATTATTGTGGCTGACTATAGATCTATCTCCTTGTGTAATGTCATTTATAGGTTATTGGCTAAAATTTTAGCCAACAGACTAAAACCAACCCTTCTTCACTTAATCGATAATGCACAATCTGCTTTTGTAGCTAATAGGTCTATTCAGGATAACACTCTAATTGTACAGAAACTTGCACATTCTATGGCCAGGGGAAGGAGGAAATATGTCCTTATTAAAGCTGACATTGAGAAAGCTTTTGACAGGGTGTCTTGGAGGACCATCATTCAGGCATTTACCAATATGGGGTTTCCATCTAAATTCAGTATTTGGATTTCTGCCTGTATCAAATCACCAACCTTTTCATGCTTCATTAATGGGCAAGCCTCAAACTGCTTTAGTAGCCATATGGGGGTCAGACAGGGAGATCATTTATCTCCTTACTTGTTCATCCTTGTATCCCAGATCTTTTCATCCTTGATTAAGGATAGGGTTGCTGAACGAAAGATCAGTTCTTTTCAAATTGATAATACTATTATCAGTCACTTATTATATGTGGATGACCTCTTTATATGCACTACTGCAACTAGAACAAATTTTAGGAATTTAAAAATCTTACTGTCTGATTATTATAATCTCACAAACCAACGAGTAAATCTTAATAAATCTGAAATCTACTTCCCTCCAAAAATCAATGCCCATAGGAGAAACATTGTTACCAACATTCTTGACTTAAAGGTTGGAAAGTTCCTTTTCAATTATTTAGGTATTCTCATTTCACACACGTATATCCCTACTAGAAAATAGGCTCAGCTCATTAAAAAAACCATCATTAGAATTTCTGGTTGGAAATCCAAGTTATTAAACCAAGCCGGTACGTCAACATTGATAAACTCAGTTCTTAATTCCATGCCTATTTACTCTTTAAGTTCCACTTATATCTCTGGTAGCATGGTACAATCTCTTGAGAAAGTGGTTAGGAACTTTCTATGGAGTCAAGGTCACAAGGATGGTGCACACCTCATAATCCGGGATATTGTCCAATCTCCAAGGATCTATGATGGTCTGGGGATTAGAAAACTAAACTAGATTAGGCCCTCTCTCCTTGCTAAAAAGATTTTTAATGTTCTTAATCATCATGACTCTCCATGGGTGAATTTAATATTAAATAAATATGGTACCCCACATCCTTGGAAAGATATGACTCATTGTAACAACATTGTCTGGTCTTGGAAGGCTATTCGGCTGGCCTTGCACGACATCAGGTTAGGCATGAGAATACATATTGTTGATGGTAAGAAGACAAATGTTTACTCTGACCCTTGGTTGTTTGACATTCTTTTTTGCTTTCATACCTACTTACCTCAACACGAATACCTCTATGGACTTACTTTTTGTGTCTGATTTTATTTCTGGTCAACAGTGGAATTTAACTTTACTATCTGAATGTTTTGCCCCTGCTCTTGTTGAGAAAATTATTGCATATCATCTTCCGGTTCTGGCCTTTGATGATCAGTGGATCTAGACCTCTGATGCCCGTGGTATTGCAAATGCTGGTTCAGTTTATAACTTTATCAGTTGCCAATTTTTGCCCGCACTGGAATCTGGACGGCGTGTTTGGAATATTATTTGGCATATTCCCATCCTTCCTAAGATTCATGTCTTTCTCTGAAAGCTTGCTCATGGTAGATTACCTACTCTTGATAGAATCCAGCAGCTCAACCAAAATATTGATGCATCCTGTCAGCTATGTGGTAGAGAAATTGAATCAAATTCCCACCTTTTCTTCTCATGTCTAACTGCAAACCAACTTTGGTCAACTTTCCAAAATGTGCTCAATTTTTTCTTTCAATTTTATGATTCCTGGTCCCATGATGATCGGATCAGGGAGGGCCAAAGTACTGATCCTATCTCAATAAGAAAACTTTTATCTCTTTTTTCTTACTGTCTTTGGGGATTGTGGAATATGCGTAACGATGCCTTCTTTCGTTCTAAACGCGCAACCATTCCAGTTGTCTGGGCAAAAGCTTTGGCTGGCTGTTATGAATTTACATCACACCACTTCCCTGAGGCCAATAGCCCCCAGTACCCTATTCGGGTTCGATGGGAGCTCCCGCCAACTTCCTGGGTTAAAATTAACTCAGATGGTTCCTTTACGGGGACCACTACTGCGAGGGAGTCGGATTTTGGATTCGTGCCTCTTATGCTTCTTTTTTTGTTGCAGGGGCCTTGGGAAAAATTGATATGACAATTTTGGAATTCGAAGCTTATGATATGCTAGTTGGTATTAAAGTAGGGGTGCGACTTGGGCTCAAAAATGTCATTGCTGAATCTGACTCCCGTGTCTTGGTCTAGATTGTTAAACAAATTCAGAAGTGCTCTTGGAAGATTAAGCATATTATTAGTGATATCATATATAATTTAAACTTTTTTGAACACTGAAATGTGAGGCATTACTTTAGGGATGCTAATGGCGCTGCCGACTTTTTTGTAAATTTTGATCATTTTAATCGGAACGAATGTTTTTGGACGAGGGACCCTCCTTTGGGTATCCTCCAATATTTGTATTGAGATAGTTCTATCAACTTTTTGAATAGATAATCCTTTTAAAAAAAATAGTTTATTCATGATAAATTTTGCGGTATTGACAACAAAGTGTATAATTGTTTCACCACAAAAGAAATATATTGTTGTACAATATTGAGATACACCAAGATAAAAAAAAATCAGTACATCGTCTACAGAGATCTTCTGATTCACTCTCAGTAAAAGTACATCAAGTTGCCATAAAACAGAGCAGTACAAAATTACTCCGTAAAATAATATAAAAATTACTTGTCGGCGACGAAACGACTAAAAACCATATTCACGGTGGATGATGCCATCGCGTGCCGTGCACGTGCAGAATTTTAAAGCAGACACCCCTTTATAAAAAGAAATGTGTGTGAACCATAAACTTTTTTTTATTAAATTTATAAATATGAAATATTATTGAAACGATTTCTATAAAAAATTTATTGTCCATATATACACCGTTATATATATACCACCTTAATAACAAATCACTATTATAAATATGATAATCACAGAAGTAGTGCATGCATATGCTTTCATTAATCATAAAAAAATTAGTCTCATATCAGAGTAGCTTAGCTTGTGACATGACGTTACAAATTAAAAAATGCAATCATAACAGTTTAATATTTAATTTATGTTTTTCTATATAGACTAGTACTCGGCCGGTTTTGGACAAAACGATATAAAACAAAAAGAAAAAAAAAGAGATAGACATGCTTTTAAATGTCTCAATTATTTGAAAAATAATAACAAAAAAAAAATTGACGACAAATCTAGATATACAAATGCTCTCTCTTACTTGTCAACTTCACATATCCGCTTAAGATTTAAGAAACTGCCAAACAAAAGGCATTATTATTATTATTATTATTATTATTATTATTATTATTATTATTATTATTATTATTATTATTATTATTATTATTATTATTATTATTGGTGGGCGTCGCTTTCCTGGTTCTCCCACAGGCTCATTGTCCACTAAACACCAAAGATCATATGCTTCAATCATATGAGTCTTCTCAGATTGGATCCCTGTGGGATCAACAGCATTATCATTTTGAATTATATGAACCTTCATTAATACAAGTCACTATATATGTTGTCATCCACGCAAAGTTTTGGACTTCTTCATAATATTTTGTATGCGATCAATTCAATTATATTTCCAACATCTTTTTACTTCTAGCTATTTATCTATCTAAATAAATATAATTCATGAAATCCTCACGAAACTAATAAAAAATTCAAGTGTTTAACTTTATTTACTTTCAAACTTTGAAACTATTAATTTTGTAATAGAGCTCTTCTAATTATTAATTCTATCAATCAACTTAATTAATTAGTTGACGAGGGTATGCATATCTGTTAATTAATGCAATAAAAACTAATGGACTGAATTTGCTAGATTTTTTTTCTTTTGCCATGACATATTGAAAAAAATGGAATTGACTCGAAATCTAGCTTTCATAATTAATTACATAGGAATTAATAGATATCTTTTTTTTCTCTTCATCACAAACCTGGTCACTTCTTTCTTTTAACTGATATTTTCTTGCCTAACAACGCTCTTCCCAATTATGTAATTTAACAACTATACTACAAAATGGAAATTACAGTAAATCATTTTTGTTTTATAAATTCTTATAATATTAATGACAATGATATTATTATGTACTTTACAATAATTGAACTTTCAATAGTATCGTAATAGTATTAAACCATATTTTATTGAGTAATCTTATATACATACTGTAATTTCGGCTACAATAAAAATTTATTAAACCATAGAGTTTAACTGCAATTAATACCATAACATGAAGTTCTTGAAAATTTATTGATTGAAGTTTCAAAAGAATTTAATCAAATTAAGTCATGGCCCAAGACTCTCACGTCTTGTCTAGAGCATGCAATTAATTATTAAAAACTTGGTTGCGAATGCTATTAAAATTCTAGAATTCCCCCAACGAATAATAATCATGATTAAAGTTCATTCGACACAATAATAATAATAATACTTTACCCACAAAAGTAAATGATTGGTGATCACAGCGGAGAGAGTAATAATTGAGTGCATGCAATGGCAAGCGGCAGCAGGGAGCGGTGAATCGGCGGGGTCCCAGGGGTCACACGTCCCAATTAAAGCCGGCACAAGTCCTCATTACTCCAAATATACAAGTCTCGAGAGAGAGAGAGAGAGAGAGAGAGAGCACGACTCCCCAGCAGCAATTAAGATCCATGTAAATTAAGCATGAAGCAATGAATAGCCAAGTGCAAGGCCTGGCACGAGGGGGGTCTGATGCGAGGACTGAGGAGGCAGCAGGAGGAGGTCCGCAGGCTGTGCAGCCGCCTGGAAGGGGCAAAAAAATGGTGGCCATGCGTTTGGGACAAGTGTATTTTTTGTTTTTCCGGAAAATAAAATGAGTTTGGGGGTGAGTTATTTTGGAAAATATCATATTTCAAGAAATGATTGTTATGTACGTTTTCGTTACAATACAAAATAAATGTTTTTTTCTCAGGCCGTCATAAGACAAGCACGGTCTCTTTCCAATATAAATAAATATATATATATATATATATGCAAAATTTTAAGCTTGGATCTCAATCCTGAAGCTTAATCTCTAATTTGACTTGAGTGTTAGCTACTAACTAGATTTTCCTTCGTTTATGATATGCTTATTAGATACCTTACTTTTAAATATCTACAGCTACTTTTCTATGAACAATAAATTTTGGGTAGACAAAAACTTAGATCAATTTCTAGGATCTGTTTCTTTTATTAGATATATATGTGTGTGTACACTAAACGAATCAATGGTCCTCTTCCACTAATATATTTTGTTGAGTGATTGAGATCTCAAGTGAGATGATTTTTTTTTAAAAAAGAAATGAAAAGTATACAAGACCGATTATCTATTTTTGTAATTAAAATAATTTATACTCTTTGTAAAATATTAAATTTACTAATACTAACTGGACTGTCTTTTTCTTCCTAAGGAAAAATAAAATAAAATAAAATAAATTGAAAGTCGCGCATTGTCTTCGAAGCGGTCAAAAAGATGATGAAGCAAAATGGAATCTCCACCCGAATGGAATTCTCTTCTCCCTGAAAGCAAGGCACCTCACCTCCTCACTCAAAAATCCCAAATAAAAAGTCAGGGAAATCCTACCTGCTGGAGCAAATGGCAACTTCTTATTGTTTAAGTAAAAATTTTGAATTTAAATTTCTTTAATGTAAACATTTTTGCATGGTTCGATAATATTAAATTAATCAAATTCAATGATAAATTAAAATTTTAACTTATAATCAATACGTATATTTTAACGTCGCGTGAATTAAAACAATAAGAAATAATTAAAACACCCAATAACCCAACCGCTTTCCCCGCCACGTGCCCGTCCCCTTGTCCTTAATCCTTACCTCCCAACGGCACCCTCCCTGTCCGTACACCATCCCACCGGCGACTTCCCACTCACTCCCCCGTCTCCCACTCCAACTGGCACACAAAAACAAAATTAAAAAGAATTCGGCCGAAATTAAAAAGACGAGAGCAAGTAAAAAAAAATATAAAAATGAATTCGGCGAAATTAAAAGGCCAAAATTCTCGTCCGTCACTCGCCCGTGTTAAATAAACTCTATTGCTCTCTTCCTGCGCGATCCCCAAACCCTAAACGGTAATCCACCATTGACGCCACTCTCCCAGAGCTTCGTGCTGCCGGGTTTTTCTCCTTCATTACCTCTCCGGCAGAATGCTCACTTGCGTTGCTTGCTCCAAGCAACTCGGCGACGGCGGCGCGGGAGGAACGCCGTTCCACGACCCCGACGATGATGACGCCGGCGTCGGCACCCCGAGCACGCGCCAGGCCATCAAATCTCTCACCGCCCAAGTAAATCGAAGCTTCTGCTGATGCGATCTAGACGTTTGCCCTTCATCGTTTTGTTTATGTTGTGGTTGATTTTCTGTGCTTTTTTGGGAGATTTTTAGATCAAGGATATTGCTCTCAAGGCCTCGGGAGCTTACCGGCACTGTAAGCCGTGCGCGGGGGCCGGCGGGCGGCGCCACCACCAGGGCCATTTCCACGGCGGTGGCGGTGGGTACGCGGAGTCGGAGGCCGCGTCTGGGTCGGACCGGTTCCACTACGCCTACCGCCGGGCCGGCGGGGGCAGCGCGGCCTCGACGCCGCGGGCGTTCGGCGGCGGCCGGTCAGAACTGGAGGCCAGGCTCCGGGCTCTGTCGAGTGGGGAGCGGACGCCGTCGATGAGCGGAAGGACAGAGGTTTGGTCGGCCTCAACGACGACCACCACGCCGGTGTTTCCGGAGGAGCGCGACGAGGTGGACAGCGAGCCCAAGGAGTGGGTGGCGCAGGTGGAACCCGGGGTCCTCATCACATTCGTCTCGCTCCCACAGGGCGGAAACGACCTCAAGAGGATCCGATTCAGGTACTCCGATGACGCTCCTCCTTTGTTTGCCTCGCGTCCTCTCAGATCTCCGGCGAATGTCGCCGGCGGTGATCACATGACCAAGGTCCTAGATCTGGTCACCGGGCGGTGATAAAATGAAACCCCCAGTCCTCAGTTACTCCTCTGGAAATAATTAAGACCCCGACATTAAAAGCTCAACTACGATTACATTTACTCAAATACTTACTCAGTTTTAGTCTAACATTAAAAGCTTAACTCGACTAATAATTTGGAGCATATATTTTTTTGCCCTTTCCGCTTGGGTTAAAACTGGGTTTAGTTTTGAGTCGCTTACAAATTGTGAAGTTTTTTGGAGTGAGTTTTTTTTTCTTTAAAATATGGGAATCTCGTTGTCCGGGATTCCTCTTGTAACTTGAAAGAGGGGTCTTTGGAAGCTCCTGATGCAATGTTTTATTTGGTTGAGGGGTTAAAAGTAAAAACGATCGAGCAAAAAAAAAAAAAGAAAGAAAGAAAAAGAAGGAACAGAGCTGTTTTCGAATTCTCGCTTTTCTCGTGGTACGAGCGAGTGGTCGTCTTCTTTTTGGTTTTTTGCTTTCCTCGTCCATATTTGTTCTTTAGCTTAATAGTGACAACGCCACCCAACACTGTTCCTATTTTGGTGTAGAAAAGGAATAAAGAATGGGACTTTGGCCTTCAAATGCAGAAATGAAAGTATATAATTAGTAATTTATAATGGATGGAAAAAAATGTTGAAACAGGCGAGATATTTTTTGGCGACGCGAAGTTAATGAGGCCGCGGAAAATGAATTGGGCTCTTTGTAAATATTCTCTCTTTCACGGGTCTTTCCTCAGGATTATATAACAATCCCCATTGCCTTTAAGAGCTGGTCTCCAACGGGGTTACCGTTTGGCTCTTTGCGGTGAACGGTATTATATGTGGTTTACAATGATTTCCAAACATTACTCAAACTACATGCCAGTGCCAATGAGCTGGAGGTTCGACTTGCCACGCTTTTTATATTGAGATAAGGCCAGGGGAACGGTGAATAAATCCATGTCATGTTAGGTCGAAGGGTAGCACTGCAGAAGTTTAGTATGCCGTTGATCATTTATGCCCCAGGGAACTGGTCTTGGTGACATGTTAACAGAGTCGAATACATGAATAAGAAGTTAGCGCTAGTGACATTCGTCCCAGCACTTTGTACAGAAGTTGCTAGAATTCGTTCTTCATGAATGCTAAAACGTCGACAAGATTTGGATACTTGGATGTCAAAGTCCTTGTTGGGAAGAATTTTCCAGTTTGTTTTTTTAGAGAGGAAATATTGGTTGACTTAAATATTAGTTAACTCCGCCTATGTTTTATAGTCGGTCCCAAGCCCAGATAAAGAAGGAGGATTGTGTTAGGCCCCGACAGCCAGCGTAAAATCCTGTCGAATCTCATGAACATGGATCAACGAATATGGCGTCGTATGATCCATGTAGCCGACCCCACCTAGTAGGATAAGGCTTTATTGTTGTTGTTGTAAATAGCATTACGGGTGTTGAACACATTACTTAATGCATTATCCTCACAAAAACAAATTGCATAATGCATTAGTTTTGTGTGTAACTGCCTTCGATATTGGAGGATTGTGAGGATTGAGATACTTGTGTGTTTTCTCGATTTATATGTATCAGGACGGATGGAGTGAGGATCAAAGGCGAGGGGGAAAATATAATGTCTTGTTAGCTATTCAAAAATATAATTTAAAAGTTCATATTTTTTTCTAAATGCATTTTGTATTTGATGAATAAAATGTGATATTTTCTATTTAATTTTGCATATAATTACATTGATCATTAGTAGATAAATTATAATTTTTTTATATATCCAAATTAAGGACTTAAAAATAGTACTTAATACATTAGGACAGTGGGTTATCATTTTCCTCTAATTGACAAGCCTAACATGTTTAGATATCAACTAGTTATTTCTATACTTTGAAGGAAATCAAATTATCATGCTTATAAGTTATATTACACTAAGAATCAACAATGTTACCTTAAAAAATACACTAAGAATTCCCTTAAAAAAATACACTAAGAATCAACAATATTCTTTATTATTCTCTTCTGTTATAAGTGCATTTTAGTGTTATAATCTAGATTAGAGTCTTTATATTATTCAAAATTTTAAAAATTATGGATAACATAACCTTTGAAAAATAAAATAGTCAGATTGCAGTTTGGGATTTAAACATATATGAGAATCAGAATTAACAATCATTCTATTGAGATGTTTGGTCGCAAGGGCATGCTATATAGGCTAGAAAGATGCAAGTCCCACTTCAATTAAGTATGGTGCTGAAATGTCATATTAGATCAGACATTGACTCCAGTTACATGAATAAAATCTGAAGTTGACTTAGTATGTGAACTCATATTGTTTATGCGACTTTTAAATTTTCTAATGATGCTAATATAAGCATGTCTCTTATCATGGTTGTTCTTTTTTTTTTTTCTTTTGTGATAGCCGGGAGATGTTTAACAAGTGGCAAGCTCAAAGATGGTGGGCTGAGAACTACGACAAGGTCATGGAGTTGTACAATGTTCAAAGGTTCAATCGCCAAGCAGTGCCTCTTCAGACTCCACCAAGATCAGAAGATGAGGTGAATAGACTTTTCTAAGTTCATTAAATGTTTTACTTTTCTACTTTAGCAATTTGCTAGCTGATTATGATTTTAATATGTTTTTACAGAGTTCTAAAGAGGACAGCCCAGTGACACCACCATTGAACAAAGAAAGGCTTCCTCGTAACTTCCACAGGTCACTTATAGGAGGGGGCGGGATGGGGTACTCATCCTCTGACTCCCTTGAGCACAACTCAACCTGCAATGGCCTTGGTCGTCCTCATCCTCACTATGGACGGCACTTCTATGACTCTGGGGGTTTGACATCAACCCCAAAGCTTTCGAGCATCAGTGGAGCAAAGACAGAGACTTCGTCATTGGATGCTTCTGCGAGGACAAGTTCATCTCCAGAGGATGTAGACCGATCTGGGGAGCTCTCTGTCTCTATAAGCAATGCTAGCGACCAAGAGAGGGAATGGGTGGAAGAGGATGAGCCTGGGGTGTACATCACCATTAGAGCGCTGCCAGGCGGTATCAGGGAACTGCGCCGAGTACGATTCAGGTCAAGATCCTATGCTCTTTGAGATTCAAAATTCTTACATTTTACGCTAATGAATCTGCTCGGTTTCTTTATCTTTGGACTTGCATAGTCAAAGAATTTCCATAAAAGTGACAATGTTTTGGTTAATAGAGATATCAAATGAAATCATCAAAGCAGTAGACAACCCATGGTTTAATGAACTGGTTATTATTTCATCATATCTGGTTGATTTCCCAATGTGGCATCACCTTGTACATGCCAAGTAAAATTTGCAATAGAACTCTATTTTTTCTCAGTGGTTCTATGGGAACTGCTTTTGTGCCACAACATATGTGTGGTTTTGCTGTCAAAATTTTTGTCAGATTTTCATTATTTGTGTCACACCTAACTCTAAAGTTTCTACTTTCCTTATAAGCAAGCATGAAGCTAATTTTCTTCTAATGTCATCTCTTGCAGCCGAGAGAGATTTGGAGAGATGCATGCAAGGCTGTGGTGGGAACAAAATCGTGCTAGAATACATGAACAATATCTTTGATGATCAATCAGGGAAATCCCTTGGAGAAAGTTGCTTGTTTCTAGAGTGTGCAGCTGATCGGATCTCAATCTTCTCTACAAAATACACTCCAAGAGTCTAGGGAGCTTTTTAGATATCCATGTTCTGTTTATACACCATGAACCAACAAACAGCGATGGCCTCTTTACACTTGCTTTCACCCTTGTCGTTGCATTGACCACAAGTCCTAATCACAGATGCAAAATGGTAATCAAACTCAGCCTTAGATCCTTCAAGGTATTGCTTATTTTTATTTATCTTTTCCCTCGGTTGTTGTAGCAAAAATGATTAGTGTCATCTGTGTTAATTACAGGGTTACTTTGTCTAAGGGAGAGAATATTTGTTTCGATAGATGCATTGAGTCAGAATAGTTTTAGATATGTTTCCTAGGGAAGATGGATTATTTTCCTTTTTCTTTTTTGTGTCAGCATTCCTTTCAATTGTTATTTTAGTAATGGTTTTTTAAAAACTTTCCTGTATAGAACAATCTGAATAAATCTAAAAGAATGGTCGTGCAGAATTAGTTATATTCATTGCTTGTCAGCGTATGTGTGCCATCTGAAGAAGATAAATCAGATGCATAAATGATTCAACTGAAACATTTTATAGTTGCCCTGCATTGTTGTTTATTCTCTCTCCCGTACACATACACTCATAATTTGTTTCGAGCAAGACTCTAATGCACTGAAGTCTTCACTGAAAAGACCCTTTTTTCGATGAGTAAAGCCTTACTTTTAATTGGCAGATCATAGTCGATTATCTCTCTATTAATACAGGACCAAGAAGTTCTTGCTATCAAATATCGTGGATGCTAATTAGTAGTTACCTGACCCAAGTTTGGTCCTGGGTTAGACATGAGGGATGGATTCATATTGGTTTGTCTGTTCGGTGACATGAAATCAAGTTTGGTTGATTGATTAGTAAAATTGTGCGATGGAAACCATTACTTTCAATTCTTGATTAGTGCTGAACATCGGGGATCCGGAATGGATAATCTCCCCACCCCATCCCAAAACATATATATATATATATATATATATATATATATATATATATATTGAAGGTGACCTAGGAATTACAATGCAATTATTACACATGAGAGATGTGCCTCTATGCCCAAGTGAGTGGATCCCCTCCCTGTTCTCGCACCATGAATTCAAGAAGAAAGGGAAAATGAATGATGCAGTGTATAAAATCATCACTAGGCATATTGTACCTCATTTTCATTTTAAGTGTGCGATAATATGCCAAAAAGCTTTCTCCATCCATCCACTGGGACCATTGTATGAAGCTGGCTCACAAATTTATCGCTTAACTCGTCACATTGATTGTTGCATGATCATCAAATTACTCGATGAATAAATTTATCATTTAACTCATAAAATAGAATGTTATATGATCACCAAATCTTGACAATCCAATACCATATATAAAACTGGAAAAATATGACCATTCATTGTACTAACCAGTCAAGTAAAAGGAGTTGATCCACAAGATTGTCGCACAGTGGCACACACCGTCCCTTTGTATATGAACCTCGAAGGTTATCTTGCATTAGGTATATGAACCTCCCTTTGTAATAAAAAAAAAGTATCTTATTGTCACAGTCAACCTGTTTTCCTCGTAATATAGTTCAATATGAAACTGTTATATTAATTAGATGTCAAGATTGTGATGATATTATACATTAAATAGGTACCTTTGGATCTACATTCCTTACCTTACATGATAGTTCATAAAAATGGGTGCCTCTTGATTAAAAGAACAAGAAAATAAGACACGTGTAAAACATATAGAAGATTATGCATTACCTTCAAACTCACCATTTAGTTCTAAAATAGTTTGTAGTATGATCATCAAATTAATTTGACAAACCAAAATTGTATATTAACATAAAAGGTTATACCAATTAATTATTGTAATATGCTAAAAGTCACCTATGTGTAATAATTAATAACTAATTAAGTTTAAGTGCTCAGTTTTATCTACATTTATTCAAATAATAATATTGAAATTTAATTATATATAAATTAATTAAAAGATCATGAGTTCACCAGATGTAATAATTGAATTTGATGTTAGCAACAATAAGTTTAATATGCTAAATTAGTTAGAGCAATTCATTTATATGCTTATTAATTATGTAACCTAATTAGTCGGTCTTCTTAGTGTTCCACACACTTAGTGCCAGTGGTATTTAACAGATCGGATGTGCTTATAATAAATTTGACCCAGCGAATTGTGGATAGGCCTATTAAGATTCAATATGCTTTAAAAGATGTGGCGGTTTGGCGAACGGAATGGAGAAGCACACTAATATTTGTATTTCTTCTTGAAAACATTAGTAATACTTGCACAAATTATTTCTATTGTGCAAAACAATGTGTAGTAAGTTAACAATAATTAAAGAAAGGGGGCAAACATTTATGAATGTATTTCAGGTATGCATACCCTTCGTTAAGAAAAGGAGAGTAAGAACATATTAGATTTATACCTTTGGAAAATTATCCCTGTAGCAATTCACTCATCTGGGGCGGATCCAGAATTAAAAATTGAAGGGGACAAAATAATAAGTCATAACATATATAATTTTAAAATAAAATATTTAATTACATGTCAAATAATTATTTTTTAATAAAAAATTAAAATGCAAAACTTTTATATATTGAAAATCAGGAAAATCAGTTTTTTAGGAGAAGCACTTAATCAATTTTATAATTGAATTCACAGTAATTTTTCAACAATTTCTCTTTCACTGAAACTAGTATAATCACTGAAATCAATTTCGATTTCAATATAAAATTTTACATTACATATAAGTTGAACAAATAGTTTTATATAATATAATATAATATAATAAGAGAAAGGACATGCTATTAAGCACAAAGTTAATGACATTTATGACTAATTCTTTGAAATTTAAAATTTGCATGAAAATAAAGTTTCCATTATGCAACTGCATATATGAAAAAGAACATGAAAAAAATTTAAATTTTGAACATCGTAAGAATTGGTATCATTGAGTTATGAACATAGAAGAAAAAAACAAAATCAATTATATTTATGATAAAAATTTATAATTAAAATCAATGAATTAGTAATAGAAAAAATATACAAGAAGTTACAACTATAATACTTGAAAAATGGATGATTGGAGATGAAGGGCATAGAATATTGAAAAGGAAAACTAAGGTGACGGTTTCATAAAGGTATAATAAAAAAAATGATTAGGATAATAAATTGATTAGAATTAGGGTGAAATGTAAAATATGATTATAAATAAATAATAAGGTTGCTGGATTTTTAAAATGTTTAATTTCATTACAATTACGATATATATTTAAATATGATTAGAATTAAATTAATTAGGCTAATGGATTTTAAAAAGTATTAAAATTAAGATATAATATTAGATTCCGATGGGTTGGGCTGTTGTAGGCTTTCTTAATAACTTTTAAAAATTAAATTGGTTATTGAAGTAAGAATAGGTATGAGTCACATTACACGCCCATTGCATCAAAGTGAAATATTTATTTGGGTGGAATGTTTAACTTACTTAACGGGTGCACATTTTATTTTATAACATCTACTAGTAAAATTTTAAAAAGCTAGAGGGGCCAGGGCCCTACCATTTACCTCAGGTCTCCATGCAATCATCAGCCTATTAAAAACTATTTAAAAGTTGTAAAGAAACTAATTTACAATAGTAATTTTTAATTGTTATCTTCTGAATTATTACCACAAAAAAGATTGATAAATATAAGACTAAAGTTTATCTTAGAAAGCATAAGAATGAAGTTATCTTTCCACATTATAGTCTTAGATGGTTATCATATTTCTCTAATTTAAGTAGACCATTTAAAATTGAATCATTTTATTTTTCAATAATAAATCTCATTTCACATGGATTACATAAACCATAATTAGGTAGCATATATTAACATATACATAAAAAAATCAATAAAAACATAGACATGTATAAAAATTTGAAATTGCATGACGCTCAAACATGTAACCTACTAAACATATTAACTGATAATGCATAAAGATATCAAGTATTAATTAATTTGTATTCTATATGGATAGTACATCAAGTCATGATATGTATTCAAGAGTCATATGTCAGCATAAATATTTATTTTCAAATTGTATCAGTGTGCTTTAAAATCATGATGTCTAAAATGTGCTTAAGTAATCAAATTACAAACAAACATAAAATTTCAATATGCATAAATCTTAACTTTTCACAATTATAGTTTATGTTCACACTTTGATAACCAATAGAAAAATTAAAAATGCTACTAAATATAGTATCAAAATAAATTTAAATTTTCCTTTTTACATGTAAGATGATACTTTTATCCTAATCTTGGTGCATTGATTGCATTGACTCCTCTTCGAGTATATTTTCCTTTTCTTTTTTATGTTATGCACTCATACAAAAAAAATATTGTTTGAAATTTAATACCCAAACTTGATTAGGTTCGACAATATTCAATCCATACGAATTTCATGTCAATATGAATGGATTTGTTAATTTTCTGATCATGAGCATATTGACCAATAGATTCAGAGTAGTAGCTAGCAAGAGGAATGAGATTTGAAAAGAAATTATTATATCTTGATTTTAAGAAAATAAGCACTATCATCTAATAATGCTTTCAAAGAAATATTTTTATGTGATACTTTTAACAAAATAATCAATTTTGAATTTTTATTTTTCAAATATTCCTAAAATGCACAGCTAGAATTCGTAGAATCAACTTTCTTTTTTTTTGTTTCATTTTCCATAAAGCATGTATAATTTTTTTCTTAAGTTCTTAAGCTCATCTATCAATTCAATATTCTTTTTAAGTGCAAGAGTTTTTTATAGAACTTTTTTTATACGTATCACATGAAATCTCAACATCATCGTCATTAATTTTACAATAGTTATAAAATAACTCAAGATCATGTATCATTAAGCATACATTTTCACCGATGAAGAAGTTGATGAATCACTTTCCTCATTTTTATCTTACTCTTTATGTTCCTTCTTGTACCTCTTTAGGAATTTGTCTACTTTTCCCCTTTTTAATATTGGTTGGATATTCATCCTTATAATTCCTATATGATTTTCTAATTAGCGTTTCAATTCTTCTTTTTATGTTTAATTATTTGTTGAGATATTTAACTCTTTGATAACTTCACATTCTACTTCATTTGGCTCATAACTATTTTCAGCATTTAAAGGCTTTAAAGTACTAGATTTCTGTTTGATTTTTCTTGTGTCTTATTGTTATTCCTCATAGCTTATCTCATAAGTTAACCATAAGTTAAAAAGAATTTTTTCCCATAATTTGTCACACCCAAGTTAGTGACTAAGTTTTAATCCTGATTATTGTAACTCCTAATCTTACTAAATAGTAAATTAAAAAAACTTTCTTTCTTATTTAACTTGGTGTTACTTATTGATATATATAAACAATACAATTATATTCATCATAGTTTAGTCAATAGACATAAAACATATCATTCGTATATTGTTATCATTTTTTCACATATGATCTAATATATAGTGTTCCATAGAGTTAAGTATCATATAACAGTACAAAAAGTTCTCATTATCCTCTATTTCAACACATGTTTATTTGTTACATTTTCAACTTAATACTTCCTACAATAATTTTTTATTAGACTTAGCCTTCCTTGAAATCTCTTTTATAGTGTTCTCCCATCAAAATAGTCTTTTGAAATATTTCATAATTCATCTGAGGTTAAATATTGCGTTGTGAACTTTTTGGAAAAAAAAAATACAAATGTTCGCTCTATACCTTTGGATATTCGAATCATATAGTCATTAGTAGCTATTCACCCAACACAGCAAGTTTGAATGCCCAAAAGTTTGGAACAATATGTTTATTTTGTGAAAACTGATTCTTGAATTTCTAATTTCATAATTCATTTGAGCTAAATATAGCTTTTCGCACCTTTTTTTTAAAAAATAGTGCAAATGTTCGCGCTATACCTCAAGAATTCGAATCATATAGTCAATAGTAGTTGTTGCCCCTAACAAAGTAAGCTCGAATGTCTTAAAGTTTGGACCAATATATTTATTTGTGAAAATCAATTCTTGACTTTTCAAAATGAATGCTCAAACTTCTTTATCAGACATTCAAATTGTGTTTTTCCTCAAACAATCATTTGTCTTGCATTTTCCAATGTCCAAACATTTGGATGGTACATTTAAAACTACTCTAATAACTCAAAGTCATACGCAACTTGTCTGCATCCATTTGATTCACAAGGTTTAGACGTTTGAAATTTAGTTGACAACTTTCTTTATTTTTTACTTCATTTATTCCACCCTTTAATCCTGGTCATCTAAACTTATTGTTTAGCACAATGTTCTTATAAAGGTTAAGTCATGTCATGATAAAAAAAATTAACCTATATATAATCATCAAGTTTATCCATTCCATTTAAACATTTTTTTTAAAAAAATGTGTCAAGTAAACACTCAAATTTTGTATCATCATAATATATAATTAATTAAGGATTTTAATGGGGATATAAGGCGTATGAGCCTCATACACATCAGCACGCACCGTCCGATCTAATCGGGCGCACTGCCCCTGGCCGCTTCCCTCACCTCTGATATCGCCCGGCCAAGCTCGGCCTCTCCGATGGAATGCCACTTCGAGAGCCTTCTTGCCGTCGACGAACATGCAGGCAACCACCAGCGTCTACATCTCTCCACATCGAAGCCGTCTCCGAATCCTTCACTAAATCTCGAGCTCGATTTGGTCTCCCATGGTTGAGATTTGGCCTTCTATGGAGGCCGCGGACAAAGGGACAACATTTGTCCTCCTCCTTCTCCGTCTCCTCGCCGTCCCCTTCATCTCCGGTGACTCCGTCGGTGAGGATCCCGTCTCTGCCCTCGATCGGCAGGAGGTCCATCTCCAACGCCTCGAGGCCCTCGTCGCGTCCCTCTCCACCTATGTGGCTGCACCTGAGTCCTCGATCGCTACTAGCTCCGCTGCCCGATCCGAACCCCACCACATCCTCTCATGCCCAATCTCGAGACCTTCACACCCTTGTCCTCGCGATTCCCCAGTTGGTTGTTGAGGCGACGTCCGGGACCATCCCAATCGGGGCAAGAGCGGAGGGGGATCGGGGTGGCTTTGACCAAGCACCAGGCATCGTGGTCAGAGCGGTTCCAATTCATGGCCGCATCGCTCTATTGCCCACCATCCGATTAGATCGGACGGTGGGCGGGCGGCGTATGAGGGTCATACGCCTTATAAGGCGTATGACCCCCCATTAAATTCATTAATTAATGCACAATATATATATTTTAATTGATTGTCTCTCATTAAATTAACTCTCTATAGAGATGTTTGATTGCTTGAAGTTGTTAGTTCTTGATGTTCAAACATGTAGGAAGCTACTATAAGGCTGTGGCAATCAAATGCAGAGTTGAGAAAATAGAAATCACACTCATCCCTATACACCCATTGTCATAATTATACATCTTATATATAAGGATGCCACATCAAATTGAAACTTTTGGGGGCACCTAAGTAAATATCATACTCACCCCTACAAATCTAGTGTCACAACTATTCATCATTTTTAAGTCTACTACACCAAATAGAATCTTTTGAAACTTATGAAACATTCTAATATAGAGTTAAAATATGTTCTCTCTACTCTTTTATCATTGCATATAAATTGATTATATTTAGGTATGATATCTTCATTTGATGCACAGTTGATTCATTTCATTGAATGTTATAAGCTATTATTTAAATATTTCATAATATATAGTTATTTCATTTTTTTATTGATTCATGAAATTCCAATGAAAATTGAAAGAAAAAATCCAAAACATAAGTTTTCTATTCGCTCGCTACGATCTAACTAGAGAAGGCAACCAAGTTCTAGTCGTGAATGCCAAACCGTAGATAAAATGTGAAGAAAACAATAGTAGATAAAATGTAGAGGGTGCCATGCATAGCATGCAATCATAGCGCATGAAGGTCGTATTTTTAGACCACAACGCAACATCGTCGATTGTCCTAGACTAATTACGACCACATTCTACTAGATTTTCAAGGTTATTTTGAGTATTTTGTTTAAGCTAATTTCAGGATACTATAAAACAATTTTGGAAACGAAAATAGGAGTTCAAGACTTGATTTTTGAGTAAGATGACAATTGAGAAAAAGTTCTCTTTTCTCTACATTTAAGTACTAATTACAAATTTTAGTTTAATTTATTTTCAATGCAAAATCATGTTTTGATGATGATCTCTCTCGTTACGCGTGGCTAAACCTTTTCTTCTAGGATTAGATGAAATGTAGAGTTTATGCAAAAAAAATTTATAGGATTTGAGATATTCTTTATCTTTCATGTTCTTGATGAAATACTTAGACTAACCATCTATTTAAGTGACATATTATCTTCCTAATTATGAAACTAATTAATTGTGATTAATTAAAATGAATAACAAGAAATGTGTTCTTTCTTAGAAATAAGTACAAATTACTTATACAATCTTAGATTATAATGCAATCAAAATAATTTAAATGACCGTGAAAGTAAGTGTCTATTATTTTTAACTAGAATTGTTTTTGCTCGAAAAGAAGATGCAAGAGTTTTAAAGATTGAATAGAACACTCGTGCTTAAACTATTATAAAATCCCCATGATTAATATCCTAAGTGGATTCAAAACCCTAGAAGTTCTTTTTTTATAGAAACCTTAAAGCAACTCTTCTTCTTTTTTATTAATTTAGTCAAATCATTTCTTTAATTTTATTTCTTTTAGTTTTTTTTCTTTCCAACTTTCACATAATCATTTAGATAGCATTCAAAATCATACAATTCTAATATTTGATTCTTCTTTGTGGAACAGTATTTTAACTCTATGATTTTGACTTCGTACACTTGCAAAAGATTTGTCACTCTCATTTATGAAATTCTAGGCCCAAGCTCAATTTACCTTATTATTAATTGTGCACTAGATTGTGATCATCTTAATGAACTTTTGGAAGTTATAAAAAATGACATAGGATACACTATTGATGATATCGATATTTTGCTCCATGGCTAGTTGAGTTGGTAGATCAACATCTGACTTAACAATTCTGTTAAGCTGAAGTGTGGTTGGCAATCATATCAAAGGATGACCACAGTCATATCAAAGGGTGGTGGAACCAACGGTGGTTGAGGTGGAGTGATAAGTGGCTCCTCCTTGTTTAAGCAAGGTCTCGAGTTCGAATTTCGGTGAATGCAAAAATTTCTGTTGAATATCATCTGTCGCTATAGGTACTCAATCTGAGGCGACCTAATCGAATTAACTGAACTCGATGATGGGCCAGCCTCTAACTTGTGATTTGTTGCGCTTAATAACGTCACACGGGTTGGGATGGTGGAAAACTATTTTCAATAGTTGTCACTTGCATAGTTTTAGATAGAATTATACTTGCGATATGACAACTAGATCTTTGATCATAACAATTATTCTATTTACATAATCTATTATATTGTCATTATCCTTCATTTTATAATTATTGTAATCATAAAAAAGGAGCTACACATTCATGTTTGTATTATCATCATATTTATCTTTAATGACATACTATAATCCATGAGCAATTTCTTGAGTTTCAAAGACCCAGATTAAATCATCCTCATATGATTCATTATGAATGACCTAGCTTTATTGTCATTGCGCTCCCATGCTCCGTGGCTTTCTCATGTACCTTCTTTTCATCTTCTCTAGATTCTTTAGAAAGTTCAGAAGTAGGGGCTTTAACAACCTTGTGAATATTCTCATGCATTAGCTCATATTGAATTTTTCGATTCCACATGTCATAATTCATGCATTCAACTTTTTCCCATCATTTCATCTCAAATGCAATAATTTTTTAAGACATTTGGCTAAACATTTGATCTAAATGTAAAAGTAACAGAATGAGAATTGCAAAAAATAATTCAAGAATTTTGAAATATAATTTAATTATTGAAATAGTTGGGTTTAATGGATTTCTAATAATACCCTTAAAAATATTTAAAATTCAAATTCAAATTAAAAATATAAATTTTAAATTTCAAACTTTAAAATTAAAAAGATTTCAAATTAGATTGTATATACATCTATACTTCAAATCAAATAAAAAATTCAATTTATATAATATTTAAATTTGAGAGATTGAAAAAAAATAAAAAATGTTACTATAACTTGATCTTCTAGAAACAATAGAATAAAATTCAATTAAAATGTAATTCGCTCAAAATATATTTAGAAGAAACAAAGCAAGAAGTTACAATCAATTTTTTCCTTTTAACAATATAAAGAAAATGTGAGTCGTTATGCGAAAAATATGCTTTAGAAAATGCAATAATCAAACTAATATTCATTTCTCTAAGAAAATAATCTCTGTGTAGGATCAAACAAAATACGGAATAAACTTGTTTCAGCGATAATGAAATTAAACCAAAATAAATTGTATTTTGAGTTAATCAATAATCGTTCAAAGATTAACCTTGTCAACAAAATACTAATAATAGTGAATAGATAAAGAATAATAAAAGTGGTGCATTTCCAACTTATCATAATGATGTAGTTAAAAAATAAGGAGCTTCACTATTATGTATATATATATATATATATATATATATATTCTCAAAAAATAATTATATATATATGTAGCTTAAAAAAATAATGTACTAATTGGTACAAATAAAATTAATTTGAGATTTTGTAAAGGAAAGTTAAATGTTCAATTCTTACAAAAATTGTTTCCAAAAAAAATATTAATGTCGTTCTTTGATTAATTTTAAAACTAATTAGTCTAGAAATCAATATATATTATTTAAATATTTGAAAATAATAAATTAAAAAAGAGTAAGGAGATGAGTTGACAAAAATTAATGGTTTAGGAAGGTTAATAAATCTCATTTGATCATAAAAAAATCAATGATTAGGATTGTAATGCTCTAAGAATTTTTTTTATTTGCTTGTCCAAAAGGCTATTTCAGCGATATTACTCAATCCTATGACTGAATTATTTTTTAGCTTTAATTATTCAACATACTGACGTACATAAGCAGAAGATTTAATTATAATATTCTATCTATTAGGCATAAAGGTCGCAATCTATTATTCATCAACCGCCATGAAGGAGAAATCAGTAGTCCATCAACGAGTAGGTGAAATTAATAATCCATTGACCTTTAGTGCGCAATTCAATTATCCATCAGACATGAAGGCGAAATCAATAGTCCATCAGCAAAAATTAGGGTGCGATTCAATTATCGATCAACTACGAAGATGCAATTCAATTATCCATCAACCATATAAGTTGGAATACAATTATTAGTCTAATTATCCATCAATCATATAGGTTGCAATATAATCATCAATATCATAAAGGTTGTCATACGATTGTCAATTAATCAATTATCTTTTTCTTCAACTGCAAAGGGTGAGATATAATTGTCAATACCATAAAGATCATGATTCGATTATCAATTAATGAATTATCTATTATTTATTCTTTAACCACTACAATTGTCAATGTCATAAATGTCACAATACAATTATTCAATTATTCAGAATTACCATACAATTGTCAATGCCATAAATCTTTAGAGTTACCATACGAATCAGGTCATGTCGAGAGCTCTCATTTATTAAGAAAATATCATGTATCAACTATAAAGATCGCAATAAGCAAAATATGTTGATCCACAATTTTCGTCTTTTTATCTTATTTACCTCTGATATCTATCTTTATCAATTATCCATTAGGTGCTTTTTCAATTTGTGATAGAATCATGTGATCATATCCCATATCAATTAGATGTTAATCAATACCTCAAAACCGATTATCAAGAAACGATTTTTCATCGATTCCAATTTTTTATTATCAATTAACAATATGTGATAAATTATCTTTAGGTCGACCCGACCCAGGTTCAACTCACTCCTAGTTGGGCTTCACCCTTAACAGATGTTTGGATGTCGAAAAACATAGAACCTAACTTGGGTTTCACCCCACCCGACCCAAGATTAGTCATGGAAAAAGAGTATTAATGGATTATTGATTGTAGTTGACCCTGGTTATTCTTGTGTTGATGGTTTCTAAACATAGTAGCCTAATAAGTGATCAGTGAGTATGGATTATAGATAATTGATTGATTATTAGGATTGCATTATTAATAATGATAATAAATTATCAAGAAAAGGTCTAATAAGTTTTTTAAATCATGATTAACTTTTATCACTAAATGAGATGAAGACAATGGTGAAATGATTTGTGACTCATCTGACGGGTGATATGCACATAGATATAGGATCTCCTATTGTATAGATATGGGTCCTTAACCCATAGGTCATTGGATTAATGTATAAAAAACTTTCACATATTGTAAAGATTATTGTATTTTAGTCGTTCGTTATTGTAAACTAGTATGTTGAGTGGTCAAAGTCAAGTTATATAATTGAGTAATGATGTTGAGATATATAGCATTTTGGAGAGGAAAAAAAATCTCGAAGTGTTACAAAAATTATTTGCTAAAATGACGAGCTGTCCATCGTCCCAAAAAATACTTGTGCATATGCAACCAAAAAAACTCGTGCGTACCTTTCACTGAAGCCAGGGAAAGGTTCGGCCATTGGCGAGGGTTCGTTGGAGGTGAAATTTAAGATTTGAGAATGTTCGACAACGTTAACTTTTTGTCTATGGGCAATAGGAAGATGTCGATGCTGAAAGCAGTTCCCGCACAAGGTTAGGGGATATAGGATTCATAGGAACTCCGTTGATGTTCATTCGTAGTTCTGGAGGTGTTCGTCTTGGTCTTGCAGCTTGGTGTAGGATTTTGGCAAGCAAAAAAGAAGTGGAGAAAAGATGAGATAGATCGTCGGGAGGAAGAGATCTAGGAGTAGTTCGCCAGAGTTTGCACTAGCTCTGACTAAATGAAATTTTGTGTGATTGGGGGCTCCCAACAGGTGAAGTTTTCTGCTCAATCTTGTGTTGGAACAAAGTTTTAATGCTCTATAAAATTATATTTTGATGATACAAACTTCGAAAGATTAGAATTATATGCTGAAAAAGTTTAAATAGAAATGGACAACTTTATGTACTACATTTTGATTGAATACGTGACTACAATTTCATAAGATTTTGAATGAGTGATGAATATCAAAGTTGTAGAGAATTTTATTAGCTACACATAGAATCTAAAATTACCTAATTTGGATAACTATGTAGAAAGTTATGCTCAAAATAGTGAAAAATGGTAAATCTATCGGTCGAAGCAATGAAGGTCGGTCGAGGCACTTGTCACCGATCAGACATATCAATCGGCCGCCCAATGCACAAATTTCCAGCTCAATGTCAAAACTACACTGATCTATTGTCCAGTCGTCACACCGATCGATCGATCAGCTCAACAGCTAAAATAAAAAATGACGAGACTACACCGATCGATAGTCCGATTGACCAATCAACTGCGATCATTGAGAAAATCGCTCAACGGCCGTATAGACCGATTGACCAGTCTATTAGCATGGTCGACCGGTCCTAGGTAGAGTTGAACAGTACCAGCTATTTTTCAAGGAGAAAATTATGAAAAAAAAATTGGACGAAATTTTCACATAGAGAAGCCTATAAAAAAAATGTAAAAGCATGAAGAAAAAGGATCCATCCAAGCATTCAACGTAAACTTCAAGTTATCAAAAGAGAATCATTCTCCTGAAGTTATTGTTCAAACTTTTCTTCTTTCTCTCTTCTTTTCTTGTGATGATGATATTGTAAAAGAGAGAAACACTTGTTTAGAAAATTAAGTGAGCTCTTGTATAGAAGATGTTGTATATCTTATCTCTTGAGTTAGAGAAAAGATAAACTTCATAGGATGAGAGGTGTGTCTTATCTCTCGAAGCGGAGAAAATACAGTTTAGTGTAAAGGGTTTCTTCTTTACCCCATTTGAAATAAAGAAAGAGTTTAGTGGAATCTCCGACGGTCTCGAGATCGAGAAGTCTCCTCTGTAGGTTAGACAGGGTCTTGGTCAGCTCAGCCCACATTGGCTCACCAACTTCCCTCGTATGAATTTGAGAACTTTGCAAAGGTGTGCTTCTGTCCATGCCCCACTCCTCCTATCATGCAACCTTAACCAAAGAACCTCTCCTCGTCCTTTTAAGTATGAAAACTTCTAGTTTGAATATGATGAATCAAATAATATTGTCCAAAGAGAATGGTCCAAACTCACCAATGGTCAAACAAATTTGGAGCAAACTCTAAATAAAATAAAAAGGAATATCCTTAAATGGAACAAAGATGAGCTAGGCAAGCTTGAAAACGGAGTGTCTGTAGTAAAACAACGTATTACATATTTAGAATTAAAGGACAACTCCTCTGGGCTCACTGAGCAAGAATTAGACAACCTCCGGGCTGCATACAATCTGCATGCGGCTCTCTTAAGGCAAATAAGCGTAAAATGGTGGAGTAAATCTAGAACATCGAAATCCATGCATCTTAGGAGCATTTTATCCATACATAAATATGAACACTTAAGATCGTGCATCAAATGATGTGAAGCAAAGGGTGCTTCACATATACATTATACCCATATATATATATATATATATATATATATATATATATATATATATACGTGTGTGTGTGAAGAAACTCATTATTACTTATGAACGGATAAAGTTAAGGAATCTAAATTAAATATTTTAAATCATCAATATGATTCTTTTAAAATGCATGATAATGAATCTATAAATGAAATGGTTGTACGATTTAATGATATTATGAATGACTTAGCTTCCTTAGGCGAGCCAAAAACTAACCCCCAAAAGGTGAAAAAGTTTCTCAGACCTCTCTCCTCCAAAGAAGAAGAAGAAGAAGGAGGTTTTCAAAAAGAAAACATTGACATTGAAAGTAAATAAAATCAAAGAATACTCAAGCAAAGGAGAAGTAGACGAAAAGATATTAGCACACTATACAGAGAAAGCTTGACAAATATCTCAAGTTGGTGAAAATTAAAGAAAAAAATAAGAAGCCAAAGAAAAGATTATATAAACATCACCAAGAAAGAAACTCAAGTCTCACAAAGAATGACAAAGAATATACATCTCAGAGAGGGAAGAAGAAAAAATATGAAGAGTCAAGTGATACAAGTGACTCATCGAGCTCTTCTAGTGATGATGCATACTTATGTCTAATGGTATATATAACGATGAGGTAACTTCTAACTTTTAAAATTCAAATAATGACTCATCAAGTTCTTCTGAAGATATTTCATTTGATGTGCACAAAGAATTTTTCTCTTTTATAAAAAGGTATCTTGCATTTAAAGAGAAAAATGAAAAATTACTACATGAGTTTGAGAAATTAAAAAAATAAAATTATAAATATTTTGTGGAAAATAAAAACTTAAAAAATGAAATTGATTCTTTAGAATCTATACATGCATGTGAAATTGTAAAATTGACATGTTCTTTAGAAGAAGTAAAATACTATTTTGAAAAGTTGACAAAAAATAAGGCTATTTCTCATATAACAAAAAGTAATTTTAAAAAATACTTTGTACATAAAAATTCATATTGAAAATCTTATCATTCTTATGATGAAAAATCACATATTACTTGTTTTGCATGTGAATTTTCTGGTCATTATGCATATAATGCAAAGTAAGAAAACCATTGCAACACGAAATGATATGAGTTCCAAAAGGAACCTTGACTATTAAAATTGGACCTAAAGAAGTTTGCGTACTCAAAGTTAAATAATTGTTTTTCATGTGTGCCTTACATGTAAAGCAAAGGACAAATGAAATTAAAAATGTGAAGGCACAAAGGTCATGATAAAAGTATTATTTACAAATAAAAGTATCATTTACTTCAAATTATGAGCATGAAAAATTGATTATTTGATATAATCCAATTTAATTTTTGACATATCATTGATATGATTGTTGTCTCAAAATTTTTACAATGTCCTGATCCTTTATGATATGAGACATGTTATACATTTAATTTCACATTTTGCTATTATAAATCAGTCACAAATTTAGTGGAGATATTTTTTAACTATCACGTATATTATATATGAATCAATTCTTATGATGTGATACTTTACATATTTTCTATATGACAAAAAGGGAAAATAAATATTTTTTTTATATGATTAAGGGGGAGTTAGATATTATTACTTATATGCTTGATATGTAAATTACTTTTTGATGAAACAGAAGGGAAAGAAATATAGAAGAAATATGATATGAATATAACTTTATATGAAAAGTACATTACAATTAGTACTTGTGTGCATATCTATTTTTGTAAGGAAAGCTTAATTTTAAGGGGAGTAAAATTGATTTCACAATTTTTTTGCAACTTATATAATTTTCATATTTCTCGATTTGTCTTCATAAAAAAGGGGAGATTGTTAGAGCAAAATTTTAATGTCCTATAAAATTATATTTTGTCTTCGAAAGATTAAAGTTGTATGCTGAAAAAAGTTTAAATAGAAATGGACAACTTTATGCACTAAACTTTAATTAAATAATTGACATTAGATTTTGAATGATTGCTAAATATCAGTAGAGAATTTTGTTAGCTATCCATATAATTCAAGATTACATAATTTAGATAACAATGCAGAAAGTTATGTCCAAAATAATGCAGGATGGTCAACTTGCCGGTTGAAGCAATGAAGACCGGTGGAGGCATCGATCGATTGATCAGACATACTAGTCGATAGTTCGGTCATCGCATCGGTTGATAGTCTGGTCATCGCATCGGTTGACCGATCAGCTCAATGGCTAAAATATAAAATGACGAGACTACACCGGTCGACACACCAATCGATAGTCGGATTGATCGATCAACTATGGTCATTGAGGAAATCGTGCAACGGTCATATAGACAGATCGATCGGTCCATTAGTACGGTCGACCGGTCCCAGGAATGGCTATTTTTCAAGGAGAATTATGAAAAATTTTCTAAATGAAATTTTCACATATAGAAGCCTATAAAAAAAGTGCCAAAGTCTGAGGAAAAAACATCCATCCAAGCATTCAAGAAAAATTTCAAGTTCTCAAAAGAAACTCATTCTTCTTTTGAAATTATTGTTCAAACTTCTCTTCTTTCTCTCTTCTTTTCTTGTGAGCATGATATTATAAAAGAGAGAAACACTTGTTTAAAAAATTGAGTGAGCTCTTGTGTAGAAGAGGTTCCATATCTTACCTCTTAAAGTAGAGAAAAAATAAGCTTCTTAGGAGGAGAGGTGCGCCTTACCTCTCGAAGCGGAGAAAATATGGTTTGGTGTAAAAGATTTCTTCATTGCCCTATTTGAAATGAAGGAAGAGTTTAGTGAAATCTCCGACGATCACGACGTCGAGAAGTCAGAGTGGGGACGTAGGTCAAGGTGTGGCCGAACCTCATCAACAACCACCTTATGTTCTTTGTGTTTGATTTCTCTCTCCCTCTCCTTCTCATATTATTATACATGTGATATGATTTGATTTGCTTTGATTTAAGAATTTAATGAATCAATTTTAAATTTTCGCGACGCATTTTGTGAAATCGATATTTTTTATTTTAAAAACCAATTCACACCCTCTTGGTGCCTTGGGATCCTATATGTTGAACTATTCTTATATCATGTGTGTCTTCACATAGTTTACCTCTCCCGTATCATAACCGTCACTCGATTATGACGCCTTAGAGCCGCTTGAAATGCTCACGTGTGAAGGAAATCTACCATTCCATGGGATGACCACAAATGTCATGTGTTACGTAAGTCATGACTTATGAATTTGATGATTTTAGGCTGAAAGCACCAACTTAAGTATTTCACAACCCATTATTTATCTAACAATACACAACTTTCAATTCTTTGACCATTACATTATTGTCATGATCCATTACTTCTTGTTGTTCAATTTTGAACTTTTGGTGTCGTGATAATCAATTATGGTTGGTGAAACATCTAACAATCATAACATAATATTTATGACTTGTTATGAGTTTGATGCTTTTTCATTTGTCTACCTTGGTCGTTACTTATGTAATGAGACATGAAATTGACCTCGTCAAATTATAAAATATGTTAAATATTTAGAAGGTTCAATCAAACTCAATTTAAATTCTCAATCTAACTATATCATAATAACATATTATCAAATCACAACTCAAGAAATTCTATTTAATTTCATCTTGAACTTCATCAAAATAGGTTAACTAATAACATTTATATTCAACTACAACAAAATAATTTTATACAATAATAATACCCAATATAATGAAGGTATAGAGAAATTATAAAGTTATGAAATATTATTTAGATATGGGAGTAATATCTAAATTATAATTAATATTTTTTAATAAATATATTTGGTTTGGGTTGAGCTCTTTATTTTGTTTTTGTTAGGACCCTCACTTAAAATAGTGGTTTTATTTTCTCTAAAACTTAACATAATTTTCAATCCGAGTTTGAAATTTTCTTTTTTTATCATACATTTTTTGTAATATAGAATTTTCATATGTATACATTTTTCTTGCACCTCTAAGCATATCATACTTAGGCTTTGACATTAGTAATGGTTTGATAAATGAATAACGCTTTAACTATCAGATTGTGGAGATGATTAGTAGTTGATGAATATAAAATGATATAAAGATAAGCGTTTGATAAATTTAGTGATAAAATTATCTGATGAATATAAAATGATATAATTGGACATATGATAAATTATTCAATTCAAGCAACAATAAACAACAATAACAACAAAGCCTTATCCCGCTAGGTGGGGTCGGTTACATGGATAATACGATGTCATTCCACTCTATTAGTAACCAAACCTTTAGGTATATTATTTACCAATAGATCTTGCTCTATTAGTTTGTCAAGTGTCCGCCTTGACCTCCCTCTCCCTCTTTTAATGACTCCAGATTATTTGATCTACTCTTCTTATTGACGCATCAATGGTCTTCTTTGAACATGATCAAACAATCTCAAATGATTCTCTATCATTTTCTCACTAATAGGAGCCACTCCGACTCGTTCACGTATATGATCATTCCTAATCTTATCTAATATTATATGACCACACATCCATCTCAACATTCTCATTTCGGCTACCCCACTTTACGTTCATGTTGTCCCTTCATAGCCCAACATTCACTACCATATAACACTGCCGGTCTTATAGTAGTACGATAAAATTTTCTTTTAATTTTATTGGATACTTTTCTATCACAAAGAACTCCAGTAGCTTTCCTCCACTTACACTAACCAGTTTGAATTCTATGATTACCATCGTCATCAATCTCACAATCTTGTCTTACAATTGATCCTAAATATTTAAATTTTGTCACTTGAGAAATTATATCCTCCCCTAACCTAACTTTCAAATCGTCTCTAAGTTGTTTATTTGTGAATGCTATGCATATATTCTTTTTTATTTCTACTTAAACGAAAACCCTTTGACTCTAATGTATTTCTCCATATTTCCAATTTTGTATTAATCTCTTCTCTTGAATCCGCTAAAAGTACTATATCATCCGCAAATAGCATGCACTTAGGTACCTCCTCTGTGATACTCTCGGTTATAGCATCGATAACTAAGTTAAATAGATACGGGCTTAAAGCTGATCCTTGATGTAGGCCAATTCCTATAAGAAATTCGTTTGTCTCACCTCCGGGTGTCCTAACCTTAGTCAATGTCACATCGTACATATTTTGTATTACCTTAATGTAGACAACACTCACCATCTTCTTTTGCAAGGCTTTCCAAAGTACATTCCTTGGTACCCGATCATACGCATTCTCTAAGTCAATGAAAGTCATATGTAAGTCTCTTCTCATACTTCGATACTTCTCCATCATCCCCCTTAGTAAATAAATCGTCTATGTGGTGGATCTTTCTACCATGAACCCAAATTGTCTCTCAGAAATACTAGTCTCCATTCTCGATCTATGCTCAATCACTTTTTCTCATAATTTCATTGTGTGACTCATAGGTTTAATCCCTCTATAATTTGCACAATTCTGAATATCCCCTTTATTTTTGTAAACAGGAACTAATGTACTTAATCTCCAATCATCAGGCATCTTTTTCGACCGTAAAATCTCATTAAATAGTTTACATAGCCACAACACACATTTTTCTCCTAAACATTTTCAAACTTCAATCGGTATACCATCCGGTCCAACGACTTTACCATTCTCCATTTTCTTAAGAACTTCGTTAACCTCCGAGACTCTAATTCTACGATAAAATGACCTATTAAGCTCACATTCGCTAACTGTCAAGTCCTCCAAATCACAACGGGAACCTTCACATCCATCATTAAATAGCTTATAAAAATACTCTTCCTATTTGTTCTTAATATCTCCTTCAGTAACTAAAACCTTGCCAACTTCATTTTTTATGCATCTTACTTGATCCAAATCTCTCGACTCCTTCTCTTTATTCCTTGCAATCTTGTAAATCCTTTGTTCACCGGCCTTTATCCTTAACTTCTTATAAAACCCCTCATACGCTTTAGCACGAGCATCACTAACTACCTCCTTAGCCTCCCTTTTCATCAAACGATACTTTTTCCAATTGTCAAAACTATTGTCCAAGTGTATCGTCTTGAAATAATTCTTCTTATTACGTACCTTTTCTTGAACCTCCTTATTCCACCACCAAGTCTCCTTATCTCGTGGTCCAAAACTTTTTTATTTTCCTAAAATGACTTTAGCAACCATTTCAATATTTTTTGCCACATTCTCCCACATGATACTAGCATCTCCTTCTAACTCCCACACACTTTCCTCTAATAACTTACTTCTAAAAGTCTCTCGCTTCTTCCCCTTTAACTGCCACCACTTGATCTTTCGATCAAAAACTGTTCGAGATTTTGATTTTATACATTTTATTTGCATATCAAGAACTAACAATCTATGTTGTGTAGTCACCCCATGCCCAGAAATTACTTTGCAATTAGTACATCGTCTTTTATCAGTATTTCTTGTCAAGAAAAAATCGATTTGAGACCTATGAGTTCCACTTTTGTATGTGATTAAATGTTCCTCTCTCTTCTTAAAATAAGTGTTGATAATCTTAAGGTCGTATGCTAAAGAAAAATTAATAATAGCTTGTCCTTCCTAATTCAACTCCCCAAAATCAAAACCGTCATGAACCCTTGCATGTGGTCATGCCTCTTTACCAACATGTCCATTAAAGCCTCCCCCAATATAAACTTTCTCGGTTGTTAGTATATTTTCAATCAAACCCTCCATATCTGCTTAAAACTTCTCCTTGAGATGTTATTCTGCTCCTACTTGGGGTGCATATGCACTAATAATGTTCATAGTCTCATTTCTAATAATTACTTTCACGGATATAATTCGATCCTCAATCTTTTTAACTTCCATAACATTCTTCCACCATTCTGCATCCGCGATAATACCAACAACATTCCTTCCATTTACCTTATATGTGTACCAAAGTTTGGAACCATTTAACATAATCTCTTTACTTCCCTCTACTACCCATCTAGTTTCTTACAAGCATAATTATTCAATTCAAGCATTATATAAATTTTATTATAATGTAATAAATAAATTATTTATATCTCATTTTAATAAAATATCACAACTAATTTTTTTATTAAAATATATAGAAATTTATATTGATAATAAATTTGATATAGTGACTACATGATATGAAAATATTAATTATTAAATTAATTTTTATTCATTGTTTAAAAAATGTAATTAATTTAGCATGAATATAAAAAATATAGTTAAATGATGAGAAAATAAAATTGAGAAAATAATAAGATAAGTTGAGAAAGAAATAATGCATTTGAATAAAGGCAAAATTGAAAAAAAAAATATAAATTGTTAACCTATAATCGCTAAATGCTAGTAGAAGTAGTTTTCCAATATTTTCATATAAAACACTAAACTCTATTTATCTCTATCACCGGAAAAAACTCTATTTATCTTTATCATTTAGTATACAAAAATTAGCATTTAAACCATTAAACGCTACTTGAAACGTTGATTTTGATGTTGTTAGATAACACATAAATAATATCTTTTTTTTTGTTTGAATATGATGATCATTAGATTTCTTTCGTTACTCTCCATAGTGTCTACAGGAATGAAGAGATCAAAGGAAGACCAAATGCGATGATGCACACCATGTATAACTTGCATGCCATGATGCACACATGCATGTATTTAGAGTGCAGGTTTTTCTATTTAAAGTATGTAAAAATATTACGCAATGCATCTATTATCAATCCTTATAATAATATAAACATATAAACATGCATGCTATGAACTATATCATAATCTTTATATGACATCATATTATATATATTATCTTTGACATAGTATACATTGAACCATAAATAACTTAACATACCTTATTTCTTTTAGAACCATCATCTACTTAAGTGTCACAAAATATGAATCCACTTTCATAAACATACATGGCATATAACCTAACATTGTATTTCTTCATTGTCATATACATCTTAATAGTTTTTTTATAACTCCTTAATCCTCATTTATTACTTAACATTCTTCATTTTTTACTTTACAATTTCTCAGGGTTGCTTTATAATTCTTTGGACGATGTTTCACTCCTCTTTTTTTATCATGTGATACTTTAAAGTGATATACTTCATCTTTTATCTTTATCACATAACATCATCATCTTAACTTTCATTTCATGTCATAAGTCACATTAGAAATACACAAGTCATAATAGTAAGATACTTTATTCATAGTTATATTTAGAAACACACAATGAGGGATTGTGTTATTTGGCAAGCATATAGACAGATGCATGACTCTATTTCACAGAACTTGATTCTCTTGAAGTACGTGCAAAATTTTACTTTCTATTTTTACTTTATCATCATCTTAATTAATTTTATTTTTTGTCATAAAATATTTTAAAGTTAAATTTCACTTTCACATTGATCTTAACTTAGTTCTTGTAGAAGTACATACTTGAGTGCAAGACTAACTAGGTCGCATCCTTGAGAACACACATCATAAAAGTGAAAAAGTACTCAAACTTTTTTTATGATGGACATAAAACATATACAAATGCATAACTTTACTTCACGAACTTAGTTCCCCTTGAAGTAAATACTTGAGTGGAGGACTTTGCTTATCAGTGTTACTTTGATTAGTAACATAGACTTATTAAACTTTAGAATATATTATATTTTTTTAATATATCAAATATTCACATTAATCATTCTTCATCTTTTAATCTAATTACTACTAGCATACATTTGATATAACTAAGTATAATATATAGTCATCAATATACTTTACAAAATACATTTAATACAACATAATCGATAATTTTTAATGATTACGGTCGTGACACATTGGTCACACCAGTGTCAACACAACCATGACAAAATATTTTTCTGCCACATACATTTGATTATGGTTAGCCAACATCGTCATGATTTTGACAGTCTGGTCATGATCATGATAGGCCGATTTTCAACCCATTTTTGCTCAAATTTTGTCCATTTAGCCATGACCATGATTTGGGCTAGCCTGTGCTGATGTCCAGAAGTTTCGTTTTCATCATCGAAATTACATATTTTTAAGTAAAAATCTTTGAGAAAATATGTAGATCATCATAAACAAATTCTAAGGACTTCTATAGACATTCAAAGAGCATTTAACATAAATGAAAACATGTAAATCATGACATTAATATAATTTATAGGGTTCTTCTCCAAAAGATATAAAACTTTATATTTAGGACTTCATTTGCAAAGCATATAAAATATAGATATACACATAAAATATGTAAATTTAAGCACATAATCAATGCACCCCAATCACAAATCCCTAATAAAAATTAGAGTATCTTAAATCTCTCAATTTAAATATGAAATTCATTAAGAGGGAAGAGAGGTTTGAATCCTCTTTATTTTGTTCCCTTTCTTCTTCATTTCCTTTTTTTATCCATATTCTCTTCTCCTTTATCTTTATCTTTCTCATTGTTTTTTTATTTCTGCCTCCTCGTATTTTAGGGTTGTAATCGTCATGAGAGAAAATTTAAAAAAAGAAAAGAGAAAAGAGATGCTTAGAGGTATTTTATAAAGTTTATTATAGTGTTTATTAGATTTTTTTTTACAAATAACTTAAATTTCCTTATTTAAAAATTTGAATTGTTATAAATAAAACATTCACATTTTTTTTATAAATTTAGCAACCTTTAAAATTTATTAACATCTGAATAACTCGAACAAATATCAAAATCCGAAAATTTTAGTTTGGTATCGGTTGCATAACGTCACCCGCCGCCACATCACACTCCGGCCGCCACGAGCTCACTACATTGCTTCCCGGTTGCGCCGTTACAACTACTTCGGAGACGGCGAAGCTTCCCGTGTTAACGGCAGGTCTTGGCGCCCCCAAAATTTTATGCTTCGTTCCCAATACTACCCCTCCATCATTCCCACGATAATATATTTGTACCGTAACAGACGCCTCCGTTTTAGGGCTTCAAAAAAGTTTCCACCCCCCACCGTCTCGTCGCTTCTCCTCCCTTTTTGTTTTGTCCCTGCAAACCCCCCGCTGTTGGCACTCCAAAACCCTCACTTTTCCTCCCTCCCTTCCGCCTACTCCTCGATCGTTCGATTCACGGGAACTCCTCCGCCGTATTGTATTCCAATCGCTTCCTCACTTGGGCTTGGAGCAGGTGGCGGCGTCGGCGATGGTGGTACAGTCGGCGATCGGTGGAGGGCGGAGTCGGCAGGCGGTGCCGGGGCCGAAGGAGCACGTCGGTGATCGCTCCGACGCTGGGATCGTCGGTGGGATCAAGGAGACCAGCACGGACGTCGGCCAGTCTGCAGACAAGTTGCTCGGCCGAGGTCTACACCCCTCTATTGTTTTTGTATACTACATCGCCCACATTTACTGTTGCCATTTTGCATTGTTCGGATGGTCCTGCCTTCGTCGCTGTTATGTTTAGATGGGGGCTGCAGGAAGTTCAGCTGTGGGTGATTGCATTGTGCGCTACCTGGCAATGCACTTGAGTTTCTGTTATGTTCCTTTGGCCAATGCCTAGCATTGAAATTGCATATTGTGGGCGAGTCCGATGTTTGTCAAATACTCTTTTCCGTTCCTTGGAAATATTTCATCTTTTTATCTCTCTATCAATGTCGGGATTGATGGCAAGATAACTTTATGAGTAACAAAATGATTAGCACCTTAGTTTGATTAAGCTGGATCGGCTCATTGTGTGCTGAATGACTCAGGAATTTTCTTTTCTTTTGCAATCCTAATTTTTTTTCATGTTGCATAATGATAGAGAATTGGTTGAACATTACTCAAAGTTAGTGCTTTTCTTACTGTCCATGTGCCATGCGGTTTAGAAATGTTGTGCCAGAAAGCTTTTAATATTTTTCTCGTCTCTTAATATGATATTTTGGCTGAAAGATATGAAACCATTTCAGAACTCGTTGAGCTTGTTTAGTTTGCAATAGACCTGATGCATTTCATACACACTGATAATTCTTTTCTTTCCACACTGATAATTCTATTGCGACTTTTTTGTCTCGTATAATAGTGAACTAAAGTGATGACTGTTTTTTACCTTGGAGATGCTGAATATGATTTGCTAATATTTCATTTTAACACGTGCTGTTCTATTTCCTGGGTGAGAATGCATGGATATTAACCAGGTTGGCAAAGCATGACGTTCCTTGCAACATCCCACGGCTTGTGCATTAGGTTTTCATCTTTACTGTAACAATGTGCATCTTTTAGGTGTCATATGAGATGGGAAAGCTTAGGGCATACGTTCATCCTTGCAAATAAGTAATGGAGAGGTGGGGTGGAGTGGTGCAGTGAGTGATGGGATGGTGAAGTATATGTTTCTGGCCGGTTCCAAGGCCATTTGGCTTCGGGAGTGGGGTTTTGGTTAGCTGATATTCTTTCTCATTTTTTGTTGTTCTTTCTTCGAGAGCCCACACTTGTATATGATTCCCTTTTCCTAGTGATATATACATCCGGATGACAACCACATAACTTGGTGGTCATCCTTTTTCCTCTTAATAATGTGTCATTAGAAAGTTCATGTTTGAATAATAGTGTCATTAGAAAGTCCATGATTGAAAAATGGAAGTTTTATTTATGTAAAAGTCATTTTGACCATTCATTATATATTAAACTATTTATAATATTCCATGTAGCCGACCCCACCTAGTGGGATAAGGCTTTGGTGTTGTTGTTGTTGTTGTTGTTGTCTCTTCTATTTTTTGTTTCTACTATTTTTCTATTCTACATTATTTATTTTCTTGTAACTATTTTATTCATCTATTTTAAAGAATAAAGAAAATGAGAGATAAATATAGATTAAAAAATAAATATAGATAAAAAATATTTTATTGTAATATTCTTTTACCAATATGCGAGAAAGAGAGAGAGAGGAGAGGCTAATGTGTGTGAGAGAGAAGAGAAGAGAGAGAGAGGGTCTGCTAAAAAAAAAACAGAGAGAGAGAGAAAGAGAGAGAGAGAGGAGAGGTTAATGTGTGTGTGAGAGAAGAGAAAACATAGAGAGGAGAGGGAAAGAGAGAGAGAGAGGAGAGAGGGTTAATTTGGTCCAAAATTATTAATTCCTTCTCATTATACTGATTTTGTGGAATGAATGAATAAATATGGTGTTAGAAGGGCTTATCCTCTCCACCCAATCCCTCCTAACTAATGTAAAATAATTATCCCAACAGGATCTGAACATTTTCATACGCCCATATTCCACGCCACCCCCTCAAAACTCTCAATCCAAACAAGTCCTTAAATTCATTGTATGATGTGTACATTTTAGGCTGTCAGAGTGAATATATTTATCCTTTAGGCAGTGGCAAATAGGTCTTTGTTCTTTATCTAGTGAGAGTTTTGACCAGCTATCTCAGCTATCTTTTTCTTGCCGGTGCAGATAGTGTTCTAAGCAAACCCTAGTGCGTAACTTAGATAAATTTTGGTGATTATTGGGATAATGTCTTCTTGTTAATATCATTTTTTTAAACGATTGTTAATATCATTTTTGCAGGAGTAATAACTGACTTAAAATAATTCTACACATGTATTCCCACTTGATAAGTTCGGCTTTTGTCTTTTTTGGATGCTAGTTTCTCATCTAAGCATCAGTAGTCGCAAGTTGGACATGTCTCCTAGAAAGTTTCTTTTGTTTTCATTGGTAAAAATGTTTTCTGCTATCATGATGAATCAATCCTGTGTTTGTGAGTCACTTTCATGGACAACAGTCATGATCTATGAATGACCCTTGCCATCCATGTTGTTATAAGGTCTTTGTTTCAGCAACTGGTTTCTTATGGTGCTGACATTAACTGAAGTTTCACTTTTACACCTTGCAGATCTCTTTCATGAGGTAAAAGATAGGATGGACCAGGAGAAAGAGGTGAGCTCCATTTATATGTACATATTGAATATGGTTGTTTAGATGTTTCTACAAACTTACCCATCAAAATAAAGCAGCGATGTTCTCAATACATTTTGTGTTATGCAAATGTTTCATTTTCTGCATTTTCAGTTAGTGATTAGCATTTCTGTTGACATTTTTTGTTGATAGTCATATCTAGGACTAGATAACCGTGTTTGGTAGGGGAAAAGAGTTTCAATAACACATTATTTAAGAAATCATCAGTAGTAATATTTTAAATGATATGTTGCTGATTTCACGGATGTTGAATCTTCAACTGCCCGCCTATATTTTATAGCCGGTCCCAAGCCCGGATAAAGGAGGAGGGTTGTGTTAGGCCCCGACAGCCAGCATAAAATTCTGTCGAATTTTATGAACATGGATCAACGAATATAAGAGCGGAATGGCGTCGTATGATCCATGTAGCCGACCCCACCTAGTGGGATAAGGCTTTGTTGTTGTTGTTGCTGTAGTTTGTATTTTACCTTTTGCTGTTTAAGTTCATGATATTGTAGCTCTTACACGTTTGCGTTTCAGCTTAAATTCCTACTTCACTCATAGATGTACTATACAGTCCACAGGTTCTAAAGGATTTGCTGATGTCCAAAAACAGCCTTTGGGTTACAGGGGCTTTGCTGATGTCAGAAAACATGTAAACTATAATGTACAGTGGATGAGATCTCATAATTCATCCCTAAATGATGCTCGACGAGGTGGTTATATGCGAAATTCAGTATCTGGTACTGTTTCCTTTCTCTTTCAGCAATCATGCTCCAAAGTTTTATGGTGTAATAAATGTTGTCTACTGGTACATATTGGTTATATGTGTTCTGTTTGTCAAGCAGATAACCCAGCAATTAATACACTATCTGGTTCACATGGTTTACTCTGTCAAGCACATTTGCACTTGTTAATTTAGAAAACAAACAAGTTTATATTGACAGCCCTTGTTCTTTCTTAAGTTCTTAAGATTTTGGCTCACATAAGCCAAACCATTACTTTGGATTACCATGCCAACATATTTTAATTATTAAGATGATTTAATGGACTAGCAATGTTATGTAAATTTAGAATCACCAGGAATTTTCTGTTGTACCTGTGAGCTCTACAATTGGAGTTTTTAGGAAGTGAATACTTGATCTGTGGACTAGCTTACTAGTATTCGATAATTTTTTTTTTGTTTTGGATTTTAGGCTGGTCATCTAGGAATATAGAATGGGCAGGACCTAAAATGTGAAAGCTTTTCTCTTTAGATTTAGTCTGTAATTGGCTGCATGGAAAGCATGTTGGTGCTTATTGCATTTCTGGTCTCTTATTTTGTTTATTCTTTTGTAAATGTTGACACTCTTCAGCATGATTGACACATTGTCTATAGGTGATCCTCCAAATAATATCCTTTTTTCTGTGTTGCTTAATATCTGATATGCTATTTTGAAACTCAAATATTATTTATGGATTTATCATAATCATTCCTGATTGGAATAGGGACAATTGTTTGTTAGTTTCTTCGTCTTCTCATATACTTTTAACATTTTCTTTTCTGCAGGCTAATATGTCTTTCTCAAATGTGAATTTTGGGGGTCAATTTAGTCTGTTTCTTACCTATAAATTATTTTTGTAGATGTTTAGCTGCTAACAGTCATGTCTCTTGTGTATGTTATATAGCTATCACTTTTTTATGGATGTTTGCTATAATCAAATATGTTTCTTCTGAGGAATAGACTTTCTGGCTGCTTATATCTATATATATTATTTAGCGACATTTCTTTTTCAACTAAAATTTTTGTTGGGTCTAAGTTAACTCTCTCAATTAAATCTAAATTAACTCGACTACAAATTCTAATGTCCTTTGCTATTAATATGATATGTTCTATGGAATTCTCAATATCCACTAAATTCTTTGGCTTTTTTTCCCCTGAAAAAGTTCTTTGGCTGTTCCCATGAGGAAAAAAAACTTTGCCATTTTATCTGGTCATGTTTGACAATTATAACTCCTCAGCCTTGGTCCAGAGCCCATTCCTTTTAAAGGAACTTCAATAATGAATTCTCCAATCTATCTATCGTGTATCATGCCTTCATTCAATTTGTTCATCTTGTGTTTACTGAAACATATATAAATTAACAACAGTTTCTTTTGTGAACTTAAGAAGTCATATACGGACATATTTGTATTGTAACATAGTTCATTTTAAGATTAACAGATTATATATATTGGCAAACAACCTTTTTCCACTAAAGAATAAACTGAATAGCTCGATGCCAAATTAATTGTCTTATGGTGAGCATCTGTTGGATGCAGGAATTAGTAGAGAATTTCGTGTCGTGAAGGACAACAGATTGAATCAAAATGCTAAGGGTGAAGTTAGGGAAGTAAAAACAGAGGAGTCACATTCTGGCAGTGATAAAAAATTGTCAAGTGTTCCTGACAAAATGTATGGTCCTGTATTCTATCCCTACTAGATAAGCTTTTGCCTCGGTATATTTGGCTTTTTGAGAGTTGGACACCATTTTAGGAGGACATTATATCTGTTATATTTTTTATTGAGGGGACCATCTCTGTTATATTGATTGGACAGAACATAAAACCAACCCTATGGCATTTGCAGACATGATTGTTGTCCAAATTGCATACCTTTTCTGGGTCTTTGTGCATGTTTGTGTTTGATCATTTGATGAAATCCTTGTGACGATTTTTGTGTTAGAGTTTTGGAAGAAGATACATTATTCTACTTAATCTCTTATGCTGTTGACAATCTATATTAAACATTCTCAATGCAAGTAGCTAGTTGAAACTTTGCATCGTAACTTTTGTTTTTATTTTTCCATTTAGAACCTGTTTGGATAAGGAAGAATGAATGGTAAAAGATCTAGAATGAAGCACTTCACACCATGAACATTTTTATCCAACATGGGAAGCTTTGTTTTATCCTACCCCCTCCACCCTCCTTTGATACTTTTAGTGCTTGGATTATCCCTAATCTAAAATTGTATATTAAAGCGATAATAATATAGATCCTACAATAAGGATCCATAATAATCTCCTAAAAAAAGGATCCATAATAAATTGAACTGCACTATTAAGATCTATAATCATCTGGACCCTACAATTAAGATTCAAAGGTGTACTATATGTAGTGCACATCCCTTGCTCATTTTCCAATGTGTATTTTCTTTGAAGCAAGGTTCATTTTGCCATATTGCTAATTTCTTTATGAAGATGATGTCAATCTATTTGTTTTGTGTTTATGTAATTTTCATCTCATGTTGAATCACTTGAATTTTGTTCATATGGACTTGAGTATCTGAGTATTATTTTTCCGTCATTCTGCAAAAAACAGGCCTGATCTTTTTAGAAGTAATGACTTGGCATGCAGAATGGGAAACAGATGACCCTTCAAATATGAATTGGAAGCAGATGATATTTATCTTGTCCTACCTCTCTTAGAATATGCCTTATAGTACTTCATATGATGGCCACTTGGATTGAAATGTTTGTATTTATTATTGCTTATTTTCTAGTTAGTAAAGATAATCGAGGAATATTTTTTTTAATTAGTTACATATTCTTTGATTTTTTTAGCTTCGTCCATATTGAGGGTAAATTTAAATGACATTGTCACAAGAAAGAGTAGAATTTGACTTGTATATTATTTTTTTCCTTGTAAAATTTTCAGAGGTGCCTCTGATCAAACTGCTAGAGACTCAGATGGATACCTTCAATCTGTTGGTCCCAGTGAAGAAGTTTCCAAGGCAAAAACTTCTGACTCAGGTGCTTCTAGAAAGGTAGTTGTTGAAGAGACACAAGCGACAATTGCTATTTCAAAGGGCCGAAGCTCAGAGAGTAATTCTATGTCACATTCTAATGCGTCATCAAGCAATTCTGTTATTGGGGTATACTCTTCGTTTTCAGACCCAGTACATGTTCCATCACCTATCTCTAGGAATTCTGGAAAAGTTGGTGCTATTCGACGTGAAATAGGAGTTGTTGGTGGAAGGAGACAATCCTCTGATAATTCTGTCAATCATTCGTCTACTTCAAGTAGTTCATTTTCAACTTCTGTCTCCCAAAAAGATATTTCTTTGAAGGCACGGCCATCAAGTCAGTCAGTTAGCACATCTAAGGGCAACCTACCAGAACAAACTGCTTTACAAGTTCCTATCTTGCATAATGCAACATCAAGCAAATCAATTCAAGGTTACTACCACAATAGTAAGCTGCATCAATCATCTGGATTCCACCAAAAAGGTATTATTCTTATGTTTTATGATTACCATTACCAATTTGACTCGTCCCAAAGTCTAATCAAATGATAGTGGTATAATATTTGCCAAGCTTTTGTATTAACTTTCCCAACATGTCCCAATTCAGTAATACTATGTGCGCTATAAGTAATTACTGTTTTAGCTAATAAAGAAGCATTACACTCAAATATTGTTTCTTCAGAAAATATTGTTAACTTACTGTAATGCATAATGAAAAGTTATGGATATCTTGGTTTCTAGCAAACATTTGATTTATATGTCATGCCAAAAAGGTGATTAATGGCTCTTTAGATATCGATGTTATTGTAAAAACAAAGTGGCTGGTGACCCTGTGACGGTGTGCGACCCAGACGTCATTTCCTTGGTGGCTCAGGCTTGCGGTATCAGGCGAAAGCGTGCCTGTAATCTGCGAAGATGTTAGGGGCAAATCTTGTTCTGTGACCTTTGCTGGTTGCGCTCTGCCCGTGTGATGGCAGTTGTAGTGGTGGTTGTAATGGCGGTTGCTGGTGCGTAGAGGTGTGAAGTCATTTTTTGGTTTGGGTAGTGTGCTGTTGTCATTTGACTTCATGGCCATATGCCTCAATGTTTTCTGTTGGCCTTTATCGAACTTACTGAAATCCCTACTATTATTAATGGAACTCTTGGATGACTACCTTCTTGCTAGTCATCCTTTCTCATTTAAAAAAAACAAAGTTGATGTAGATAAATTGGTTGACCATGCTTCTGAAAGAACGTTCCAACTTTATTTTCAACAACAACAACAACAAAGCCTTATCCCACTAGGTGGGGTCGGCTACATGGATCATACGACGCTTCGTTGATCCATGTTCATGAGATTCGACAGAGTTTTACGCTGGCTGTCGGGGCCTAACACAACCCTCCTCCTTTATCCAGACTTGGGACCGGCTATAAAACATAGGCCAACTTTATTTTCAATCATGTAAATTTCCCAGTTTGTTTTATGCTCGAACATTGGTAAAGCTCTAGTACAAAATCCCGATGAATGTGGTGTTGATATCATTATTTTTTTCCATAACAATATTAGTTCTACTAATAGAGTTCATTTGTTTTTCTGTACACTAACAACAACAACAACAAAGCCTTATCCCACTAGGTGGGGTCGGTTACATGGATCATACGACTTCGTTGATCCATGTTCATGAGATTCGACAGGGTTTTACGCTGGCTGTCGGGGCCTAACATAACCCTCCTCCTTTATCAGCAGCCAATATAAGAGGCTTATTAGGTATATAAAGATCCTGTTCAGCAGCCAATATCATTGTTTTTTTTCTTTGCAGTTACCCAATCCAATATGGAGTGGAAACCAAAATCGGTTCAAAAGGCAACTAATGCACACCATGTTGTTTGTGGGAAAGATTCCACAACTAATGACGATTGTTGCAGTTCAGATGCGGTGGTCACCAGTGAACTGTGTGAGAAATTTTCACAGGTTAGCACTGCAAGGAATCTACATGTAATCATACCTCAGCATCTCCAAGTGCCAGACTTAGAGCGATTAAAGCTAACATTTGGCAGTTTTGGTGCTGAGTTGGATTCAACTGATGAACTTTCCTCCGCTTCTCAACAAGATGGAAAGATGAAACCATTGGCTGATGGACCTTCAGCAAGGTTGTGTATACATGCATCTATTTTTTATGTACATATCTGTGATTTCTGTTGGATATGTGCTCTGTTGATTGTGTGATTGTCTCATTGCATAACCTCGGATTCTCGCATTAATAGCTAAACTGGTTCCTGGCAGTACATTGGCATCTGAAATGGACACAATAGCCTTCAGCATGAATTCATTTGTTGCTCACCATGGAGTTATTCTGAATGATCAAGCTAGACCTTTTCAATTGGGCTCTTCTGCATCAGCCGCAGGGTCTGAGGAACTGGGCCCTGGAGTTAATGAGAACATAACTTCAGAAAATATTGAACGATATGATGAAATTGGTTTAGTTCAAAGCAATAGCCCTCCTTATAATTCGTCTAAGGGACTTCAGTATCAAAACAATCCAAGTTTTCCGAACTTTTCAGTGAGTTGAAAGTTTTTTTTTTATCTCATCAGTGGCAATATAAACTTTTACATTGGAAATTAAACTTATGACTGGTTAAACTTAGCCTAGTCTGATTTCTCTCACCTTAACATTATTTTTTGTTGAGATCTTAAATAGGTACACTAGTAACATCTAAAGATATTTGTGCAGGCATATGACAATCAACCTAGTTATGATGCCTCTTCTTTTACAACTGCTTTCACAGACAGTGCATTCATGAATGGATCTTCATCTGAGGTACTAACCGAAGCCTGTATGGTTCTGAATTGGCAGTAGCAGTCTCTGAACCTCATAGATCCATTTTTCTGGATATTCTGTTTCATTCTCAGTTTTACCTTTGGGAGGCACTACAGTCCTAATATTCATTCTTCCTCTGTGTTTTACGACATTTCTTCTTACCTCTTAGCTTTCGGCTAGATATTACTTTTTTCATATTCAAACTTTTCTTCTGTGCAGGTTTTGCGTCCTCATGCTGCCTCCAGTAGCCCTGCGTTAACAATGGTCTTAACTCAGCAGGAGCACCCTGTTCAACAGCAGCAGCCTGTTTCGCAACTGTACCCACAAGTTCACATTCCACAATATCCAAACTTTGTGCCTTTCCGTCAGTTCTTTTCACCAGTTTATGTGCCTCCAATGGCAGTGTCAAACTACTCTGGCAACCCTGCATATTCGCACCCCTCGACTGGAAATAGTTATCTTGTGATGCCAGGAGGAGGTTCTCACATAAATGCTGGTAGTATGAAGTACCTGAATTCCCAATATAAGCCAGCTGCTTCTGGTAGTCCAACTGCATATGGTCGCTATTCAAATCCAACTGGATTTACCGTAACTCCGGGTTCTGTTGGAATGGTGACAGGGCTTGAGGACATGACTAGACATAAGTTCAAGGATAACAACCTTTATGTTCCAAATCCCCAGGTATGATGTAGCTATTACTTAATATTTTGTGTTTGAAATACTGCATTGGACGTTCGTTTCAAAAAATACTGCATTGGACGTTGCACATCTAGTTATCGCCATTATAATTTAACTATAGAAGCACATGCAGTTAAGGTACCTTAAATGTAGCCTAACAATTCATCTGTGCAAAGAAAAGTGGAAAAACAATCAGTTGATCTGTGGTTGAGTCACAGAGTTCGTTATTATACTAGTCTTTGAATTTCAACCTATGTTGTCCCACTCTCCTACCTTTGTTTTTTCACATTCATGCATGTACTTTTTCCAACTCATGCATGTAATCGAGGATGATTAGCTTTCTCTATTCGCCATTTTACCCCTGAAGAAAAAGAATTTAAAGTTTAACATATTTTGTTGCGATTCGTTGTGTCCTACCGTTTTTCATGTTTTATGCAGGTGGAGACATCTGATATGAACTGGATGCAGACACCACAGGAGCTTACAAGTCTACAATCGTCATACTACAATGTACCTGGGCAAGCACCACACGTTGGGTTCATGCCTGCTCATGCCGGACATGCTGCTTTCAGCGCTGCAGCACAGCCTTCGCATCAGCAATATCCAGGTTTGTATCACACACAACAACCTCCCTCCATGGCGAGCCCTCATCATATGATGCACCAGCACTTGCCCCCATCCTTGGGTGGAGGCATTGGAGTTGGGGTTGCGGCGCCGGGCCCTCAAGTTGGTGCATATCAACAGCCCCAGGTCGGCCATTTCAACTGGATAACCAACTTCTGAAGGATCACCATCTAGTCCCATTGATTATGTGAACTTTTGTTTGTTTTACTTGTAATCCAGGCCACAGCGATTGACCTAAATGGGTGACTCATCCAATATTTTTAATAGCAAGAGTAATTATTCTGCATTTCAGTTTGTCAGCTTTTAAAGTATCGACTCATCCAATATTTTTAATAGCAATAGAGTAATTATTCTGCATTTCAGTTTGTCAGCTTTTAAAGTATTGGAGACTGGAAAGCATCTCACCGCAGTTTTTAGGGTCTTAATGCATTTCATCCTCCCACCTTCATTAATATTCTTTTACTTTTCCCATAGTGCTTCGTCTTTCACCAAATTTGTTTAAATTAATTAATATTTTAATTATTTTTCCTTTTTTCACTTACTCTCTTTTCCAGATTACTGCTTTTATTTTTTTATGATAAAAAAAAAACAAAAGACAAAAGCTTGGTAAATTATTAGAATACGCAATTGTTTAATAAAAGGGAGCACATATTAATTTAATTTAATATTGTAATATACATATAAATTAGTTTTGAAAAAATATAAGATAAATGAGTTCTAAAAAATTGAAAAAATGACACAGGCTAACTAAACAATCAGAATATACAATTATTTTTATAAAATTCTTTTTAATTTTGTCTATAGTACTTTATTTTCACTTACACTATTTTTTATTTTCATTTTATTTCATATATATTTTCTACTACTTTACATATTTGATGCAATTTTAGTTTTACATATTAATTAAATTTGTATGTGTGTATCATATCTCATATTATATAAGTATTATATTTTTATCATAAAAAATAAAAGCACTAATATGGAAAAGAGAGAAAGTGGAGAAAGGAAAGATAATTAAAATATTAATTAATTTAAACAAGTTTGGTGAAAAGTGGAAGATGTTAATGAAAGTACGAGGATATAATAAGAAATGTTAAGTGGCATTAAAAGTTAGAGGAATGGCATTATGGACACCCAAAGAAAAGAAACAATTAAGCATATTAATATGCGCACATAATCCACATTGATAATAGTAGGAAGGTGAAAGTAAGTGGACAAGTATTAATTGAGCACGAGATTATGTGCCAACATATACTTTTCTATTAAAAAAGTCCAACTTAAAATCTTTTCCAAATTAAAAATAAAATTTTATCAAATAAAATATTAAAATGGTCAGCCGATTCAAAAAACCGATTCTACTAGATTTTATCCGGTTTTATCCGATTTTGACCGGTTCAATCCGGTCCGATGATATGTCCTATTTTTGTCATGTAATGGACCATTTTGAAACCCGATTGATGGTTGGACCGGTCGTATCGGCTGGTCGATGACATTATTCTCTTCACATTCCATTCTATTTATTGGTTGGCGGACCCACTAAGATCATTATAGGATTGAAATCGAAACCCATTAAAATTTAAGATTATATATATTCATAATTTCACATGCTTAAAACTCAAAAAAAATTATACTATCAATATCTTCCATAAGTACTTATTCAGCTACCTAAAAAGTTAAGTAATAAATTTAAAAGCTTGAGATTTCTTTCTTTCCAAACTTTTCTTCTTCACTATTTTTTTATAATTTATCCTAGTAAATTTCAACCCTGGAACTTTACCCTCTTCTCAAATTTTACTTTATAACTAAATTATCCTTCAACTTATAATTTATTTCACCATAGATTTTTTTAACCTATCTATAATAGTTGGTTCACCCATCATGTCCTTACATGTCCGCCATGTATCACTTTTCTCTTTTTCCACGTCATATTAAAAATAAAAAAATCACTCATTTTATCACTTATTCCATGTCATATTAAAAATAATAAAAAAGCAAAACATAACAAAGTTGTCCGCAAGCTGGGCGACACCGCGTCCTCACTTCCACCATCCACGGCCACCATTAGATTGTTGCCGCCTTTGTCACTTCCCACTGCGAGCAGATTCTCCTCGACACAATTGGTCAAAGGGCAATGTTATATCCTCCTAATCATCCTCCTAAAAATCCTCTTAACATCTCACAATGGCATGAGTTGTAACTTTATCAACTTTTTGGGGTGTTTTGTATATGTGAGTATTAGGAGGATGAATTAGGAGGATAAAGCATTTTCCTTCACGAAAACCAAGACTTCCTCCAAAAGCATGGCCTCCTCTCTCCCCTCTCGCCTATGAGGGATCAACTTCGCGCTCTCGACCAAGACCACACACGAGTAGATCCTCCGGCGCCCACCTTTTTCATGTCCTCCATATTCCAGTACGCCTGTCCCCTCTTCGCCCTGTCGCCGCGACGTCAGAGTCCTCTTAGCTCCTGTGTAAGTAAGCTCCGAAATTTTACTGTTATGTGATAGGTTGACTTATTCTGAATCGACGTTAGTTACTATTCATTTCGATCAGCTTTAATAGAATTCATAAAAAAACATCATAAAGTAATGAACTAACTAATAATATAAAAGTGCTTATTCATTCTATTATGTAGTAATTAAAATTAAATTAAATATATATCTCATGTGCAACTATATCACCACCAATATTTCTAGTTGTACAAGTCTTTATTCTTATATGTTTAGATAATTTCTTACATGTTTAGTTATCCGTGGGATTCAAACAGAAGAGCATTATATATTCACGAGTATAAAATACTCAATATATAAGATAATACAAATGAATAAGAAAACTTAATACAAATAGGTTTAGTATGATAAAGAAACTCTATTCTTTCTTTTTTTTTCTATTCTGTTCAATGTTGTTCTTTTCAGTTCTTTCAATTATGTTATTTTCACTTCATGTTTTATTTTAACACGTTCGTTGGACATCTATATGTGTTGTTCTAATGCGAGCTCAATTTTTTTTATTATGAACATTTATGACACTTTTATGCAAAATTATTAAGGTGAATCAAATCAGGACGAGCAATGATGAGCCAGTAAAGAGAGATCCATTTATTTAAGTCTCAAGGGTGATGGGGCCACTAATACTCATCTTCAATTTTTCTATTTCATTAGGGTGGTGTGACTATTAATACCCACATTTAATTTTTCTATTTCATTCGACTAACAATCAGTGCACATAAAGTCATGTTTTACATATTTTATCAGTTAACCTAATTAACATCATTATTCCTTATTTAGCATAATTATCATGAAAAATAATCAAATCAGGGTAGAACAATTAATCAACACAAAAAACTCTAATCTATAACATAGAATCTGAGTTGGATTTGGATCGAGCTTGGCCATGCTCGGTTGAGCTTGGGAGGACTTCAACATGAAAATCAACTCCTCTGTTGGTTGAACTCGTGCCGGATCCGAGGGTAATTCGGGCCGATTTTGCTGACATTGATCTTCCCGGTCGTGATGTAAGATTGTCCGGGCCGAGTATAAACACAGCTCGGGCTGCATCGTCGGAAAAGGAAGTCCGAACACCCAAACAATCACAATAGAGCTTGGGCAGGGTTGCCAAGAGCCCGGGTTGGATCTATCCAAATTTGGGTCGGATTCGAAGGACCGTCGCATCGGGTTTCACGGAAGCTCACGTCCAAAAGTGAATTCAGAATCTCATTGATCTTGACTATTTTAGACTACCTGAAACCCAAGACTTTGGGCATGATTTTCAACTGATGATGACTAACCACGAGACCGATGTCCTTTGGTAGAGGATAGATTCGAGTTTGGATGGCCCATTGGAACTCTCACACATGTGCACTGTGGGAAAAGAAGACGTAGTCCAAAGATGGATAAAAAAAGTTGTAGAGAAGGGGGCAAAGAGGACTTGAAAGAAAATCCCCTGGGACCTATTTATAGAGAAACGTCTTCAAGTTCTAATCTAATTAGAACTCCTAAGCAACTCCCTATCCATGATTTATCTTTTTATTGTCCATGATTTTTTTTGTTTTAAATAATTAATTAATATCACTATTTCTTAATTTTTAGATTTAAAATAATAAATTAATAGTATTTTATTTCTAAATATTTTTATCTTTAAGACTCCTAATTTCATCCTTCTTAGGAGTCCTAATTTAATCCTTTAACTAACTTTATCCCTAATCCTCTTCTAACTATAATTTCTTTATTTTATTCTCCTAAATATGATTATTCCTGAATTTTGGAATAAATAGATAATTATTATTCTTATCTTTTAATTTTCATAATAAAATACTATTATTTTATCTTCTAGATATTTTTTGGACATAGAACTCTTATCTTAACTTTCATTAGGAGTCCTTAATATCCTAAACTTATAGTTAGATTTAAATTAAATTTTGAATCCCTAATCTCATTATAACTTCAACTCTTAATCTAATTAGGAATCATCTTTTTTTCCTCTCTCTTATCCAATAACACTTTTATTCCCTCAAACTTTTCTTTATCTTATATTTTCCTCTTCTTTTATCCTTTCCTCTAACTATACTTTTATTTGTTTTCAAATTTTATCTTTCTTTAACAAATACTAATTTTTAAATTTATTTTAATTACGAAAATTAATTTTTAATTCAAAAAATTTTGTGATGTTACACCTAGGGTTCAGGGTCATTGCTCGTATGTTCTGTAGCCAGTTTGTCTCCAAGGTTTACTCGTTTGACATGTTTCTAGTCAATAGACGCCCATAGCTCCTTCGCAGTGGACCCCAACTAAAATGTTACTAACTTTCTCGGAGGTGGAGTGTCGATGCTTGGAATACGTGGCAAGATCTGACTTGAGGGTTGCTACTAACTTTAACTAAAATGTTGACTTTGATTGATTCTTTGACCGATATATCATATAAGCGAAAGACTTATAAAAACTATCGTTAAATATATAAATAAATGTGGAAGTTCAAAGTAAAGGAATGTCTATGACATAATAACTAAATCGTAATGTAAACAATATTCTAAGATAACTCCATGTACACATCACCATCATGAACATCGTCAGTCGCTTGAGCTCATCCTTCATTACTCTGATGGCTTGCAGGATCAATGCAGGGGAAACAATAACCCATGAGCTTCACAGCCCAATAGGTGGATAATAAACTAATAGATAAATAGTAACAATAAAGAAGTATGGAGATAGTGTAAACATAATCATAATCATCACTGCAATAATCAATGAAAAGAAATGGAGACCATGCTTAAGAATCATTGGAACGTATCAATGCCATGCTCTAAGTATAATCAAACGAATGATCAATAGTATAAGTTGAATAAAATAATACTATGCACTAAATAAGATCAATAGAACAAATCACTTAAAAATATCAATATTATACTCTAGGTAGAGTCAATAGAATAAATCAAATAGTATGTCTTGAATAAAATCAATAGGAGAATCAAGGATATGCTCTGAGTGAACAAAGGTAACTTCTGGTATGATACAATGCTCTGGTAAGTTCACCAGTACAATGTCTATGAGTAACATAAAAATTCATGAGAATCACTACTGGGATCAAACGAAAGATATCAATACACTGATTCTCCATGGATAAGTATCAATATGATGTCTACAGATAGAATCAAATTGAGTAGGAATAATACAATGAATCATCGGGTGAAGACAATCATAATATAAGATAGAGATTCTGATAATTGAAATGAATCAGTTCAATGCTCTGGATTACTTTGTATTTCAATGTCATATGATATGCTTTGAATTAATGTCTTGTACTATGATCTGAATGTATTTTCAATGCTCTGGTTGGAAGTTGTAATTAACTTATTTATCTATGACATTTATATGCAATGTATTAATGTATTCGTTGCAATGAGGTGCCATGTACTTCATGGGTGGCCAACGATTGTACACATCACGACGATCATCCTCTCTAAAGGGGAGGATATCCTCTTTTGTTACACGATGGAGAGAAATTGTGCAAATGGGACTGTTTGAGCAAAGTTTTTATGCCATATATAATTATGTTCTAATGATGCAAACCTCAAAAGATTAGAGTTATATTTAAAATGGCGAAAAAGTTTAAATAGAAATGAGTTGTTTCGTGCATTAAACTTTGGATTAATATTTGTTTATGTTCTCATGAGATTTACATTAATTGGTGAATATAAATTTTATAGATAATTCTTTTATGTTTCAAGATAATTAAATATCATCTCATTTAGATACTGGTACGAAAAGTTATATATAAAAGAGTAAAGGTCTAAAATGTTTTATTTGAAATGAACAATTTTGTATACTAACATTTGAATAGATATTTGACTATGATCTCATTAGATTTTGAATGAATGATGAATACCAAAGTTGTAGATAATTTTGTTAGCTTTCCATAGAATAAACAATCATCTCATTTGAATAACTGTGCATAACTTTATACTTATAATAGTACAGGACAACCTATCGATCAACGTGCATAATGCACTATAACGATCATATTTTAGCCTCAAAATTAGAAAACAAGCTCCAACGACTAAGTGGAGTTAAGAAGGCTATAAAAGAGGACCCAAAGGTGTAGGAATGATCAATACTTTCAAGAAAAAGTGGGAAGAACATTGTGAAGTCCATTTGAGCTCCAAGTTGTAAATTTTTCATTTCTTCTTTTTCTCTTCTCTTCTTGTGAGTTTGATATTGTAAAAGAGAGAAATATTTTCTTATAGATTTGGGTGTGAGATCCTGTGTAGAAGAGGTTTCATCTTACCTCTCGTGCTGGAGAATAGATAAGCTTCTTGGGTGGTGTGGTGTAAAGAATTTCTTCCTTGTCCCATTTGGAATGAAGGAAGGGTGCTTAGTGGAATTTTTGACAGTCTTGAGGTTGAGAATTCGGATGGGGACGCAAGCTAAGGTATGGTCGAACCTCGTTAACAAATCGCCTTACATTCTTGTGTTTGTCTTTTTCTTTCATTCTCTTTCCTATTTCATTATTCATGTGATATGATTGCTTTTGTGTTGGTTTGAATATTAACGAATTGATTTTAAGCTTTCGTGACGGTTTTTGTAAAATCGATATTTTTTATTTACCATCAACTCACTCTCTCTTAGTGCCTTGTGATCCTACAGGGACAAGTTATGCCCTAACACTGACTGCAATGTTTTATCATGAGCTCCCATCAATTCTAACATGTGTACCCAAGCTTTTATCTTTAATTAGTTATATTCTCATCTTCGGTCAAATTGGAATTTAGTCATAACGATGTTAATCAAGATCAAGGGATCATGTAATCAATGAAATCAAAGAGAGGTTAAATCTCGAATTTAATCTATGCAATGAGAAGATCAGGTAAACGGAAATCTGGGTCTAATGACAATGTAGGATAACAATGAATTTTCATATCATGATCCATAAATCAATACTTAATAATAAAATATGATTAATCATTCTCTACTATGACAATACTCTAGGCCATGATATCAGTAGGGTCAATGGCTAGTTGGAAATAATCAATTGGAAATAATCAACAATACAATGATCAAATGATGATATCAATATAATTTATGTTTTCGATAGAATTAGATGATTAAAAAATTATGTATCACAACAACAAATCACAATATAATACACTCTATCAAGATGTCAATATACCAAGATACATCATAATTCATGAATCAAGAATCAAGCAATAATCAATTAAAACTATAAACATAACATGGCTTTTAGCAGAACCCGGGCTGGGTTCATTGGTGTAGTTGTTTCGGCCCAACGCGTGCCAAGTGTGACCAGAGCTCGACCTGGGTAGGTCTATGTCTACTATTGGTACAAGGAGCTCAGGTCGGGGAACCCAGGTTGGATTTCAATAACTGCACGTACGACACAGCTCGGGCGGCATGGAATCCGGGTCAGGTTCTATGCTCATCTTGTTCAATGATACACATACTCGGGCCGGGTTCTCTAAACTCGGGCCGAGTTTTAAGATTCTGACGAAATCAGTGGTGCTGATTGCCTGGTTTTTGACATAGTTTCGTCGGAATAAACCTCTTAAGACCAAAGTATTTATATGGAATGGAACATGAATGATAAGAGACGATGTTATGACTCTATTGTACTCTAATAACATACAAATTTATTATTAAAATTGATCCAAAAGTTGAACCAATTATCCACCTACCTCTATGTAAATTCTCTGTTGTTTGATCCACTTTCTCTGGTACATTTTCCTCGCTGGCCCTCCCTGAAGGTTCTTCGAATTTGACCACACCTCATCCTTGGTGCCCTGTCTCTCTTGGTAATGTCGGATGGGGGGAAACTGAGGGAAAGGTCAGAGAAAAGTGGCCATGAAGATGCCAGAATTTCCTATTATCGCTGCTATATTGTCTTGATTTTCTCCTAGTGTTTCAACGTATTGTCGATGATGTTTCTCATGGCCAGCATTGTTTTTTACTCCTGGTTTCCTAGGAATTCGTGCAGGTGGAGGGAAAAAAAGGAGAGGCACGACAACTAGGGTTAAATGATCTTTTGGTTGAGAGGAAAGTTTATATGGGTAGGGGTGAAAAGATAAAATTGGTTATAACTTTTCCTTGGGACTCCTCTTTTCATTTGGTTTTTATTTCCTTTAGTCAAATCTGATTTTATCTTTAGATTAACTTTAATTAATAATATTTTTGTGGGGTTTTATCTAGGCGTTACATCGAAGGCAACAGGTTGGGGGCCTTGGGGCTTGATGCGTTTGATTTGTAACAATAAAATTTGCTAGCAAGTGCACTAGTCGCTCAAGTAATATAGTAATAGGAGTAAGAGTGTCGAACCCACGAGGAATATTATTAATTCAATATCTGAATTTATAAATTAATAAGAGAGGAAAAACATGAATTTTTGGAAAGAGGTTTTATGAAATAAAATAAAAAAATAAGATAAAAATAAGATAATGGTGTTGAAGTTAGGCCTTAGGATGAAAATAGATCAGGATAAATATTTGAACCATAAAAGATAAATTTCATCTTTAAAGATGGATTAGGAATTTTCTCAAGTTATTAATTTACAAGATTAACATCACAGAGTCCACAAACTGGTAATTCTGCTATTTAATCCGGTAAATTAAACTATCTTAAATTTAATCAAACCTAAAGTCCCACAAACTAGTATTCGTCAGATAAGATTGAAATTAAGATGCATTAATATGAAAATCCTAGACTATTAATCACTCCACAAACTGGTTAGATTAACAGACCACATAAACTTGATTCTCCACACACTAGTTATCAAATTTATGTCAATTATTAATTTCACATAAAATTAATTAATTTAATTAATGAATTCTGAAATTAAATAATTCACAAACTGGTAAGTACTCAATTCAGAAATCTAAGTAATTAAATTAAAAGCATTAAGCACAATTAACTAACTGATCAGAAAAGATTAAAATAAATAATATAGGGTCCAAATAGTTTCCCTTCAATAATAATCTCCTAACATGAAATAAATAAAAAATATGGAGTTCATCCTAGAAATTCTGGAGAGATAATAACAAAATAACAATAATAATTGGAAGAATTACACCAAGAATAAAATAGGATCCTCAGATTTGGGCAAACAATCGGGCAGCCTCTCGGACTTGATCAGGGTCGCGATCAACCTCCAGCCGTCGCACCTCTCTCCTCTTGGTCATAGCCTGCAGAGCTCACGACTCGTCGTGGAAGAAACCTGAACTTCAGAGCACCCATTGAAACGATGGATTCTTCACGTATTTATAGGGTGCGGACGGTCTTCAATTTGATCTCGGCCGTAATATCGTACGGATGAATTTAAATTTACGAGATAAACTCGGCCAAAGATAAATCCTTTTTATCATTACGCCCAAAGATAAATCTTTCTTATCTTTACACCTTCATATATCTTGTTACGCCCAAAGATAAATCATTTTTTATCTTTACTCCCTTAGAATCTCGGCCGTAAGGAAATTATTTCATTGCCATTACCCTCTCCAAATCTCGGCCGTAAGAAATTATTTTATCTTTACTCCCAAAGAGATAAAATTCCTTTTACTTCCTTCAAATCTCGGCCGTAAGGAAGGAATTTAATATTGTTACGCCCAAAAGATAAAATCATTTATCTTTTACCCCTTTCGAATCTCGCCCAAAACGACTTGGGTGTAAAGCCAAATCTCGGCCGTAATGATGAATTCTTCATCCTAATCTTCCGTAATGATAAATTCTTCAAAATTTCGGCCGATACAGCGCAATCCATTTAAATCTCAATTTTTCTTGCAAAATAATTATAAAAATTTAGTTAATCCATCCACAATTAAAATATTCAGAGAATTTAATAATTAAAATTGATAAATTCGGAATTACGAGTGACTAAAAATGATGCATGCCATGATCAAATTACAGAAAATTTAATTAAAATAATAATCTAAAATATGTTGTATTTTGCATGCATCAAATTCCCCCAAGCTTAAAGTCTTGCTTGTCCTCAAGCAAAAATTCAAAGCAATACTCAAGAAAGTTCCATCATAGCCTCCACATTGTTAACTGACTAATTTTCTCACACAGTTCTTCTGCACACCTACTACTCAGTATCTCACCATTTTCCATTCACTTAGCTTCATAGAGATTCTGAATGCTACACAAATTTAAACAATCTCAAATTCAGCCTTGTGAAAAAAATAAATTATCTATCAAATAATAGCATTAATATTGAACACATAAGTACTAATTGAGCTTAAAACTTTTTCTTTTTCTTTTCATTTTTATTTTCAATCATTTTAAAAGTTCTAATCTTCAAGCAGGATTGCACAAGGAAGTCCATGTAGCGGACTTTGGACTGATGACTCCCAGACCAGATGGCCTTAGGACACCAGGTGATAAAGCACCCATCGAGTTTACTTGCCCGAACAACCAAGGTTCTGAATGAAGAGTTCGAACTTACCCATGGTTCAGTACTCCTGTGCTTCTCCATATTCCACAAGATGGTCCATGTAGCAGGCTTTCGATCGACGGATCCCAGAGCAGTTGCCCTTAGGTCGCCAGGCATGAACCCCTACGGATCTAATTACCCGAACACATCTTGGTTCCGGATAACACTTTTGTACCTACACATAACTTTATTCATTATTATTATTATTATTATTATTATTATTATTATTATTATTATTTGTTGGGGTTTAACTAACCCTTCTTTTTTATAAGCTCAAAAAGTACTTGATATGGTCAATAAGAAGGCTACTACTATCAAGACTTAAAAGAAATAAAATGGCATGAATATGATTTTGTCGTCTAGTCATTCATAATTCTACTTAGCATAGGCACATAGTCCATAAGTTTGATACTAAAATAGCAAAGTGATAAGAAAGAAAAGCATTCAAATTTCATCAATTAACAATATGTCTTTGAACTTCTACTAAAAGATAATTAAAACAGTAAGACAAGAGTTAGTAAGATGGTAGAAAAAATAAATGCATGCAATGGTATTTTTTAGAAAATTTTCAAATTTTTCAATTTTTTTGGATTTTTTTTTTACAAATAGATTCTAAACATAAGCAAATAAAAAGAAAGAAACATGCAATGCATGAAATGCAAACTCCCCCAAGCTTGAACTAGACACTGTCCTCAGTGTAACAAGGGAAAGAGTAAAGATACTATGGAAAAGCTAAAGAAATGAAAATAAAGAAAAGGAAAAAAATACAACCGGATTTATTGTCGGTGGAGAGATGCTCGTAAGGTGACGACCGTGGTGATGGCAACTGACGTCTCGGCCGTAAAGAGAAAAACTCGGCCGGAGATTGGCCGTAAGAGAGCGGCGGTGTGCGGTGAGACTTCGGCCGTAAGAACTGGTTGATGAAGAACCTCGGCCGTAAAAAAATAGGAGGCGTGGAACTTTGGGCGTAAGGGAGCAGCGGTGACGGCGTGGAAGCTTGGCCGTAACGCACAGGGCGTAATGGTGAGACTTCGGCCGTAAGGAGTTGGTTCGGCCGTAACGAAGAAAGGGCGTAACGGCGGTGATTGATCTATTTCCACGTGATGGCGCAGTGAAGGGTCATGTCGTAAGAGCTTGGCCGATTTTCACTGTGATTCGTCTGTTTCGCCTTGTCATGTCCGAGGTCTCTCCTTCCGCAGATGACTCAACAAAATAAAAACTATTACCACAACTAAAGATATTAATCAACAAACTAATTAGACTAATCTAAAAAAATAAAAATAAATAAATAAAAAGATAGAAATAGTTCTGATTTATAGTCGTCAGCTTGATTTAGTTCTGATGAAAATCAAGGCCTATTTTTCTCTTCCCCTCTTGGATTTTTCTCTGTGTTGCTTGAGAGAGAGCCCGGTGTACGTCCAATTAGTTGTGCCGCCATCTGACCCAGTTGTCTTTCCATATTTTGAATGGATGCATCCTGACTCGTGGCTCTAGATTCCATATTCTTCTGCAACGCTTGCATTGTGTCTATGATCTGTGCCATCATCTCCTGCATATGATTTGATGATTGATATTGGGGAGTATCAGGTTGCCTTTTCAGTATATAATCTTTTGATGGACCAGAAGATTGGCCTTGATTCTGATTATAGGCAAACTTCGGATTGTGTCTCCAACCATAATCGTTGTTCCTGTAAAATAGATTGAAAATAAAATTAGCATTTTCAATTTGATTTGAATCTGAAGTGTTACCTGTAGGGCTATAATTGCTAGAATTTCCCATTAGTGACATCATCTGCTCGAATTTTTGATTAAGTGACTCCAGCTGAGCCACTATTTCTGAAGATTGTATTCCTTGTGTAGCATGTACATCATGAGTTTGACGAGGTGGTCTCCTTTTTTGACTTGACTTGAGGGCTACAACTTCAATAATATCTTGTATCTCACTAGGACGTTTAGATCCTAGCACTGTCCCTCCTGCTGATTGGTCGAGTTTGTCTTGATCTGCAGCTCGCAATCCATGGTAGAAATCTTCCATCACTTGCCACTTTGGAATTCTATTATCAGGAACTCTGGCCAGCAGTTCCTTATATCATTCCCAGGCCTCATATAACGTCTCGTTATCATCTTGAACAAATGCCCTCAGCTCTCTTCGATATTTGCCTGCCTTTTGTGGTGGACAATATTTTTCAACAAACTTTTCTACCAGCTCCAACCAAGAATGAATCGATCCTGCGGGCAAAGTTTTAAACCAAGTGGAAGCTTTGTCACGTAAAATTGAGGAAATAATAATAAACGAATAACTTCAGAAGAAACATTATTATTTCTAAAGGTGCTCAGAGTGGCAAGAAATTTGTCAAGGTGATCGTGAGGGTCTTCATGAAATCCTCCTCCAAATTGGGATGCTTGTATCATCCTCACGATTGCGGGATTTATCTCAAAATTATTTGCATTAATATCAGGCAGCACGATGTATGATTCTCGGTCACTGTATCTGGCCGAGACATATTCTCTTATAGAAAGTTCTTCTTCATCTTCTCGCCGATTATTATGTGGTGGAACTACTTCATTTTGTTGCTCCAGTCTCTGATTGTCGCGTGCTTGTTCCGCCATTTTTCTTATATTTTTTCGTAATCGACGATAGGTTCTTTCAATTTCAGGATCAAATTCCAACAGTAGATTTGAACTCCTAGTGCGCTTATCAGAAGATTCCAGGATTGATTGTGATTTAATTTTCAATTAGTACCTGCAACAACCAATTTTCAGTAAGATAAAAGAATAAAATAAAAAATATATATAAGAATGAAGAAATACAGATAATAGGTCACGAAAGAAATGAGATTTTAACAAATAAAGTCTTTCGTCTTGATAGAATTGAAAATTCGTCATTAAGATTAATTTTCGAGAGGAACTTTTCAGAAATCTAATTACGGCCGCAAACGGAGGTTCTTCAAACCAATACAAATACCAAATATTAATATCGACCGAAAGAATTTATTATGATGTAACAAACGGCACAAAATAAGTCTGAACTAATTTGCGGCCGTAAAGTTAATAATCAGACATAATAAAATATTATTTTCAGAGAGGAAATAAGATTGATCGGTCGTAATACAGAAATAGGGTTTACGGCCGAAATTAAATTAGTAATCCGAGGCTCGTTCGTCAGTAAAAATCATAAAACAGTGTTGAAAGGGATTCAACGTGAAGGCATAAAACTCGTTAAATTACGGTCGAAACAACGTCGTAAAAATTAACACAGCGATGAATCATTTCGGCAATCAACTCCTCACATATAAAATCCTAGGCGTAAAGAACTGAAGTTGACAACCTTTGATCGTAAAACAGAACAGGGTTTCGGCCGAAATAAAAATCGGACGAAACGTCGACAAAATGACTCATTACGGCCGAGGAAGAGGATAATTCATATCGGCCGTAAAACAATGAGAATTAAGTCGAACATGATCGTTGATGGCCGAGAAAGAAAAATCACAAATAAATTGGCCGAAAAGGTCGTAATATGGCGTAAAAACTAATGTTCAGAAATTTTACGGCCGTAAAACCCTGAGATCATTCTCGGCCGTAAAGAGAAACCTCTGCCGAGATGAAGTCAACAAGATTGGCCGTAAAGCAAAACAGGGTTTCGGCCGAAATAAAGTCGAATGAAACTCTTACGTCGACAATTGAATCATTACGGCCGAAAGTGAATTAAGAAGATTCTTTACGGCCATAAAACAACGAAATCAAATCCATGACGTAAAACAATGTTCGGATAAAAACATTACGGCCGTAAAAATTGAAAGTTTAGAACTCAGAAATCATTCATTGCGAGGCCGTAAAATTAATAAAGCCGACACATTAAATCTCGGTCGTAAAATCATAAGCCGACAGTGTAATTCGGAAAATCCAATCGGCGTCGGATTTTAAACCGAAAGTAGACAAATTTAAAAAAATTATTGTGACCTTTATCTGCAAAAGAAAAAATGTCAGTTTATTCACAAAAAATAATTAAAACAATTAATACATATTTATAAAGAATTATTTACACTTTATTTACATCTCCTAATAATTCATAAAAATCAAAAATTAATTAATAAAATATTCTCCGGCAACGGCGCCAAAAACTTGGTGCGTTTGATTTGTAACAATAAAATTTGCTAGCAAGTGCACTAGTCGCTCAAGTAATATAGTAATAGGAGTAAGAGTGTCGAACCCACGAGGAATATTATTAATTCAATATCTGAATTTATAAATTAATAAGAGAGGAAAAACATGGATTTTTGGAAAGAGGTTTTATGAAATAAAATAAAAAAATAAGATAAAAATAAGATAATGGTGTTGAAGTTAGGCCTTAGGATGAAAATAGATCAGGATAAATATTTGAACCATAAAAGATAAATTTAATCTTTAAAGATGGATTAAGAATTTTCTCAAGTTATTAATTTACAAGATTAACATCACAGAGTCCACAAACTGATAATTCTGTTATTTAATCCGGTAAATTAAACTATCTTAAATTTAATCAAACCTAAAGTCCCACAAATTGGTATTCGTCAGATAAGATTGAAATTAAGATGCATTAATATGAAAATCCTAGACTATTAATCACTCCACAAACTGGTTAGATTAAGAGACCACATAAACTTGATTCTCCACACACTAGTTATCAAATTTATGTCAATTATTAATTTCACATAAAATCAATTAATTTAATTAATGAATTCTGAAATTAAATAATTCACAAACTGGTAAGTACTCAATTCAGAAATCTAAGTAATTAAATTAAAAGCATTAAGCGCAATTAACTAACTGATCAGAAAAGATTAAAACAAATAATATAGGGTCCAAATAGTTTCCCTTCAATAATAATCTCCTAACATGAAATAAATAAAAAATATGGAGTTCATCCTAGAAATTTTGGAGAGATAATAACAAAATAACAATAATAATTGGAAGAATTACACCAAGAATAAAATAGGATCCTCAGATTTGGGCAAACAGTCGAGCAGCCTCTCGGACTTGATCAGGGTCGCGATCAACCTCCAGCCATCGCACCTCTCTCCTCTTGGTCATAGCCTGCAGAGCTCACGACTCGTCGTGGAAGAAACCTGAACTTCAGAGCACCCATTGAAACGATGGATTCTTCACGTATTTATAGGGTGCAGACGGTCTTCAATTTGATCTCGGCCGTAATATCATACGGATGAATTTAAATTTACGAGATAAACTCGGCTAAAGATAAATCCTTTTTATCATTACGCCCAAAGATAAATCTTTCTTATCTTTACACCTTCATATATCTTGTTACGCCCAAAGATAAATCATTTTTTATCTTTACTCCCTTAGAATCTCGGCCGTAAGGAAATTATTTCATTGCCATTACCCCCTCCAAATCTCGGTCGTAAGAAATTATTTTATCTTTACTCCCAAAGAGATAAAATTCCTTTTACTTCCTCCAAATCTCGGCCGTAAGGAAGGAATTTAATATTGTTACGCCCAAAAAATAAAATCATTTATCTTTTACCCCTTTCGAATCTCGCCCAAAACGACTTGGGTGTAAAGCCAAGTCTCGGCCGTAATGATGAATTCTTCATCCTAATCTCAGTCGTAATGATAAATTCTTCGAAATTTCGGCCGATACAGCGCAATCCATTTAAATCTCGATTTTTCCTGCAAAATAATTATAAAAATTTAGTTAATCCATCCACAATTAAAATATTCAGAGAATTTAATAATTAAAATTGATAAATTCGGAATTACGATTAAAAGTGACTAAAAATGATGCATGCCATGATCAAATTACAGAAAATTTAATTAAAATAATAATCTAAAATATATTATATTTTGCATGCATCAGGGCTTTCGTCGGCGAAGATGGAGGACTACTTGCTAGGATACAGTCCTAAAGTCTAACGTCTTTAGCACGTTGTAGAGGATGAAGATGCCACATCCTAAAGTCTTCCGCATGTGTCGCTGATGTCCATGTTCGAGTCATGACTGCCCTCTTCCTCCGGCCATCGGTGAGAGAGGTGGGGCGTCGCTTGCCTCCTCGGATGCTTTGAACTCATCGTCATCTTCCTCTTCCGCATCCATTAGGAAGAAGACCATTGAGCTAGCTGTCATGTTCTCCTCCTCCGAAAGTTGATGAACCGTCGATGAGGCAAAAATGTTTGATTTGGATGACACCATGACAATTGTAGAAATGGACTTGGATGCCTTCATAGCTCTTATCACCAACCACCTCTCTGGCTCATTCGGCAGCTAGAGGGGGCCCCTCCGTCTTTGGGGACGAGCGGCCCCTTTTTATTTCTTTATGTATTTTCATATTATTATATTACTGCATTATTTTTTTATTTTATATTATTTAATATTGTGTCATGTCAGCAGGGGTACACGTGGATCAGAGAGAAAAATAATATGTCTATGTAGAGTAATCGAAAACAAGTTATCTTGAGAATTTTTAGTGAAATAATATATAAGTTAAGAGAAGATTAAAGACAAAATAGAAAATGAGTAAAATTCCAGGGCTACCTAATTTATCCTTAAGTTCATAATTTTCTTTTTCTCCCATGCATGTACTGAGCAGATATTCTTTTCAATTGTTACATATTTTCCTCTAAAATTTCTTTCCCTTAGAGTCAACAACAATAATAATAATAATAGAATTATTTTTAAAATTATCAAGTATTCATAATTTCTTTCAAGACTAATTTTTTATTCTAATTAACATCTCTATTGATTCTACTTTTTTTATTAAAACTATTTGATCATTTTCTTTTGCTTTAATTATTATAAAAAATAGAAAAAGGTTCATTTTGCACCCATTAACATGAGGTCCTATGTGTGCCCCTAAGTACCACCTGAATTTCTTTTCATGTACTTGTTTTACTTTGTTTTTTAACTGTTTGGAATAAAGATTCGATAATAAAATAGTGTTTACCTCAAAATCGTCAAACGTCTCCAAAATCTATTAGAATAGGATTAACTTGGTTTAACACTTTATTTTTTAAAAAAAACAAGCAACCCATATTCCGATCGTGTTTATTTTGTAACCAAATTTTCAATATTTTTTAAAAATCATAAATATGGTAGTCATCATAATATAATGAGTAATAATTCATTCCATATTAATTAAGATTATATAATGTCATTATCATAACAATGTTAGATTCATTTTTTTCCGTTTACATACATGTGTGTATTTTTAAATTGTTAGTATCAATAGAGGTAACACAATTTCTTTTGTAATGCGAAGAGTCAATTGATATCCCGATGTTCAATAAAAATTACAAATTATGCAAAAACATTAGATGTTTCAATAAAAAATGATAATAAATCTAAAAATAAAGAATAAAAAAATTTCATTTAAAAGTATAGCAAACTCTAATAACATAATAATCTAAAAGTTCAATAAAGAAATATTGAGTTCATTAACTTCACTGCAATAACTACACTTATTCATCATAGTCTTATACAACCATCCATCATGAAATAGGTGCCAACATCAAAGCCTCTATTCTTTATTGGGTACATGCATAAATTCATAGTACGATTTTTTTAATTAAAATATGTGAAAATCATAAATTCATGTCCTATGACATAAAAATGGTAATAAAAATATGCAATTGTTATAAGAACAAAACAATAACTTTATGAATATCATGACATATACTTGTTCTACATCTCACATCATATAAATTATTCATCAACAAGCAATAAATACATCAATAAATAATACTCAACATAATATATTATGGAGTCATTCGGGTTTGATCATCTATTTTTCTTTTTTTGATCATATATAAATAATAGAAATCTTTTATAGTTTTTGAAACAATAGCAAGTATAAGATTAATTATACTTTCAATATCATATGATGACTTATGTCTTACAATAGTTGAGTAATCATGATATTATCGTCATAATTGTCTCCTTAGGTCACATGTGTTTATTTTACACTCCAATTGCTTTACTAGTGAGCACCCTTTGGAAAGTACACAAGATCATTGCGCATTTAAGGGCAAACACACACTTTTAATAGAAGTACACTAGCCTCCCATCATTTTAGCCAAACACCCTAGTATCTTTGCTAATGTGGGTCCCACATCTTTTTGTTGAGTAAATTTCAGTCATGGTTATCCAATTTAGAAAGTATTCCCAATATGGTCACCCAACTTCACTCTGTAACACCACAATCATTCAAGTTCAGAAATCGTTCAATCATGGTCATCACGATCTGTTATCGTCAATTAAATGATGGATCGTTAATGTGACGGGGATGTGGATGCTTACGTGACCTCGCATCATCATTTTCTTTCTCCTTCACATTATATTTTAAAAATAAAAAGTGCCATGTCATCATTTTTCTTTCTCTTCTATCCGAACTTAATTTTGTATCTACATGGTCATTCAACTTTTCAAAATTTTCAAACAATTCATTCAACTTTTTAAAATTTTAGTCATGGTCATAATTAAAAACTTAAAATAGTAATAAATAATAAATAGAAGAAAAAAAACTTGAATCGACTCGGCATGATTTGAGCACGACCCAGTCGGATTAGACCACCCATTTTTTTGTTGTATTAAATATACAATATTATAACAATTAATAATTATTAAATTAGGGAAATAAAATGTAGAAAATAAAATATTGATTGTATTTTTTTGCCCTAAAATTTGGACTAATGCAAAATATTATAATTACCTTCCAATTTTTTGTGTATTAAATATAAAAAATTATAACAAAATAATAATATTAAGCTATGGAAATAAAAAATTATAAAAAATATATAGTATATTTTTGCCCTAACATTTGGTCTAATAAAAAATATTATGATATATGAAAAAATTGTCACATCTTTTTTGTCCTAAAATTTGGGCTAATAATGTATGATTAAAGATTTAAATATATAAAAAAAATAAAAAAAACATGGTGGCTTTTGATTTGACTCAGCAACCTGTTGGTTGTCGGGTCGTGCTTGGCACCTAGTTGGATGGTCCAATACGATTTTGCTCGATGCTGCTTAAAATAAGTTTGAGTAGATGAGAAAGAAAAATGTTGATATGGCACTTTTTATTTTTAAAAATTTGACATGGAGGAGAGAGAAAATATTGATGAGGTACCACATAAGCATCCACATCAGCGCTACATTAGCAATCCATCGGTTAACTGGAAATAATCGATCGCGACTGAAATATTTTTTAAGTTGGATGATCATGGAGTTACAAAGTGAAATTGAGTGATTATATTTGGAATATCCCCCTACATTGGATGGTCATTGCTGAAATTTACTTGATTAGAGATATAATAACCTTGTCTTGAATTTATTATATATGTGAACCAAACAACAAAGTAAAACAAGAGCATGTTAATCTATTAGGGGTCATTAGGTTGCTCCATAAATACTAGAGGGCTGTTTGATATGAGTTATCGTGATAAGTTACTAATTATTTTAATTTATAGGGTCCATCATATTATCTCGTTTGACTATTACTAATTACCTATAATTACTCTGATATTTTTTGTTAATAATCTCACTAGTAATTTAGATAGCAAGCAAGAGAGGTGGCTTTCCAGATTATCAATTTGTTGAAATGCATTTTTTATAAAAATATCTATTCAATCAAAATTCTAATTGTAAATATTTTCTTAATCAATAAATATCATTCAACTTCATCTTCTTTAACATTTAGAATAGTTTACAAATAACTCTTAATTTTGCCTCATCTTTTTTTATCAATATTCACTTTTCTATTTTTGTTTTGTTCATTTATAATAATATGTGATTAATATATGAAATAATTGTTAGGCATATTTGATAATTTATTCACTAACTATTTTGACTGTTATTTATATTACAAGTACTTACCAAACACTTATCCGATAATTTAAGTAGTGGTAATCTATTTAAGTAGTTATTTAAATTACTGATTAATTAAATTAGCAATGCACATAAAATATATCAATATTCTTGAAATATAGCCAAGCATCTAGTAGAATTAAATTATTTTGGTTAAACTTTAAAAATATGAAACTACCTAAGAAAATGTGAACTCGTCATTTTTAAGCCCCAAAGAAGGATATTTGTATTCACTTTCTTTTTAACTTTTTAAATTATAATTTCATATTTAAATTTTAATCATACATTATTATTATTATTATTATTATTATTATTATTATTATTATTATTATTATTATTATTATTATTATTATTATTATTATTATTATTATTATTATTATTATTATTATTATTATTATTAAACATCAACTCTCTGTAATAAAAAAAGTTAAGTTATAAAATATTATATTTTTAAATGTATTCTTTTGAGACCAAAAAGTAGGTAGAATAAGATTATATTTAACTTTTTGAGAATATGATATTATGTTGTTTAATTCCTTTTGATTTTATCCATTAATAAAAAATCCCCCTAACATCAAAATAGAAATTGAGAACAAAAAAGAATGTTATGAAATCTCAATAACAATTGATATTATTCTTGGAACAAAATAATGTTATCCAAACGGGGCTGTGAGTATTGCGACAATTATTTTCTATTCATTTATTAAGATAGTTTATTCTTTAACTATTACTTGTTTTCGTTTAATACAATAGTCATAACATCATAATCATGCACTTTTAAACTTATTTACCACTTACAAAACTTGTAAATGACATAACTCAAACTAGGCAATAATTATCAATAATAATCATTAACCATTTGGTATAGTTCAAAATAACATTTATAATGTATAAGAAATAATATCAAATACTATTAAAAAGTTCAACGACCAGTCAGTCTCACGTCCCATGATGACTGAAGTCATGAAAAACCTAATGCATGGTGTGAAACAATAGTTTGAACTATGTACTCTCATCATGGTCATGACTAATATTGTTAGGATCCTGATCTGATAGTAAGATCTTAAATCTTACAATCCTTCGGAGAGAAAATTATCTCAATTCTATCCAATCCTACAATAATAGTACAAATTCATTTATTTGAATAAAAAATTGAAAGTAAGCATAGAGGATCTTGAGAAAATTTAATTTAATTGTATTTCATCCATTATACATATTGTTTTTACTTTTGTTAACTCTAATATCTTCTGGTTCAATGTTGTGTCATGAAGTTAATCTTATATTGTCTTTCATTAAAATTAAAATTTATTTTTTTCATGTGTACTAAGAATTATTCTACATTTTAACAAATATTTTACTTCTTTAAGATTCAATATTATATATTACCATTTTAATATTGTTAAGAATACCATATTGTATTTCGCATGAGATATATATATATATTAGATTAAAGAAATATGTGTAAAATGTTAATGATTGATGTTTATTTTGTGAATAATATATTATTTTATACTAAAAATATTTTTTTGTTCATGAGGTAGGATTTGATGATCCTTGATTCGATCCTACGATTCTCTATCCTAAAAATGATTCATTTGTGATTTGAAGCTATTTTTGTGCATATTTGGAATGATTTTCATATATCAATTTAAATGTGGATTAATCTATCCGAGAACACTATAATATACAAATATCCAAATGAATCATATTAGGAGATTTTGTTATATCTAAAATATAGCAATAATTTTTAGGGTTCATCTCTTAAATCTAAACATGATGAGAATATATTCAACAATAATCATGAATTATATGGATCCTCCATAATTTTTAATAAGAATATTGGTGTTCTCATTTTCTCTCAGTTCATTTTGGATCTCTTTTACTCCTTCTGTTAAATTAAGTGATTTCCCCTTCTTCTCTTTCTTTCTTTCTCTTTTATTACCCTTGAGCTCCTTCCTCTTCAATGTCAATGTAATAGTTGTCTTGTGAGGAAAAAAAAGAAAATAGAGAAAAATAATTCTTTTATAATGTTTGACGGGGTTTAGGTATGCTCCTAATATCTTTGCTGATTCATTTGGGGTGCAACTTTACTCATAATTAATCTTGTGATACCTCAGATTTTTTACTAAGGATAATTTGGACCTTTGGCCAAACTCTTGTGATCTTCCCTATATAAAGCCCATGTTTCCTTTGTTCATTTTTTTTCTCCACCTAAATTTCTTGGCGGCTAGGGCTTGAAGAAGGAGAAAAAGAGGAACAAAGAGGAGGAAGAAGAAGAAGAAAGATCTAAGATCAAGGTCTATAAAGGAGATCCAAAACCTCTTTCTCCTCTCTCAATATTCTTCCTGTATTGAATTGAGAGCATGAGGCACCTTGTCCTCATATTGGATTTTGATTGAGGATACATCGTTTTCCAATGTCCTGATCTACATAGTATGCATAGATCTATGAGATTATATGTTTGGAAATCTAATTATTAGGGTTCATGTACTTCATGTTGTTTATATTGGGATGAACCATAAATCCTAGAAATTTCATATATTACTATATTTTCGAATGTTCTTTTTTATCATAGAATGCCTAAGGAATGCACAAATTTTGATTCTTAATGTTGTATATAATTTTTCCTAAAGTTTGGATAGAAAATCATGTAAAATCGAGTTGGGCGATGGAGTTTTAGATCTCTGTCATGGCCGTGACGCAATTCATCACGACCTGATAGAAGGTTTGAGAAATTGTCCAAAAATCAGGCTTATGTCACACCCGTGACAAATAATGTCACAACTGTGACAAAGGCCAGCATGACCGGGACTATGTTCTGGCATGACCGTGACTATGTTCTGGCATGACTGTGATAGAAGGGTATATTTGCATAGTTCTGTCATGGTCATGACGACACCTTTCATGGATGTGAACGATACTAAAAAGCATATATGTTCTATAAAATGTTATTTTCAAGATATTAATAATATGTATTGATATTTGTTGGTTGTATAAGAACCTAGATACACATATATGCATGTTTCTCCACGCACATAGGTTAAAACATGAAGTTTGGGCGACACTAATGATTGTTGATTGACAAGCATAATAAACTCAGTTGTGGATAATGTTAAATGTTGACCCTCTATGGCCTTTTATCGATTTTTTCTCCTGAATAATCATTACACACATCGACAACGGTATGTCATTCCGATATTACCCTCGGGTGAAAGTTCTCCGGAATGATCGTTACACACAGATAATGGTGTGTCATTTCGATATCGCCCTCGGGCGAGAGTTCTCCAGAATGATCGTTACACATATCTAGCATATGCATTCTGATGTCGCCTTCAAGCGAGAGGAGAGTTGTCTCCAAAGCTTAGCTAGCCTATTGAGAGGACAACAACATAAATCTCAACTATCGGAAGATATAACAATAAGAAGGGTCAATGATCGATAGAAATGATGTCTTATGAAAGTGAAGGTCTGAAAGGATTATAAAGCAACCCTGATGAAAGTTATGGAGGCAATGATTATGGTAAGTGTATTTCACATATGTGCCTATGAATTGAATTGATGATTATTATGAATGTCCATACTAAAAGTATGATGATAGTTATTGCATGTCTTGTCATGCGTTTATTTTATTGCATGATGATAGAAATGGTATGAATGAATGACACGCAGATCATATGTTAAGAACATGACATGCATATTGTTTCATTTTTATTATATGAAGAAGATGATGATGATGATTTATATCATGTAATATCATGTTTAGAATCATGGCATCGCATTGCATGGCCTTTACATACTCTAACTAGAAAACTCTGCACCCTAAATCTGTGCTGGTAACTAAAATATGAATGATGATGACTCAACTCATGACGAGGCAGATTGCACATTGGTCTAGATTTTGAGAGTCATGATGTCGTGGAGTCATTTATTATGTTTTCAAAAATATGATTTAATTATGACTATTAGATTTGTTTTCTCAATTCTATAACACTACTTTGATGTTTTCGATGAAGTCTTCCGCTATATTTTAAAGAGCTATTTTATCTTATTAAATTTTTTTAGGTTTTCGCTGCATTGATAAAAATAATATTTTATTATGATTATGTGATGGCGAACGGGCTAACATAGTTGATTGCCCTTTGCATTTTGGGATAAAATTTTGGGGTGTTACAATTTGATATTAGAGCATGCTTATGACCTATATTAAGTGCGTTATAGAATTGCTAAGTGTCTAGATCCATATGCAATCATGATGAGCAATCATATTAGGTAAGTATTGTGTTATATGATTGTATGTTTTAAATTAATTAGCTAGTATTTAGTTGATTATTATTTTGAAAATGATGGAAGCAAAAAGGCTTTCAATCGGAATGCTAATTATTGCATTCATGATTGATAGTATTGTCGGATTGATTATGGGCAATATATAACATGAAAGATGTAAATCTCATTGTAAATTTAAGGATGATGGACATGTCATAAAAAAAATTTCAAAATTGTATACATAAAAATTCATGATAATTGAATAAATTTTCATATTCCAAAAAAAACTATGAAATGACTAAAGACATGGTAGTGAAAATTTAATTTTTCACAAGGATAAATAAAAATTTAATGGAATGTTAATATGGAAAGTATGAAGTGGCAACACCACTAGGGAGAATCTCCACTAGGCAGTACCTCCCAGAGATATCAGTTATGATTGAAGGAGTGAACTATTCAGCTAATCTCAGAGTGCTACCCATGGTAGACTATTATGTGATGTTATGCATGAATTGATTATCATATGGTATGATAATGCCTATATGTTGTGTAGAGACAAGAAAGTCAAGATTGATAAGAAGGATGGCACTTTTGTGATTTTTCGCGAAGTACCATCAAAGAAGGAGAAAATGATTTCCTAATCAAGACAACTAAGATATTGAATAGTGGTTGTCGATAATTTCTAATGAGTATCATCAAGAAAGATGACCAACCCAAGCCAATAGAGGAGTTGAAAGTGGTAAAGGACTTTCTTGATGTATTTTTCGATGAGCTCTCGGGATTGCCTCTGGAAAGAAAAAAATTAATTTTCGTATTGAGTTGATGCCAAGGATGATTCCAATCTCCAAACCTACCTACAGAATGGCACCAACAGAAATGAAGAAGTTGAAGGTTCAACTTTAGGAATTACTAGACAAATACTTCATCAGGCCAAGTGTGTCCCCGTGGGGTGCACCTGTCCTATTTGTGAAGAAGAAAGGATGGGTCACTAAGATTGTATATAGATTACAAGATGTTGAACAAAGTGACCATCAAGAATAAATACCCTCTGCCTAAGTTTTTTATCAATTGTCCACGGCGAGGCAACACCAGTTGTATGCAAAGTTTTCTAAGTGTGAATTTTAGTTAGAGCAAATCATGTTTTTGTGCCACATAGTTTCAAAAGAAAGGATCCAGTAGATCCAGACAAGGTAGAAGTTGTCATCAATGGGGAAAGACCAAAGACAGTGATAGAAATAAGAAGTTTTCTTGGATTAGCCGGTTACTATAGAAGGTTTATCCAAGACTTCTCCAAAATTGATGCTCCTATGACAAAGCTGACTAGGAAATGGGAAAAGTTCAATTGAACACGGAAGTGTGAAGATAGTTTCCTGGAACTGAAAAAGAAATTGACCATTGCACCGGTGCTAACAATTCCCATAAGAGTTGAAGGCTACACCGTGTATAGTGATACTAGTGAAACTGGATTAGCCTGTGTGTTGATAGAGTATGGAAAAGTTGTGACTTATGCCTCAAAATAATTCAAGCCACATGAGAGGAACTATCATACTCATGACTTGAAGATATGGAGACATTATTTGTATGGGGAAGAGTTTGAAATTTTCAATGACCATAAAAGTATCAAGTATGTGTTCACTCAAAAGGAACACAATATGAGACAACATGATTAGAGTTCCTGAAGGACTATAAGTTTGATATTCTTTACCATTCAGGAAAGACCAATTCAGTAGCAGATGCTCTAAATAGAAAATGGAAGGGTATACATGCTTAATGATCTATAAATGAACTCTCATTGAAGAAAGTACTCATGGGAAGCTGATGATGTATTGTATCATTCAGCTTGACTTGATAGCACGAATAGTACAAACACAGAAAGAAGACTCAAAGTACAAAGACGTGAAGACTCTGTGTGAGAAAGGGCACTCATATTACAGGATTAATGAAGATGGCACTTCAAGATACAGAACTCAAGGAAGAAATTCTGATTGAGTGCCACAAGTCAGAGTTTGTTATCTATCCAGGAACTATTATGATGTTCAAAACCTGCAAAGGACATTTTGGTGGAAGGACGTGAGAAGAGAAGTAGCATAATTTGTCTCCAAATACTTAGTCTAACTAGGAAACCCTGCATCCTAAATTCGTGTAGGTAACTAAAGTATGGAAGATGGCAACTCAACTCATGACGAGATAGATTGCACAATGATCTAAGTTTTAAAAGTCATGATATCGTGGAGTCGTTTATTATGTTTTCAAAAAGATGTTTTAATGATGATTATTAGATTTGTTTTCTCAATTCTATAACACTACTTTGATATTTTCGATGAAGTCTTCCGGTATGTTTTAAAGAGCTATTTTATCTTATTTAGTTTATTTAAGTTTCCATGATGGAAAATCATATTTTATTATGGTTATGTGATGAAGAACGGGCTAACAACCTAATTGCCCTTGACTTTTGGAGATGAAATTTGGAATTGTTACAAATTTGGCTCGTCCTGATAACGAAACTTGCAACAAAAGTTTTTTCCCAACGAGAATAATCTAAATGCAGACATCAACAGCTAAGGTGTGTTCGAGTTGGGTTGGATCTTCGACCCAAAAAAATTACTCATTATTTTTTTAGCCAATTTTTTAAAATAAAAATTCATTCTAAAATTATTTATAAAAAATAAAAACCATCCTATAACAAATTGGTTTGTTCGGAAAAAAATTTACCATAATTTTATATAATTATATTTTAAAATATATATAATAAATTTAGATTAATATATAAACATTTAATTTTATATTAAATATATAATATACTACTAAATTTTTAAAGTTACCAAATAATGTGATATAAAAGTATGAAATTTTATTAAAAATAGATAGCTTATTAATTATTTATAGAAATAAAAAAATGAGATCCACAAACTCTACGATTTTTTCAGGTGGAATTTTAATTTTGGCGAGGGAATTTTAAATTATTAAAAATTATTCTGAATCATATTTATATTTCTAGTTATTAATTTTCTTTTTATTTGTTTTTTTCGAGTAGAATAAAATTTCCAGATTAGTCTTTCTTTTTTTTTTTTTTTTGCGCTCTGATGGAGCATTTCCATTTTCCATTTCAGAAAGAAATGAAGGATAAAGCTGGGCAAACACGGAGGAGCATATGCCAAGTGATTGGTGGGCCTACGGCTCGAAGTGGATAAAGCAAATGTGATGGCCCAAAGTCCCCTTCCTTCATACTGCTGCATCACCACCCGCCAATGGCATGCATGCCAGAGGCAGGAAACCGGGTGAGATCCAGATCTCTCATTCGAGCCACTAATTGCGACTCCTCGTAGCGGGCCCCGGTCGCCGTTCCTTCGGACGGGACAAATGGAACTCTACCGGACGCGCGCGAGCGAGCGAGCGCATTCGCAGCCGAATCACCGCCTCAATCCTTACACTTTCCCCTTTTCCTTACGCCGACCGTTTTCGCACCCAAATCTAAACCCACTCTGGCCCCCGTTCCATTCCCTTCCATTCCCACTGTCCCCTTCTACACTCCCCCTTCCCCTCCCAAACCTTAACCCTAGCCGCCGCCACCGCCGGCTACCTCCCTCGCCGGAGATCGGCGGCCTTCGATGCTACTGGAAATCCTCACCGGCTCCGGCGAAGCTTTGAGTCGTCATATAGTTCGCTCGGAAGAAGAGGGGCCGTGGTAGACATAGGTCCGAGGGGAGCGCCGGAAGGTCCCCGTCCTCGGCCATCGTATCCGCTGGAGATGGATGCGGATGCCGATGCGGAAACGGAGGAGGAGACGGCCGAGGCGGCGGAGCTCCGCCTTCCGGCGGACATCGAGTGGGACATGCTGGACAAGTCGCGATTCTTCGTCCTCGGCGCGGCGCTATTCTCCGCCGTCTCCGCGGTGCTGTACCCGGCGGTGGTCCTCAAGACCCGCCTGCAGGTCTGCCACCCGCCGCCGCCGACTCCCTCTGCCTGCGCCGCGGCCGCTGCCATTCTGCGCCGCGAGGGACCGCTTGCCTTCTACCGGGGCTTCGCCACCTCCCTCGCGGGCACCGTCCCCGCTCGCACCCTCTACATGGCCGCGCTCGAGGTTACCAAGAGCGCCGTCGGCACTGCTACGCTCCGGCTCGACGTCCCCGAACCGGCGGCGTCGGCCGCCGCCAATGCTGCTGCGGGACTCAGCGCCGCTATTGCTGCTCAGATTGTCTGGACGCCCATCGACGTCGTCAGCCAGCGGCTTATGGTGCAGGGCGGTAGTGCTCCCGTCCACAGGTACCGCGGTGGCATTGATGCGTTCAGAAAGATCCTATCCTCCGATGGACTGTCCGGTCTTTACAGGGGCTTCGGGATGTCGATTCTCACCTACGCCCCCTCCAATGCCGTCTGGTGGGCTTCGTACTCTTTGTCACAGAAGCTAATTTGGAGCGGAATCGGATACTACCTCTGCCGCTATCGATGCGGCGTCGAGGACCAGGGAGATGGTGGTGGCCGCCGCAATGGTGGTGGCGTAATGATGCCAGAATACAAAACTGTAATGGTGGTGCAGGGCATGAGCGCCGCGATGGCAGGTGGCGCAGCTGCTCTGGTAACGATGCCGCTGGATACAATCAAGACGCGGATGCAGGTGATGGATGGAGGGGAGGATGGCCCTATGACCATTGGGCGGACGCTGAGGAGTCTCCTGAAAGAGGGAGGGTGGAGCGCGTGCTATCGAGGATTGGGGCCGAGGTGGGCTTCCATGTCCATGTCTGCAACGACCATGATAACAACATACGAGTTCCTGAAACGGCTCTCAGCAAAGACGCAGGAGAGCTTGTCAGATTGACTGATAGGTAAATACACGAGCAATTCGGTAGTTCTTTTTTTTCCTGTGCTACTTTTTTTTGTCTCCATGGTTGCTTTTCTTATATATAGATTTCTGTTTTTTTTCCTTTGGAAAGATAAGATGAAAATATCCCTTGTACAGTACTTTGGTCGAGTTTTTCCCTGAGGCAGGATTCTATCCAATGAAATGCAGTTGCTGCCTTTATGATTCTCCATCTGATCCTAGACTTGAAATGCGACGTCTGCTAAAAAACGATTTTTGAAAAAAAAATTAAATGAGGTGTAATTGATTGAATAGGTTGCATGAAAAAGTTTATATCTGAACATCTAAATACGTCTTTTTTAGCTTGGAGGAAATGCATATGCGTGATCTTTTTTTTTTTTTTTGAGTTACAATCTGTGTCATTTCAGTTCTTTTCTGTTCTCATTTTGCCTATATTTCACTCTCCATGCATTTTAGTTGGGTCTACTAATAAAGCTTGGGTCTTTACAATGCTAGCTAGGTTCAATATTGAAAGAAAAGGTGATTTATATCCTGCACAGAACCACCAGATAGCACACAAGACATTGCCTTATGATAATGAGAGTTTTGGGGTACATTTTTACATTTGACTCTGTAATGTATAGAATTCTAAATGACAAAAAAAAATTACCTTTGGAAGGGATCACGATTTTTGTGTCAAAGCCCTCGTTTCTTGTTGATGTTTACTCGTATACTGTTTTATGAAATATGTTTTCATGAGTAGTCTTTTATGGACAACAGAGGATAATTCTGTACAGTATGTGCTAAACTATAAGAAAATGGAGAATGGTAAAGCGACCGGATGGTATACCGATTGAAGTTTGAAATGTTTGGGAGAAAAATGTGTGTTGTGGTTATGTAAACTATTTAATAAGATTTTACGGTCGAAAAAAATGTCTGATGATTGAAGATTAAGTACATTAGTTCATATTTACAAAAATAAAGGGGATATTCAGAATTATGCAAATTATAGAGGGATTAAACTTATGAGTCACACAATGAAATTATGAGAAAAAGTGATTGAGCATAGATTGAGAATGGATTTCTGAGAGACAGTTTGAATTCATGCCAGGAAAATTCACTACAGAGGCGATTTATTTACTAAGGGGGATGAAGAAGAAGAAGTATTGAAGTAGGAGAAGAGACTTACATATAGCTTTCATTGACTTAGAAAAGACGTATGATCGGATACCAAGGGATGGACTTTGAAAAGCCTTACAAAAAAAGAGGGTGAGTGTTGCCTACATTAAGGTAATACAAGATATGTACGATGAGGCATTGACTAGGGTTAGGACATCCGGAGGTGAGACAAATGAATTTCCTATAGGAATTGGCCTACATCAAGGATCAGCTTTAAGTCCGTATTTATTTAACTTAGTTATTGATACTATAATCGAGAGTATCACAGAGGAGGTATCTAAGTGCATACTATTTGCGGATGATATAGTACTTTTAGCGGATTCAAGAGGAGAGATTAATACAAAATTGAAAATATGGAGAAATACGTTGGAGTCAAAGAATTTTCGTTTAAGTAGGAATAAGAATATATGCATTGCAATTTTACAAATAAATAACTTAGAGACGATTTGGAAGTTAGGCTATGGGAGGATATAATTTTTCAAGTGACAAAGTTTAAATATTTAGGATCAATTGTAAGACAAGATGGGGAGATTGATGACGATGTTAATCATAGAATTCAAGCTGGTTGGTGTAAGTGGAGGAAAGCCATTGGAGTTCTTTGTGATAGAAAAGTACCCAATAAAGTTAGAAAAATTCTATCGTACTGCTATAAGACCGGCGGTGTTATATGATAGTGAATGCTGTGCTATGAAGGGATAACGTAAAGTGGGGGTAGCCGAAATGAGGATGTTGAGATGGATGTGTGGTCATATACGTGAACGAGTCGGAGTGACTCGTATTAGTGAAAAAAAGGTAGAGAATCGTTTGAGATGATTTGGTCATGTTCAGAGAAGACCATTAGATGCGCCAGTAAGAAGAGTAGATCAAATAATTTAGAGTCCGATTAAAAGAGGGAGAGGGAGGCCAAGGCGAACACTTGGCGAACTAATAGAGCAAGATTTATTGGTGAATAATATACCGAAATATTTGGTTACTAATAGAGCGGAATGGCGTCGTACGATCCATATAGCCAATCCCACCTAGTGGGATAAGACTTTATTGTTGTTGTATGTGCTAAACTAATCATCTCTTATTTTTCATTATCTACTTTAGATTTTTAATTTGAGTTAAAAACTATTAAGTTTCAATTTTTGTTGTTAATTCAATTCATCTTCTGTTTATTTTTAAAAGTTATATTAAATTTTGTATGTTATTTTCTCCAGTGGATTTGGCATATGTTGTTTTGAATTGTCAATCTTTCTGTTAAAATGATTCGAAAGTTGTAGTTTTTTTTTTAAGTTTTAAGATTTTTCCATTCCGGGCACTGGTGTTAGCGCAATGGTACATGATAATATTATAATAACGATTTAATTGGTAAATAACGAGTTAACCAGCAAGTAGAAGTTAGCGAGTAGCTGTTACCTTGGAAAAGTGCTTGAAATTTGAGGATTTGATAAATGCAAAATTGCTTGTGGAGATGCAAGTTATTTCTTTTATTTTATATGTGATGATATATTTTTAGATCATTTTTATCATAGTATAATTAATTGTTTATCTCTTATTAAATATTTTTATTGGAATAAAAGGTCATTTTATATGGACAATATTATTATTATTAAAAAGATTGTTTATACATATCGTGTATACTGAATGATGAAATGCTCCCTTTCTATTTATACATTGATAAACACTAAACCTTGAGTCTTTGTATTTCATAAAAGTTTGTATTTAAGTATGAGCATGTTTTTAAAAATTCAAGAGCTTCAAATTTTATTAACACTTTATTTTATTCGAGTAAACAGATTGTTGGATTGACGTACCGATGGTAAACGTGAAAAGAAACGGCAATCTTTAAGATGTTACTGAAACAATGTCTCAAGTTATTAATATAAATCACGTATAATTTGTTTTGCCAAACACAAGATAGAATTTTGATTTGGTCATAATCCTAAAATATTATTAATAGGACAATGCAAATATATATAATCCTCAACTATGATGACAATTTTGGGATTAATTATATTCCTCCTTTTGTTGAGGATGTTTTTCGCTCTTTACATTGGCTAATAAAAAAATTGTCATTTATTATTTTTGTCGGAAGTTTCTTCCAGTTATAGCGTGATGATCAACATATCATCGAGTTCTTTTACTTTTTTGTATTTTTTTAATTCACTTTTATAAGTTAATTTCACACTTTTATAAGTTAATTTCACACTTAAAAGGTACGCTTTGAAAGCTTATCCTTTATGCATCATCAAATAGTAGGGGAGAATCACCTAGTATTTTCTCGAAGTCTTTTTAATCAAATATTCTATTCTCGACAACGATTCGAAGTTTTCATAATTCTAATGCATTTCCTTCTAGATGACAATCCACGCATGAGAACCTTTGCGCATTTCATCTAATCACATATTTACTCAACGCATCTGACAAAGCATTCTTGGGACATGCCTTAATTGTGACATTTTGTCAAGCCTCAAAGTAAAGCTTTCGATATGGCTGATTAAAAGAACTTGCCTAAATGATGGGCACGTATAGACGCCACACTAGTTTGTTGCAAGCGAAAATGGTGATGTGATAAGTTGGCACCAAAGCAACTTTATTGAACTCCTACACGTTCGACGACCAGGAGGAAATGACGTCGAAGTCGTAGATGACACACAAGCAAGACGCGCCAGAAAAGGGCCGCCTCAGACAATTCCAACCAGACGTTGGCGAAATGTAATATTAGTTGGCAATGTATAAGTGAGAGTTAGACAATGTAATGGATATCACAATTGTGCGGGACAAGATCGCATCGTTGTATGGATGGCACGATTTGATGGAGCCAACGATCATGGACATGAAAGAGTCCATGGTCAATAAGCTAAAGAACATGCCACATGTTATTTTATGAAGAGCTCAAAACATTCTGGGAAGAGCAGATGCCTAGAAAATGAACATGTCAAGAATTATTTGCCACACATGAACCAATAATAGATGTGTCAAAGTCGAGGTCTTACAAGGACGAGAGATTGGAAAATGAGATTAACATCTTTTTGTGGAATGTCTAATAGTACATGAAGGCATTGGACGCTTATTAGAAACAAGAATGGTGAAGACCTAATGGTAACAATGTCATTGCAACGAGATGGAATGTAACAATGTTGGTCCCATCAAGATGTGGGAAGAATTTAGTAGATAATTAATCAACTATTTATGCATAACAAGATGAGGACTAAAGGTAAATATCGCTTGTTTAACATCAACTAGAAGGGCACGTTGAACGAGTGTGAAAGAGTTTATCAAGCTTCACTTACAAGACTTTCATATGGATGAGGACGCATGGTCGACAATTCTCATCAAGAGTTTGAAGCCTTAGACTTGAACGAAATTGAAGCAACGAGATTGTCTTAATTTTTGCTCAATTGTCTTTGTTGTTGAGTTGCTCATTAAATGCAACAAATCGAATATCACACCATCAAAGCCCTCTAGCAAGGGCAATAGTAGGGGAGAAAAGTCAAAGTCACAAGGCGGTGCCAAGAAAAATCACTAACACGATGATAAAGACAATGATTATCAAGACAAGAGGCTGGACATTGAAAATTTTAAGAGGGACAAAAACAATCAAAGTCTTGTTACATTCTCAAAGGTCCACGTTAGACATATGATTGCTCGTAAAAGGTGACAATCAAGGTTATATACTACCCTCATGGAATAGAGAAGGAGACATGTCTCAGTTCGTTATATGTTCTCAACGTCAGTAATGCGTCAAAATAATCTGCATTGTTCGCTCGACTCTTTGCGAATATCGAGTTAAACGAACAGATCTTCAATACCTTCATTGACACAGGAGCATTTGAGTTGTTCATATTGGAAGTGGTTGATAAAAGGCTAAAGCCACCGCAATAGAAGACTTCAACCATGTTCAAGATTCTCAATTCAAAGTTTATCTCGATCACAGTAATTTCTCATGTAGTGAAGATTGACATCTGCAAATGGTCGGAAGCTTCGACGCGATCCATACCCTAAAGGAGCATCTCCTAGTAGGTGTTCGAAGTACTGTGACAGAATAGCTCTATGTCAAATGAGAGAAGTGTACGTCGCTCAATTGGAAGTAAACTTCTTAGGGCATATGTCGTCGGAGATGGAAAGTTGAAAATGGATGGAGCGAAGAACCACACCATCGAGGAGTGGGAACCGTCCAAGGGGGTTTCCAATCTACATTACTTCCTTGGGACGAACTACCATAGTTGGTTCATCAAAAGGTATTTCCTTGTGACGACTCATTTGACGAATCTTCTCCGGAAGAAACAAAAGTGAGAGTGGACGTCTAAGCCTCACTAGCAAATAGATGCTTTTGACTATGCTATCAAAAGAGTTTTTATGCATGAGGGGCATTTTGTGACGTTGAGAGTTCCAAATTCAATGACACAAAATGACATTACATCGTACTAGAGAAGGAGATAATTGTAGTAATCCACTACCTACGGATATTGAGTCATTAATTCATCGGGTTGCATTTACATATCTAGATTGATAATGTTACTGCAAACTACTTTGAGACACTGAAGAAACTTTCGCCAAAACAGGCATGATGGCAATATTTTATGGTAGAGTTTCGATTATATCCTAGAGTTGTTGGTGATGCCCTTGGTCGATGTGCAAAATTGATTGTCATGAGCTCCTCTCCTAATTGGGAATATCTAAAAGGGGTTAGAATCGGATCCCATGATGAAGAATTTACGAGAGCAAGCAAATAGGGCAAGTCGCATTGATTTTGAGTGGAAGATGGGCTGATCTTCATAAAGGAACGTCACGTCTACGTTCCGATGTTTGACAATTTATGGTGTGTCATTAATCAAGAATGCAATAACTCCAAGTGGATGGGCCGTTCGGGCATTCGGCACACTTTTGACACTCATTGAAGACAACTATTTTGGCCAAGGATGGAATATGACATTGAAGTATTTGTGAAGACATTCCTTATATACCAGCATGACAAAAGAATCCCTCAAGCATTTGAGGACTTCATGTATTGTAGAACGACCATGAAAAACTATTTCCATGGACTTTATCATGGAACTATCAAAATCCGAAGGGACAAGTATCATCATGATGGTTGTGGATCGATTCTCCAAATATGCTATCTCCGTTTTCGATTTCGCAAATTGTCCTATCACTGAAATTGTAGAGTTATGAAGTATTGGAGCCTTCCCAAAAAGCATCATCAACATGATTTGTTGGCAACCTCTAGAAAGAGTAATTCAAGGTAATGGACTCCATGTATTTCTCCACTACACTTCACCCGTAGATCGATAGTCGGAAAGAAAGGGGGAACTTCATGTTGGAGACATATCTATGGCACTATGTCAGTGCCAACTAGAATAATTGGGCAAATTTGTTCGACATCACACAATTTTCTTACAATCTATAGAAGAATGAGTTGACTAATCGAAGTCCATTTGAGTCATGACTAGATAGTAATCCCTCACTCCCTTGATGGCAAAGTCCCTACTGCTCACTTCATGATTTAGTAATGGCATGAGCAGGATAACATGGTTCGAACATGTTGTCACAAGATAACGAAGCGCATGAAGTGAATCAACATTTAGAAGGGATGTCAATTTCAATGTCAGATACTTGGTCCTAGTAAAATTGTGATTTGACTGGGAGAATTTACATAACAAACTCTTGAGATGATTTGAAGGTCTGTTCAAGATTTCGAAGAAAGTAGGTAAGGTGGTCTACATGTTAGAGTTTTCGCCTTAGATGTGGTAACATCCCATCTTCCACCTCAGCTTGCTCAAGCCATATGAGGAAGGTCTTGAAGATCTACAGCATGTGGTGTCAAACCATGTTCCATCAGTCATCCTTCAAGAATTCTCATATTGAGTCGAAGAATTTCTCATCTTCTGAGTATCGAAGTGGAGGAAGGAGTATTTTGTTCAATGGAGCGAAAGATTGAACGTTGACAAAAGTCAGAAGTCTACAGAAGCATTATGGCAGTTTAAAAAGAAGACTAAAGAATTTGAAGTTGCAACACCGAGTAAGTCGCCAATTTAAGTGGGAGAGAATATCATAGATGTTTTGCAAACAATCCTATCGACTATTGAGTTATCTTATTCTTCTTGCATTTTTTTCACTTTTTAACCCACCTTTGTAAATTAGATTTAGTATGGCTCGACGATGACAATCTTATAATTTCACACTCAAAAAGTGCACCTCGAAGCTTATCATCTATGTCATATGCCTCTAATGTAGCACCCACATCTATCGAATTGTAGGAGTCTAATACTCCTCGAAACTTTTATAATCAAGCATCATATTCTCATTCAATGCTTTCATAATCTTAGTGTTGCATCAAACGTGTGGTGGCAACCCTCACATCGGTTAAGTGTTCTGCTTAAGCGCACATTTCCTCACAAATGCATTTGTCAAATCATTCATTAATACAAGCGTCCTAAAAATCGTAGCATTTGATAAGACACATAGCAAAGCTTTCGCTTTGTTTGATCAGAAGATCTTGTCTACAAGTACATCTAGATGCCACATGAGTCTGTAATTATATTTAGTTATAAGAAAAAAATTTATTATGTAAAACTAATTTATCTAGAAAGTCAAATAATTATATTTAGTTATAAGAAAAAAATTAATATATATAAGCATCAAAGTCATCTTACTTTCATTAGCCTTTCTATCTTCTTTTGTATTTTTTTCAATTTATTTCATAATTATGCATATTAATATTATTGTACTATTTAATTCTTTGTACCAACACTTAGCATTCATATTATTAAATATCATATAAATTTATGACATCATTTATTATTCGTACCAACACTTTATATTTTCATTATTAATTTGAGTGAAAATTTTAACATTATGATTAAATTTCACAAGTTACATGTTAATCCTTCATATTTACATTATTTTTTTATAATAACAAGTAACTACATATAAATACATCCTTAATTAATGTGTATGAAATTTAACATCATGATTAAGTTTTTATAAATTACATATTTGTTCTTTATTGATGTAAATGCATTCTTAATTAATGTGTATTAAAATTTTAACCTTATGTTTTAATTTTCATAAATTATAGGATGATTTTTTATATTTCATTATATTTTGAAAATTTCATTATTAAGTTTCCATAAATTACGTGTTAACTATTAAAATTTCATCGTATTTTCATGTTTATATAATTTAATTTTGTTTCTTGTATATACTAAAGGTTGAACATAAAGTATTCTTCTCTTGTCATCATTCTATTATTTTGTGTGTGATTATTTTTTAATTTATATCTTTTCATTATTATCTTAACATCCAATTATTCAAGTTCAAAATTTTTCACAATGTTAACTATTTAAATTTTATTATGTTATCATATTTATATAATCTAATTTTATTTAATCATTTTTTCATAAATTATAGGATGATTGTTTTATATTTCATTATATTTTGAAAATTTCATTATTAAGTTTCCATAAATTACGTGTTAACTATTTAAATTTCATCGTATTTTCATGTTTATATAATTTAATTTTGTTTCTTGTATATACTAAAGGTTGAACATAAAGTATTCTTCTCTTGTCATCATTCTATTATTTTGTGTGTGATTATTTTTTAATTTATATCTTTTCATTATTATCTTAACATCCAATTATTCAAGTTCAAAATTTTTCACAATGTTAACTATTTAAATTTTATTATGTTATCATATTTATATAATCTAATTTTATTTAATCATTTTTTCATAAATTATAGGATGATTTTTTTTATATTTCATTATATTTTGAAATTTTCATTATTAAGTTTCCATAAATTACGTGTTAACTATTTAAATTTCATCGTATTTTCATGTTTATATAATTTAATTTTGTTTCTTGTATATACTAAAGGTTGAACATAAAGTATTCTTCTCTTGTCATCATTCTATTATTTTGTGTGTGATTATTTTTTAATTTATATCTTTTCATTATTATCTTAACATCCAATTATTCAAGTTCAAAATTTTTCACAATGTTAACTATTTAAATTTTATTATGTTATCATATTTATATAATCTAATTTTATTTAATCATTCTTTTTGTTTCGCCATTTTTTATCTTTTATGTTTTACTATTTCAATGCCTTAAATCTTATCTCAATTGGAAAATCCATCTGGTCCCCAAGACACTTTGAAATAAAAGGTGTCCTCGTACTACGGGAGTCTCAGTCGGTAAGTAATTTTCAATTTTGAAGGATTAATACAATGTCTTAGTTGGTCTGTAATTCCTAGTACAATGTCTTAGTTGGTCTGTAATTCCAATCGTGAATGCCTATATATAAACACCCTAAAGGTTTGAATAGAAATTAATATGATTGTAATCCTCCTTTATTTTTCATCTAATAAAACTTGGTGTCGCCTTAAAATTCTCATGCCATCATTCGGTACGTAATATCTCTCGTACAGAAACCCTAACATCAATATTTCGATGTATCAATTTTCTTAATGAATATTAATTTAGAGGCCTTTAATAATTTTCAAGATCATTCTTAATAATTTTAAATTGAAAGAAAACTATTAAATTTTAAATCAGTATTGTCATTATTTTTTTCTCTTGGTGTTTTGATACTAGGGTGACAATCAATTTTTTATGTATATTATATATAGTAAGCATATATATAATTCTAATGCATAAGAACCATCTTTCCCTTTATAATTGTCTATTCTTTTTTTTACAAATAATCCCAAATGAGTAATTGCTCATCTTTCTCCTTATCACGTTCTACTCATTTATTTGTTATCAAATAATTTTATATCAAAATATCATTACCATTTTCTTATCTAATATGTCATTCTCTCACATATTAATCTCTCAAATAATTTTAGTCTCATTACTTAATATTTTATTTATTTATTTATGTTATGATGTTAATGAAAAAAAGATACATACACACATACATACATACATACATACATACATATATCATCTTATATATTATGCATATGATGAATATATTTTTAATTCATAAGAATTATTGAAAGTCCATACTTTTCCTGACCTTTTTTGTTTTCTCTAATTTTCAATTCAATTGTTTACCTATTTTATTTTTTATTCCTTAATCAATAACAATATTTTCACAAAATAATTAAATTTCTTGGATGAAATTTAAGATTAATAATATATAATTCAAAATTTTGTAAACTCATTCCATTATATTTATTCATGAATTATAGATTAATGTGTGAAGGTCATGGTGTTCCCTACTTTATTAATAGTGTCAACTTTTATATAATTTTCTTAAAACTAAAAGAAATTATAATAGGTAAATATGTAAACGATATTTTTTAAAATAATGCGATAATGAAATTGCAAAAAGTATAATATTCATAATAACTTATAACTAGTAGTATGAATACAAATATAATATAAATAATAATTAACAACAATAGTAATATTGTTATGTGATTTATTATATTTCTTGTCTTGTATTACATCAGACCATAATGGCAAGTAAAGAAAGAGCATCTAAATATGTGTGCCACGGATTGTCACTCTACAAAGGAATGTAAGGTTATTCAAGGTCAAGTCGGGTTAAATTTTTTGACAACTTCGTACTTGAATCTAACCCGACTCGAGCCGAGTCAAATTGGGTCGGGTCAAGTGATCAGATCATTCGACTAACATTTTTAATATAAAAATATGTTTAATATTTTACTTTAAAGACTAAATATAGTTTTCTAATAAATATTTTAAATATTTTCTATACTTAAAGTGTTATTATTATATTGATCATATCTATTTACTTAAATCAACTAATTCATTAGTTATAGTGATGCCTCTTCATTTCTCATTCTCTCATATATCCGCCCTTAAGTGTTATCTCTCATTTTCACTGTTATTGAAAAGAGAAAAATGCAAGTGTAAACCCATAAAGGATTTACATGTGTAGTCCAATCATTGAATTGAAATCTGATGGTGGATCTTAATATAAAAAGTTAAGATACTTTAGTCATTTGATGTCATGATGACATCATCAAATAACTTAAATGAACATCTACCATTAAATATTGATTCAACCATGAATCTACACATGTAAATTCAAAAATTCATTAGTTATAGTGTTCATATATCCCTATTGAAAATATACATTCTCTCCCCTCGCAACGACTATTATCTCTTCTAGGGGTGTTCATGCCACGAGGTCATTTTCGTTTGGGACAATCTCATGCGGCATCTAAACATGTCCGTCATCTATACAAGCTCATATGTGGAAGTCTTTTTCATGTAAGCTACGATTTCTAAGACGTTTATCCGAGCGAACATTTCGACGGATACATTTGTGAACAAACGGGTGTCAAGACAGAATGCTTAACTAAAAGGGTCACGATGTGTAAGTTACCACCTTATGCTTGAGGTAAATGCATTATAATTATGGAAGATTTGAATCTTTGTTGAGAATAGAAAGTTTAATTACAAAAGCTTGGAGGGAAAACTAGATGGCTCTTTCCTACTATACCATCAATACAAGTGGTCAAAAAAACTTTTAACCACCATATAAATATATGTTTAAAATTTATAAAATAATAAAAAATATATTATAATATTAGATATTGCGCCCCTCCCCCCCCCCCCCCCCCCCCCACACCACCCAATCAAACCATTACCTTGGCTCCATTACTGGCCTAGAGGATAAGTTAGGGGTGCACTTTTGAATTGCAAAATTACAGAAATGTCCTTGTCAAAACTATGTTAAGTTTAAGTTACAAAAGTGACTTAAAAAAGATTAAAAAATACAAGAAAAAGTAAGATAGTTAGAAGGTCGATAGGCATGTTACGGGGACAACTGGATCTGACTCATAACTCAATCCAACCAAACTCGGTCATGTCGCATTGGATTTGGTTCAAATTCAAACTCGACCCAATTTGACACAAACCTGACCGAATTGTCAAATTACTCAATCACCATTTTTTAAAATTAGAATTTTTAAAAATATTTACATATTTTCTATATTTGAATACTTAATTTTGGTATATTTTTAAAATATGAATTATATAAAACCCTTAAAGTAAATAAAATAAATAATTTTAAATAAAAAACCCTAGGTCATCATATCGAATCGAGTCAAGTCAAATTGAAATTCTCCAACTCACGTTCGACTTGACCCTTTGTCAGATAGGATTTTTAGTTTCATCATATCAATCATATCAATCTGACCTGATGAATATCCCTATATTCTCTTAGACTCTTAGCCCGTAACAGTAGGAGAAGAAAATTTTATATGGTGATAACCTTAAATAGGTTTGGTCATGGAGTATCAAATTATTACAAATCATATTTACATGATTCTATGTAGTGGAGTAGCTTCAAAGAAGATATCTTGTGAAGTACAAATGAAGAGGAGAGTTTTTTCAAAGGCCAAATGAAGGCAAATGGTTGAGACGTACGAAAACTTACATTATGGTGTGTTTGGCAGTTAAAGAATTATTTTTGAATTTTTTAAATTTTCAAAGGGCACTTTTCACCTTTTATGTAAATTCTTTGGTGGGATTGTTTCTACATGTTGTTTAGAAATGTAGAGATGTAATCAACCATTTTTATTCCTCCCCATCTACAATCACAACTGCACTTGGCAATCAATGCTCTTTGCCACCTTCACAACTGCACTCCGCTTCATTCTTTGGTTATTGCTCCTAGAACACCTTCCTAGACGATCTCCTCCACTTCATTGACACCCACACCCCTTTAGCTCTCCACCTCTTCGGCTCCTCCCCTTCACCTCTTGTCTCCACCCACACCATTGCTTCGATCGTGATGTCTCCTAGGCAACTTCGTACATCCGCCACTTCGATGTCGCGCCGAGCATATCTCTCAATTTTGTTCATCACTTCATGCGCCCTCGAAGTTGGCAGGAATAGTTTACAATGAAAATGCCACCACATGTGAAGGCCTAGTGGTTTAAAGGGGAAAAAATGAGACTTTGCTTAAGATTTTTTTCCTGTGGGAATCATATATTTCCATTGTTTTATTTTGAGTTAATTCCTTATTTTGAGGCCTTGAATTATAATATTTTTTTGTGTTTAACCCTACGATATTATCGTAGAATGTTTCTAGTTATATTGTGATTTTCACTTTAGTCCATTCATTTGATTGTGTTAACTTTTCCATTTTTCACTTTTTTCTTATTTATGAAAAAAACTAAAATGACTTTCCACAAACTATCTTTTTTCTTAATGTTTAAAAAGAATAAAATAATAAAAAATATTAAATGCCCCTCTTTTTAATATTTTAAATTTTATATTATTTTTAATAACAAATACTAAATGCACGCTAATTAAATGATGAACTCCGCCTATATTTTATAGCCGGTCCCAAGCCCGGATAAAGGAGGAGGGTTGTGTTAGGCCCCGACAGCCAGCATAAAATCATGTCGAATCTTATGAACATGGATCAACGAATACGGAATGGCGTCATCCACGTAGCCGACCCCACCTAGTGGGATAAGACTTTGTTGTTGTTGTTGTTGTTGTGTTTTTTGTTTTTATCAATGATCCTCTAAACTATTGATGAAAAAAGATATAAAAAATAAAGAAAAGTACATGTAAAGTCGATTCACACACTCTTCACACAGAAAATGCTTCACACCTACATTAGCGCTTTCCGTGTGAAGCGTGTGTGAAGTGACTTTACATGTACTTTTCTTTATTTTTTTAATATCTTTTTTCATCAATAGTTAAGAAGATCATTAATAATAACAAAAATAATTTTATAACGTAAAAAGTTATAAAAAATTATTATATCTATTATGATGGATAATAATGTGCATAAGTTTGTAAAATTTTGAAAATGATTAATATAATTATTTTTTATGATTTGAATCGTATTTTTGTTATTATCAATGATTCTCTAAATTATTGATGAAATAATATATTGAAAAAAATGAAGAAATGTACGTGTAAAGTCGCTTCACATGTGCTTCACGCCTACATTAAACTCGTGTAAGTGTGAAGCGTGTATGAAACAGCTTTACATGTACTTTTCTTTATTTTTTTTTTCTCTCTCTTTTTTCATCAATAGTTTAGAGAATCATTAATAATATTAAAAAATTATAACGTAAAAAGTCATAAAAAATAATTATATCTATTACGAAGGATAATAATGTGTATAAGATCGTAAAAATTTAAAAATAATGAATATAATTATTTTTTATGATTTGAATCGTCTTTTTGTTATTAACAATCTTCTAAACTATTGATGAAACAATATATTAAAAAAATAAAGAAAAAAGTACGTTTAAATCGCTTCACACCTACATTAAAATCATATGATATATATATATATATATATATATATATATATATACCTCTTTTATAAATATTTTTTTATTATGGAATAGGACGTAGTATACTCATTGCTCTCATAATATTTTGAGTTAAAAAAAATTCTAAACATTAACATATTTTAAAATTATTTAAATAGGTTGTGAAGAACAAACACCGAAAATTAACTAGTTGTGCAACAATCCAACACATCTCACCTGTATGTGTTGGGGAAAATAGATCTCATTTCTTTATAAATGATTTTTATTTTCTCAACATTTTTCCTTGATAAAAAAACTATTTTATAACTTTTGTAAACATTTTTCTCTGCAGGAAATGGGAAAAAATATTATACGCTCATAAATATTTTGAACTTTATTTTTAATGGATAATAATTAAACATAGAAATCATATTTTTTTTAAAAAGCAAAAATATTGTTCCTAAAATTCTTTTGTTTAGGAGAATTATTCTTAAAACTCATTTCAACGTAACGCGTTTATATTGTTTATATGATTTAAGTATGCTAGGAATGACTGCAGATTATCGTTATGATCCTTGATTAACTTTTAATCTTGCAACTCTTTTACCATCCTACTTACGATATCAAATCAACTTTGATTGCGGCTACTTCCATTATTAAGTAACTTTTTAAACGTTGATTTAAATATAAAAAAACTGCTCCCTTTGTTGAACAAAGTTTAAAAAATAAGAGATCAAAACGAGAAACTCAACACACAGCAAGAATAAAGTTCGAGTCACTAGATTCTCTTCTGAGCCAAAATATATAGTACATCACTGTTATCCTATATAACAAGTTTTGCATGGCATTGGAACCAGGCTACAGCCTGAATGATGAAGGGCGTTTCCAACTATGCTGAGATTTCTCCAAGCCAAGGTGATCAGGCAGCCAAGAGATTGCACCCGGAGTGAAAGAGCTACCGTTAAGACAAGAGCTCAAAGCTCGTCTCTCCAGTAAAATGACTAGGTTTAGCATTGAAAATCTAGAAATTCCACGATAAAAGCAGCAATTTTAAGCCAATATCATCAACCTGCAGTTAGTCCTGAAAAAATGTAGAATGGGTTAGAGAACTGTGGGTTTCAGGAAAAACAGGATGGACGGAGAAAATTCAAGGTTCTAACAAGTTTTTTTCCTCAAAAAATGTGAGCAGTTTTAACAAGATCTACACTCCACCTTTTCCTTTCACAATTTCATGCCATTTTGATTCAAATCATATTCACAATGTTCTTTGGCTCACAGATTTAAACTATCTGATCCAAGAAGGATGTAGTAAAATTATTAAATCCTCGTGTAAGGAAAAATTTATTAAATCCTCGTGTAAGAAAAAGATGTAAGGAAAAAGAAAATAAGGGAAAAATTTTAAAACTTATGAACTTCTATAAATCCAAAATAAACAGATCGCATCAACTAAATGGATGCAAGGGATAATGAAAACGTAATCCTTCTGCACACAAGTTAAAAAAGAAATATTGACCCAGGAAAGTAATAAACTAATAATTGTATACCTCTTCTATGGGTGCAGCATCTTCCGTTTGATCTTGACCATTGTTAGATTCAGTTTGATCATCAGTCTCCATTTTGTCACCCTTCATGTTATCCGAAGTTGTGTTAGCATCCTTGCCCAGTGACATAAATTCCTCAGGGATTTGACCTAACTTCAAAGCCTGCCAACCAACATCAAATTCAGTCTCCTGAATGCTGCAGACACCAAGTTATGCACCTAAAATATGCAAATGATATACCTTTTCAAGTCTTGCAACTTCTTCAAGTGTTTGAGAATTAACAATTGCAGACTGTTCAATCAAGAGAGTAAAAAGTCAGCTAAGAGATGCATATGTTAAACACTACAATTATGTGCAATCTATAATTCAACTCAGGATAAGAGTTTATATAATTACGAATCTGTATGCGTAAAAGGATAATTCATAAAAATAGCATGACTTCGGGAGTGGAGTTTTGGTGATATACTTTCTTTTATTTATTGCTCTCCTTGAGAGCCCACACTTGTATATCATTCTCATTTCATAGTTATATAAATACACCTGAATGACAACCACATTCATCCTCTTCCCTTTCAGAAAAAAAACACATTCATCCTCTTTCCTCTCAAAAGATAAAAATAGCACGAAATACTATAACAAAGTTTCTTGTAAACATGTTTCACACTAAGATTATAAACCACAGAAGAAATTTTATGCTAAATATATCAATATCAGTTACAATTATTTGATGCTTTTATAACAAAGTGAATTATTTGTGAAATAACTAGAATAAGAGGAAATGAGACTCACTTTGATGGCTGTAATTTGTTCTGGAGTGGGGGCGACCGTTTTGGGAGTTTGTTCTATTTTTGAAGTATCAGGCTCCTCAGTTACCTCACCTGGAGTAAAGGTCTTAACAGGTACTTTCCTGGCCTCTTCTTCAGCTTCTTTGGATGCAAACAATTTTTCAGCTTCAGCCCTCTCCTAATTATGCACAAACCATAACTTCCATAATGTCGAGAACTATGGCACAAAAAAGTTAGAGGAAACAAATCAAGGTGAAGCAAAGCCTAACCTTCTGTTTCACCTTCCTGAAATCAAGCATTCGCAATTTTTTCAATTTGTAGATCACATATAACCGATAGTTTGGCTTCTTTGTAATGTTGTTATCCAGTAAACTAAGAAATTGTAACTTTGGAAGAGATGCAAGGGGATCTATTTCCACTAGATTCACCAGACGATTGTTCGTGAGGATCAAGGAATGCAACTTCGGCAAGAACTCTACACAATGAAGAAGTTAAAATATGAAAATCCAGTTTGGGCAAATATAACCAAGCTAACAATCAAGTCTTTACTCATTCCAAATGAAACATACCCCCAATGTTTGGATTGATTCGAGTAATTCTGTTATTATTGATCAACATCGTACCAAGGCGATTCAAGTAAGGGAAGTTTTCAAGCTTTACAATCTCGTTATCAGAAAGATCGATGGTGTCAAATTGGTCCTGCAAAGGAACGCATAATTTTGAAATAACATTCATCTAGATAAATTTTGCATTTCTGATACAAAAAATTCATTGGATGCTACAAAATACAAACAATTTGATAAAGATACCTAACATTTTACTGTAATGCACTACATCAAAGAAATAAAAGGAAATAGAAGATGATAAGCCAGATATAATAACTTATTATGTTGTAGACATGCTAAAATGAAGATGAGAACTGAACAATCAATGTAATTTGTTCAATGACCTCACCAACAGACTACAAGGTTTCATAATCAATCAAGCATATTGATTTACTAAATGTTCAGAAGATATAAAGTTGGAGTACCACATATGGATGCATATTTTTCCACAATTCAATCATGTAATACTACATTCATGTGCCCTAATAGAACTAAAACCAATTTAGTTGTTCAGTGGATATCAAAAGCCTAGAACAAAAACCAATTTAGTTGTTCAGTGAACTGAGTCTGTGTATCAAAAGCCTAGAACAAAAACCAATTTAGTTGTTCAGTGGATATCAAGGAAGAGTGCTAATTTATAAACAAAATCTGTTAATGAAGAAATTATGTGATATCATTGTATCAATAGACTTAATGCACATAAACAAGCAATTCATTCTCTTAATTAAACACTTCAATACCTCTCAAAAAGAAATTATCACTTCAATATTCCAAGAAAATATCAATTGATCAATTGAAAAAATGTCACCTAAATATAAATAAATAAATAAATTATACGCTGTTTATTTAGAAGGAACTATTCTGAATCATTGGTCATTACCATGTGGAAAGAGAAAAAAATGTAATAATCTAAATTGATGGAGAGGCATCATTATAAAAAAAAATCATATATTAGAAGGCCTCCTATGAAATTGGAATAATTATTAGAACATTCTTTCAGCAAGTTTAGTAAGATAATGCCCTAGAAGATAAAACAAGGTTCATAATGTATATGAAGTTAACAAAAAGAGACTTTCGATCATTCAGTCGTAATAAAAGGCCTACAAGCCCTATTTGCTTACTTCGGATTTTTTGGAGACAGCGCAACATGGTGGTCTTTAGACAGGTGCGTTTCCATACCGAAAATGTAGTAGTGGGGGCAAGAGGATTGATTAACGAGTGGACAGGTTTGTGATGTCTAACAATTCCATCTGATTTGTAATTACATCTTTGTGTAGCCATTATTTATGAATAAAAATGGATATCAGGCAAAGGGTCTGATATCCTTCTTACCTTCAAACAAAAAAAAGGCCTACAAGCCTACATGTAGAAAGCTCGTATCAGAAACAAATGGGAATGTATTCAAGATGGAGCATAAATTACCTCAGTTGCACCCAGGTTCTCTATTACTGCAATCTTGTTCCCTGAGAAGAATATATCCTCATATCAGATTTATTCAACCAAAATCACAGCTAAAACCCTAATTTATAAGCGGAACGCAAAATCCCTGTTAAACCCTAATTCTACAAGAAGATCCGGAAAAATGGGACAAGAGATCCCAACTTTCAGTTAGCTGCTAATGTGCGTTGAATTGTGCAACAATTTGAAGAACTTGATTACCTCTGAGGTCGAGCTCCCGCTCCTTGATGGCGTTGAAGAAGTGTGGGCTCTTCCATATTAAGTCCGCGGTCAACCTCACCATTGGTCCCTTCTTACGGTCGTATGGATTTCACGGTAAAGTGGCTGAGAGGCGAATAAGAAAGCGGCTAGTGCAGCCGGGAAGCGGAGTGGCGGCGGGCGTCAACGTCGGGACGCCAGTGTCAGAAGCCGGGAAGTGCTGCAAGGAAGGCGCATTCCGACGAGCAGAGACCGAGGAGGAAGACACACCGCGGGGCAGCTGCCGCCCGTCTTGCTTTGCTCGGCGGCAGAGACGATCGGAGGAAATGGAAAGGCGCGATTTCCAGACCCTGTGCTTTATTTTTGTGGGGATTACATCTTGGCCGTTGGAGTTTTGATCCAATGGCTCATACATAAAACCTAGCAAACGCTTCAGCATCATTTTGCAGGTATTAATTGAACTACTCCATTATTTGACTTTTTTTGACGATTTTACTTATATAAAAAGGGCATGCTTAAATTCATATATATATATATATATATATATATATATATATCTAGTTCAATCGTTAAATTAAAATTTGATAATAAATTTTAATATAAAAATTAAAATAACTTTACTTATTTGATGTTATATTGTCAAATAATTTATATAACTAACTATTTATAAATATTAATCTACGAAACCTTTCTTTCAGGGATATATTATACAAATCCTCCAACAACAGTTAACTTTAAAGTAATTGTCCGACAAAATCCAAATCCTTCTAGCTTCTAATGCGCATAATATTAGGGTTTAATGTTTGTGTTAATGTGATAGCATCATCTTACTCTATTACTCGTCATACTCATCATTTAATTCATGATGATGACTTGATTAATTATTTTATCCATCATATTAGTATATTAGTAGGAATATGGTGGTGCTACCCTTATCATTTTTTCCTATTCTATTGCATTGACTAAAAAAATCTCATTATTTCATCATGGGAGTGGTGTTATTAGAATCAGACCAGACCAACCGGTCAAACCAGTCCAACCATCAACCGGCCAACAAGACGATCTGGTACAAGGCCTAAAACCGGACCCTTTGTTGAGCCGAATTATCAAGAACCGGTCAAAATCGACCAAAATCGATCAAAATTAGAAAAAAAATCGAGTTGAACCACAGTTTTAAGCCTACCAATTTTTTTATTATTTCTTTTATTAAAAAATAATTTTATAAAATTTATTATTATAAATTTGGAAAAGATTCAAAAATGGACTTTCTCCATAAAAAAACACAATGGTCTCATAGTGTCATTCTATATTTATAGTTGTCCACTTACTCCTGTGTTGCTAGTATTAGCAATGTGGGACTATTTGTACACATTACTTGCTTTTTTTTTCTTCATTTAGTCTAGAATTTATTAAGTTTTGAACTTTAACTTATGAATTATTATTTCATTCAAAATTTTAATATCATAAATTTATATTAAATATAAGTTAATTATATATTGATTAGATTATATATATTATTTGTTATATTAGATAAATTAGTTAGTGATGAATGGTGCAAACTTCTTTGATATATGCATAATATACAATAAAACTATAACATACTATGTATTATACATAAAAATATATATATACATAAATTTAAATTTTCTTTAATTTAATATTTAATAAGCTCAAATTTAATAAATCACTAATTATACTATATATTTATTTATAGAATATATGAACAAAATATTTACAAAAAAAATTAAAAAATAGAAAATTTATATAAATAATATGATTCAATAGGATTTTCATTTATTTAAGGGTGTAATAATTTTAACATCAAATCTTAAATTTAAAATTTATGATTTATGATTGTTATTTTTTGTATAATTATATTTTTACATAGGTATATATTCAAAATATAATAGCTTAATTTAATATATCATATTAAATATAATATTTTATTATTATCCGGTCCGACCGATCGGTTCGATCTGAAACGAACACCTATCTGGGTCGTTGTCCGGTCCGGTCCTAACAACATTGCATGGGAGGATTGGGAGTGCATGTGTACACATTTAAACTACACAAGTTTTTTTTCAGCTTTTTTCCAATTTGTTCCATTGATATTTTATCATTTTTCATTTTAACTATTTGAGAGTTACAGATGATATATTTAGAAGACATTCTTCCTGCCTCTCCATCCAAATATTTATTGAATAATAATAAACTAAAAGACGAAAAAAAGAAATTGTTGCCAATTATTTTTCTCCTCAAAAATTTAAAATAAGGATTTATTGTTCTTGCTATTAGGAGGGAAAACAAAGAATAAATTATTATTATTATTATTATTATTATTATTATTATTATTATTATTATTATTATTATTATTATTATTATTATTATTATTATTATTATTATTATTATTATTATTATTATTATTATTATTATTATTATTATTAATCAAAAGATTAAATAATAATATTGTTCTTCCACGCATTTATTCCTAATCTCGAGATATCTTGATCTCTTATCAAGCAGGCCTTCCAAACTTTTATTATGAACCTTTGTGTCTCTCTTCTAGATTAATGTCTATTTCTTTCAGGAAAAAATATTTGTGTCTATAAATCTTGATTATGTGATAATTAATTAGGTTAAATTGATTTTTTTATTCCCATGTGAATACATGTTCTAAAAAATTATAATTTTTCTATCCGTTTATATATGATTCTCGTCCTTTTTAAATTGGTTGATAGTTTAAACATCAATATTAGTAGACATAACTCATCAAATATTTTTTTTAATAACCCACCCGACCCTTAGGCATCTAAGTCTACTAGTATATAATTAATCTGGAGTCGAAGTAAAGAGCAAAATGATATTTACTTGGCAAAGTGGTGACTCCAATGGAGATATTAGTTCTCTTCACTTTTGGAATAGAATCTTGCTAACTAATTATGCTAACTAAATTTGATTTTTTTTGGTACCCATTCAGGACTCCTAAAGTATAATATTACTAACGCATGACTAATTTGGAGTTGGGTGAAAAATAAAATGGTATTTCCCTCGCTAAAGTTGTGGCTCCAGCACCTGTCGAACCACTCGGAACATAACTGTGCTAATCATTTGTGTCAATCAACTTTGATTTATCCATATTATTTGACAAGAGGATTGAGTCAAGTTCACAACGAACATAGGAGACTCTCGTCGCTCATAATTACGACTTGAAACATACAAGTTATAAAATGTCATATCGAAGAATCTGTTCTACCTCAAATCGATCGTCAAAATTCCAAAATGACCATCAAAGGTGAGGTGGTCCTTCGCATTCGTCGGATGGATGATTCTATGCCGCAACCATTTGCAACATGGAGACATCGAGTCAAGTTATGCTTGGTAAATGACAAGACTTTTATTGTGCTCTTATCGGAGTAAATTTCAGTCATGGTCATCTAACCAAGAGGCATTCCCAACAAGGTCATCCAACTTTACTTTGTAACGCTACGATCATCGAACTTTAAAATATTTTAACCACGATCATCACGACCGGTTATAGTCAGTTAATCAGTAAATCGCTGACATGGCACTGACGTGGATGCTTATGTGGCACTACGTCAGTATTTTCTTTCTCCTCCACATTAAATAAAAAAATAAAAATTCCTATGCCAGCATTTTCTCTCTACTCAATCCAAACTTCATTTTCTATCTACATAGTCATCCAACTTTTTAAAACTTTCAGACAAGGTCATTCAACTTTTCAATTTTTCAATCGCGATCATCATTAAAAATTAAAAAAAAATAAAAAAAACAAAACTATGAAGGCACTTAGACTGACTCGATACATTTTTTGAAACGGCCTATTCGGATCAAGCCTTCTAAACTTTTATGTGTATTAAATATATAATATTATAATAATTAATAATTTTCAACTATGGAAATAAAAAATTTAAAAATAACATACTGACTATATTTTTATATTCTATTATGATATTTTAATATAATATCGAGTCAAATCGTAATTTGTCCAGCGGGGTGTTAGGCATGGCCCAACATCCAGCGGGTTGCTGAGCAAAACACGATTTTTTTATATAATATTATGATAATTAATAATTTTGATTTTTAAAATTATGATAATTAATCATTCTTATTTTTAATATTTTGATAATTAATAATTTAGCTCAACAACCCGTTGAATGCCGGGCCATGCCCAGTATCTCGCTAGATGAGCTATTACAATTTGACTCGCCACCGATGAAATATCGCACGAAAAAAATATATTTATTTTCTAATCATAATATTTTTTATTGTCTTAAATTTTAGTGAAAAAATTATATTTGGTGTTTTATTTTTTAAAATTTTTTATTTCCTTAATTAAAATGATTAATTATGATAATATTATATATTTAATACACATAAAAAGTTTGGGCAACTCGATCTGAATGGGTCGTGCCAAAAAAATGTATCGAGTCAATCTAAGTGTCTTCAAATTTTTATTTCTTTATTTTTTTATATTTATTACTTATTTTTTAAATTTTTTAATGATGACCATGATTGAAATTTTTGAAAAATTGAATGACTTCGTCTGAAAGTTTTGAAAAGTTTGATGACCATGTAGATATAAAATTAAGTTTGGATGGAGCAGAGAGAAAAATGTTGATGTGAAAATTTTTATTTTTTTAATCTGACATGGAGGAGAAAGAAAATGTTAATGTGGTGCCATGTAAGCATCCATGTCAGTGCCACATCAGCATTGGTTTACTGTCTATAACTGCTCGTGATGATTGTGGTTGATATATTTTTTAAGTTCGATGACTGTGATGTTACAAAGTGAATTGGATGACATTGCTGCCAATAAGTTGAATGAAATTTACTCGCTCTTGTTGTGATTTTGAAGCAACTTTTTTTAAGCTATTCCTGAAATCATCCAAGAGTTCTTCATCCCCAAGAAGCCAAATCAATCGAGTTGACACTGCACAAGTCTAGAGAAGTTGAAGCCAACTTGATGAATGATAGTTGCTTGATAAAGTGGGGGCGTCATCGACTTTGGTGGGAAAAAATGTCATGAAACGTCTTTCCGTGACACGACGTGCAAAGTCTCATGATACTAATGCTGCTCAACTCAATCTTTTGCCCGCTCATTGACATACTAGAGAATACATGCAGACGCCCGCACTGTATAATATTGTGAAGTACTAAGTTATCTGCCCTTGTGGCATTATCTTGTAAGGTTATGAATGGCCAAGTTGCTTGTAGAGCATGTCTCTTTATATTTCTACTTTTGTATTGAGACTCCTTTATCTATGATACATTAGGGAGAAGTTTACTAGTGTCTCAATTCTATGTTTTCAGATATATAATACAAAGTAAGTTTTTCCTAATTCTAGTATCTAATCTTGAGCGTGGGGGTGGCAATCCACATCGATGAGCCTTCTTGGTGCCCCATGGTTTATTGTTTGCTCCTTCAAACATTAAGTCTTCAAGCGCTTGCATTGGTATCTCAATGTGATAATGTCACGGTCCCACAACGTCTCTTGAACACTCTCATCATGTCTATACTGAAAATCTATAAGAACGATTCTCGGTTTTGTCATCTCAATCATAAAACTTTCACTACGAGCTTAAAATAGGGTTGGCTAGATGCCCCCTTCACTTAATCGCTATACATGGTCTTCACAAAATGGGAGAGCCACCTCCCCTTCCCATCTCTTTTCGTTGAAAAAGATCGGGGGAAGGATGGGGAGGCGGCCCACTCTCTACGTGCGCAAAGGACAGGAAGGGCTATTGCCCCCCCCCCCCCACTCTCCTCCCCGCACCGAGGAGGAGAGGTGGAGGGGGGCAGCGCCCCTCTCCCTCCTTTGCGTGAGGGGACGACGCACCCCTGCCCCTCTCCCTTTGATTCGGCTCTGCCTGATCGAGTGTTAGTAGAGATAGAGGGAGAGGGGGAGCACCCATCTTTCCATCTTTTTTTTAAGAAAAAATTATATATTATTTAATATTATATATAACTTTTATTTAAAAGTTAAATGTCACGTCAATCAAGTAATTGAGAAATTGACTATTTCCGATCGAAAGAACATTTAAGGGTCATTTGATTAGGAGTTATGAATGCATGGAATAGAGATAAATATTTTATCGGATTAGACATTTTTTGAAGTTTTCTTCCAGAATATGTATATTTCATCTTTTCAAGAGAATACATTATCTCTCAAAATCTCACTATTTTTCAGTTAACTTTTTTAAAATGACAAATTTGCCCTTTATACTTTTTGTGAAATAAATCGTGCATTTGGTTGTATTCCGATGAATATCCATTTATTCCACCACTTAACTCCTAACCAAATGGCCTCTTAGGGGGCGTTTGGTTGCAGAATAAGACAAAAAATAGATGTTTATTCAGATGAATATTGCCAAACACGCAAGAGAATAAGATTATATCAACGAAAACGCTTTTTTTTTATAAAACTACCTTTAAAATCGCAATACCACCATTTTATTCCTTCAAACAGTAAATTTTTTATTCCATCTAAATGATGGAATACATATATTCTCACCTTTTCAACGATTTACCATTTCTTTTATTTTTTTTATAATTTAATCACATATTATTATACTAATTAAATGTCAATAATTTATAATAAAATATTTTAATTATAAAATATATTATATTTAAAATTTATTCTGATTGAACCAAACAAAGAGGAGAATAAGAATATTAGAAGAATATTATATTCTTCTGAATAAATTTTCTTATTTTCTAAAATATATTCTATAATCAAACGCCCCCTTAGTGAAATAAGTCAATATTTGAAGGACAGTCTGACTAAAGTTGAAGAATAAAATTAGAAAAATAATTAAAGTTGAAATGTCTTTGGTGAAATTTATCTAGAATTAACATCTTTATATCGAAGTTTGCCCCTCTGCCTCTTAATTTCTTGATTGTGGACTTAAATATGGAAGAACCCGCACTCATTCAACAGTCATCAAGGGGGACACATTATATAGTCTAGAGAAATTTGTATAGATAACAATCAAATTGAAAATTTTTTGTTGATATCCATCATCCTTCCCACCAAATATAATAAAAAAAAGTTTAAGCTCACTTTCCCAGTAAAATTTTTAATTGAACTGTGAGGGGCCGATTGATTACGAAATAAAATGATAGGGAATAAAATAATATAATATTGTATTCTAAAAAAATTAACTTTATTCTTATTCCACCTCTTATTTGGTTGGAAGATAATATATTTTAAAAATATCTATATCTATATAAAAGCAGAAGTCAAAAGTGCCACATGTCATGCCCTCATAAATTGAATGTATAAAATGATAATATTTAAGTTATATATTTATGGATATTCAAAAGTTACTTGTTAAAAATATCTAATTTTATTTATTTATACTTTTAAATTCTACATTTGCAATTATAAATAGAGGAGCTTTCAATTTCCATTTGCATACTTAATGCCTTCTTTGAAGGCAAAGACTATGTGTGGACCGACAAATAGAGGTCTATGCATGAGAAAAAAATACTTACATATAATTTTTTATATAATAAAAATATTAAATGTTATAAAGAAAAATACTTATATAGAATTTCTCTTCGTCTCATAAAAGATATGAAATGTGTTAAGGGGCTTTCATATTCCATTTGCATATTCAATGCACCTTTTTAAAGCAAATATTATCTTATAATTTGAAGTTCGACTCAAAGACATGTATTCCATACTGTGATGACAATATTATTGATGATCAATATAAGTATCATCAAAGTTTTAAATATTATTATGATAATATGTATCTACATCTTATGTATTTATTTATTTGTATATGTATATACACACACACAACATTTGCAACTATAAATAGAGGAGCATTCAATTTTCATTTGCATACTCGATGCCTTCTTTGAAGATAAAGACTATGTGTGGACCGAAAAATAGAGGTCTATGCATGAGAAAAAAAATACTTGCATATAATTCTTTTGTATGATAAAAATATTAAATGTTATAAAGAAAAATACTTATATAAAATTTCTCTTCATCTCATAAAAGATATGAAATGTGATAAGGGGCTTTCATATTCCATTTGCATATTCAATGCACTTTTTAAAGCAAATGTTATCTTATAATTTGAAGTTCAACTCAAAGACATGTATTACATACTCTAATGACAATATTATTGATGATCAATATAAGTATCATCAAAGTTTTAAATACTATTATGATAATATGTATCTACATCAAATATATTTATTTATTTGTATACACACACACATTTGTTATAAATCAATATAGGATGCATAATCAACTAATAACAAAGTAATCTTATTTATTTTATTATATATTTATCTATATGTCATTGTTTGTTATGATCAATATAGGATACGTAATCAACTAATAACAAAGTAATCAACAAAATTTAATCATTTTATTATTATTATTATTATTATTATTATTATTATTATTATTATTATTATTATTATTATTATTATTATTATAGAGAGGGAGGTTAAACAAATTATGCAACTACTATAAATTAGAGTTTTTTTATGTAACCATTAATATATGGTTGATATAATTTTGTGCTAATAATATTAATTATAATATAATATTTATATTAACATTTTTTAGCTGTATACAATTATTTTTCGTTGTTATAGAAGACCTAAGCATATAAAAAATTGGGATTCATAAGTAAGTTATTATTATTGGATAGGTTATTATAAACCAATATAAGGTAAAAATTAGCTAATTTATAAGTTTTGCCACATATAATATGTTTTAAAATTATTTAGATATTTTTAAAAGGTATTACAAATGAGAATTAATTTATAATACTATAAAAAAATGAACAATAAAATAATATTTTTTTGTCTCTATTTATCTACCATATATGTTTTTGGTCCCAAAGTCAAATCTTTTTAAATATAGAAAAAAATGTATATGCAACTATTTAATTTAGTCCCACATTTAAAGTCTATAACATAAAATAAATAGTATGGATTATAAAAAGATTCACAAATTTTGTTACTATCTATATGGATTAAGTCAATCAATATCAATAAGTTTTTGACATAGGTAGAAGCATGTGATTCATAATGAAATAAAATTTTAAAATAAGTTCTAACACTTAAAGCTAAATATAATATTCATATTTATATTGTATTAAAAGGAATAAAAGATATTCCCATTGTCCCATTGAGAGTGACCCAAATGATGAATAAAAAAGATAAATTTTATATATACTAATAATTTGTATAATATATAAGGAAGTATAAATGCTACTTGGCATACAAAAAATTGTTTTTGAAAAATAAATATTTTTAATATGATAAATAATATGTATGCCTAATAAAATAAATAGTAAATTATATCGATATATCATATATGATTTTAGTCCCATGCATAAAAATTATCAAACATAAATAATGAAATATTATAAAAGAAGAAAGTACATGCAAAGTGATGATTAGCATGTAATGAACTTATGATTAGCTTAAAGATTTGTTGCTCATACTCATATAATAATATTTAAAACATTCTATATTTGTTATGTAGTTAATGAAATAAATGTTATCGATATGAAATTTACAATTTTAATTACATTATTAAAATGAGTTTATATTTTAGATAATATTTTAAACTTTAATATTTAATAAATATATTACACGCACACACATATATATGATAAAAATATTAAAATAAAAAGTATTTTTTTTATAATGCAAGCTCATATTAGCTCATGGTCTAATGATACTAGTGTAACACCCGCGCGATGCGCGGTAAACATAAATATAATAATCACATAAAATAACTTATAAAATTAAAATATATTTAACTAAAACTAAAATTATGTTATTCTCATCATTTTGTTGTTATCACATATACAAATTAGGCAAATGTATGCTAAACTTACACTATTTATTACTAAAAAAAGTTTAAGGATAATATCCTATAAAAATATAACTGCATAAATATTTATTTTTATTATTAAACATTATCTTCGTCATTTCTTAATGAGACATAAATTCTTTTAAAAGATAATTAATAATATTCCTTGCATTAACCATGCAATACTTAAAGAGTATGCTACTTGCATTGACATTCAATATTACATACAAATGTAGATTGATTCTTAGAAAACTTGTCATTTATTAAACTATGAACAATGCACATTACTTTATTTAGTATACATAAGTAATATATCTGACAATCTATTTTAGATATGTATAATAAAATAAACATTAATGAGTTAATATAATATTTTTACTAATATACCCCTAATTAAAATAGTTATGTTTATATATATAATTTATTTAAAATCTATAAACTTAAATCACAAACATATATTTTCATTCATAAAATTAAAGTTTTTAAAATAATTAGTATAATTCTTTAGAAATATGATAATAATATATTAATAATAATTAACTAAGATTTATTCAGTTAACTTATTTAATTAGTTTTATAATTTAGTTAATAAAAATTTTAAAGGACATATGCAAAAAGTAAAACTAAAAAAATTGTAATTCAGGTGGCTTCTGATTTCTGAATTACCACTCCTTCCATAAGCAATTTGAATTGTCAATTAATAAATAATGTAAATTATTTAGACAATCTATATTATTCATTACATGTCATAAGTTAGCAATAGAATATAATATACTTGTATAATTTAATTATACAATATTATGTAGTAATAATTTATGCATATTGGAGCCACCTGAAATTACTCCATGCATAGTGCATCGGAAAATGTTAAATTCTCCTAAAAGTTTAACTTAAAAATCCTCCTAATACTCATTTTTTTTTAAATTGCCTAAAAAAGTTGCTAAGTTTACCTGCATGCAGTTGTAACTAAGTTATGAGGCTAAATTTTCCTAAATTAGGAGGATATAGCATTGTCTAATACATCCATTGTGGAAATCCTCTTATCATTAATAGGTTTATATATATATATATATATATATATATATATATACATATATGTATGTATATTAATACTTAAACAATTAAATGAATAAATAACTAATAAAATTCTAATATTAATATTAATCAATGCTGTAAAATAAAACATGGCATTCATGTTTGAAACCTTGTTTGAAAAATTATATGGATCCAAACCTAATTAAAATAATTATAGTAAAGAACTATATAATGGAATATATGTTTATATATTTCTGAATTTTAAAATATGTAAAAATACTAGAGACATAGATATATAATATATGTGATAGATAATATATTTACAATATTTAATAATATCAAATTTTATTATGCAAATATAGATATATGTTACAACATTTAAAGTTAAAAAATTATAAGATACTAAAATAATTAAAAACTGGATAAAACTAATGTAACATACATTTATATATTTGTAAATTTGGAAGTAATTTTACCTAATTGATATGTTCATAATTAAAGAATAAATAATTGTAAAATCTTTGGAACGGATATCCATCATGTTTATTTATTGTGTTTCATATGTTTATCCATCATCATTGAATCCATCATATATCTCTTATATAAATATTTTTTTATCAATTATTCATTATAAATTAAGCGTTGATAGTGTTAGTCTTTAAAAAGGTAGCATAATAAATTACATTTTAAGTTTAGGAGGTAGGATCTCCTGCAACACATTCATCAAGGATATCAATATTTTAAAAATATGATACATGATAATTAAAATATAATACATTTTGGTAAAGTGTACTATTATACATGTGCATGCATGCAGAGATTGCACACATGTAACTCGAATAGGTTAGTAATTCATATATGCGTCAATGCATGGATCACAGTGTGCATAACATTAGCAACCTTGGCCTAAAAAATGATATTGTTATTTAAATAACTAAAAGAAAATAACTAATGAAAATTTTAATTTTAACATTAATTTTTGTTGGAATAGTGCCCTTTTGGGCACATGGGCCGCACATACGCGCGGTCCATTAGGGCGAGACGCATGCCTGCGTAGACATATCATCATATGCGTGATGGACGCGCGTGATGCGTTCTGCCTAACTTGTCGCCCAAGTCTCCTCACCCTATAAAAGGGGACCCATAGCATAGGTCCCAAACACACTTTCGCATAAGTTCGTTCAGAGTACTTGTGCTGTGGCAAAGAGTTCCATTTCCCAGAGGTTCGGTTCCCGATCCCGAGGTGCAAGTGCGTTCGTCAAGGGTTCGTGAAAAGCACCGACGATCCGCTTCCGCTGCAAGAGGTATTCCGCAATCTCTAGAATTTATATCTGTTATAAATTCCAACATTGGTATCATAGCTTTTTTATAAACTATAGGTGCAAAAGAGTTGCACATATGAGAAGTGGCAATTGGACTCGCTGAAAGGCCCAATAAATAGTTTTTTTTCTGATTTTCACCAGTTTTTAAAATAATCCGAAAATAGAAAATGTCTATTATAAAATCTCGAAAAATCAGGAAAAATTTGTTATTTCCTCAGAAATTTTTCTGTAATATTGCATGAAATTTAATGTTATCAAAAGAAAATCATCTGTTGATTTAAAGCATTAAATTAAATGATTAGATTTGCATGTCAATAAATGTGTTATCATGCATGAAATAAATATCTTCGTTTATGAAATATTTATTTCTGTGATTAAAATTTTGACTGTGTTAAAATCAAATTGGTATGTCCAATCTTGTTAAGCATGATAATTTGCCTTGAATTTCAAATTGATTTGAAATTGATTAAATTAAAATTAATTTCTTTTGTGAGAATTAATTAAGATGGCGATATTAATTTTGCCCATGTACTGAAATACATGTTTCATGCAAAGCCTATGATAAAATAATTGGTTGGTCTAATTTTACAAACTATAGGTAATTAAAGAATACATGAAACATAGGTAGTTCTTTTGTAGGACTAAGGCACCTTGATATTCAAATATTGTCACAATAACCAACGTCTTTCTGTTGAGTGGTGCGTGACCCGAAATGCATGTCTAGAAAGGTTTCAGGAAACTGGCCTGGTGCATGGTCAACGCAGTCTCCAGAAATAGGATTGATGTGTGACAGTGAGAGCAAAATTTTTTCCAATGTGATGTCGAGACGAAGGATAGTGCACGGTTATTTAATTGGCACCCCTCGGGGAAGAGCTCCCATTACACTAGTCCTGATTATCCTGGTCATATTAGAAATAATTTGGTACATCACACGAAATGAATTTCGATGATTTTGAATTATAAGTTGATTCAAAATGGATAGAGTAGAAAATTTTGAATTATGTGTTGATTCAAAATTCAATCATTTAGATAAAATTTTGTCGCATTGTTAAAATAATGAATAATAATATTTCTTGGAGATAGTGGGAGATGGGTGGGAGTCCAACAACCTCTCGATGTCACTACTTCATTAATATTGTTATTTCATTTTTTTATGTTGTTTGCGGACAAAATTAAAACATGCATAACACTGAATCTCTTAATTTTTTTGTGACCAAACTAGACCATGGGTTTCAAAACAATAATTGCTGACCTGAACAAGAATGAGAAGCTCAATGGCGACAATTATGATATTTGGCACCGTAAGGTCCAATATCTTCTAGAAGAACAAGAGGTCTTGGAGACCATTAACCATGCTGTCACTGAACCTGCACCCGGACATAATGCCCAACGCCAGAGGGACATGGAGGCCTATCAGGCCTGAACCAAAAAGAATCGTATTGCTTGCATTACGTTGCTGAGCACGATGAATAACTCCTTGCTGTGCGAATTCGAAGTCTATATGACAGCATTCGAAATGTGGGCGGCGCTCCGCAATAAGTATGGGTTCACTACGATCACCAAGCGCCGGATGCTCACGGTCAAGTTTGACTCTTATCGAAAGCGACCAAATCATACGATGAGGGAGCATATTTAGGAGATGTCTAACATGATCCGTGAACTCAAAAGTGCGGAACAAGTGCTCGATGACGAGCAACAGGTGCAAGCTCTGATCCGCTCTCTTCCAAAAAGTTGGGAATATATGCATTGTAATTTGATGCACAACGAAAATGTCAAAACTTTTGACCAAGCTGCTCGCCACATTGAAATGGAGGATGAGGCCCTACAAGCCATGAATCAAACCTCTGAAGCATTAGTTGCTGACAATGGTGGACAAAGAGCTGGTTCCCAATCCAAGAGAAAAAGGTCGCATAAGTCGCAACCAAATAATAAGAGCGAAAATGCTAGACAGAAAAAAGTCTAAGGCCACCAGCACAAACGTGGAAAACGTGGCGGCAAAGTAGACATGAATAAAGTAAAGGGCTACAATTGTAGCAAACGTGATCACTTTACTCGTGATTGCACTGAGCCAAAGAAGGTTTGTCCTGAGCACAGTTCTTTTTCTTATGTCTCAAGTTGTGCCTTAATTGCTGAAACTTATCCTTCGTAGATTGCAGATTCAGGAGCCACCGACCATGTAGCGAGAGATCGCGGGGTCTTCGTGAAATTTCGTCGAATAAGTGCGCGAAGCAAATGGATTTACGTTGGAAACAATGAAAGAGTTGAAGTTAAAGGCATTGGATCGTGCAAGTTAGAACTTCACAACGGCCAAATACTTTACCTTCACGACGTTCTATATGCTCCAACTTTTAGACGAAATTTACTTTCTGTGTCATCATTAGACAAACTTGTTTTTGTAATAAATTTCCAGAAGAAACAAATGATAATATCTTATGACAATGTTCTTCTATGCAATGATTTTCTCAATAATGGTTTCTATGTTTTAAATATAGCATCTGTTGTTAATAGTTATTCTTTTATATCATCTGTTAATGTGAATGATAGTGTCAACATTTGACATGCCAAACTAGGACATATTGGTCAAGATCGAATGAATAGACTTGCTAGAGAAGGCCTCTTGGGATCTCTCGCAAAAGTTGATCTTTCAACATGTGAGGAATGTCTAGCTGGTAAGAAAACAAGAACACCATTTGAGATGGGAAAACGCGCCGAGTACCCATTATAATTAATCCATTCGGACATATGTGGTCCGATGAATGTTCATGCAAGACACGGTTTCTCTTATTTCATCACATTTATTTATGATTATTCACGTTACGGTGTTGTATACTTGATTTCTCATAAATCTGAAGCATTGGATTGTTTTGTACGATTCATGAACATGGCAGAGAATCAAGTGGATCGCAAGATTAAAGCCTTGCGAACTGACCGTGGACGTGAATATCTCTCTGACTTATTCAAAAAATTATGTGATGAAAAAAGTATAGTTAGGCAACTAACAGTACCGAGAACTCCACAACAAAATGGTGTTGCGGAAAGACGGAATCGTACCTTATTTGATATGGTCCGATCTATGATGGCGCAAGCTAATCTCCTAATTTCGTATTGAAGAGATGCATTATTGACTGCAGCCTACATTTTAAAATCGTGTACCATCGAAATCCATTTCTACCACATCTTATGAACTTTAGACAGGTCGAAAGCCTAATCTTAATTATTTGCGCCCTTGGGGTTGTGCAGTCTGTGTTCGAAATAACTCTCATAAGTATGAGAAGTTGGGTCCTAGAGGATAGAAATGTATCTTTATAAGATATTGTGAAATATCTAAGGGCTATATATTTATAGGAGAAAGAGAAGATAGTACGGTAACGAAAATCGAAAGTAGAGATGTGACATTTATAGAGAACGAATTTCTTAAGTAAGGCGAGATAGACAAGGGATTTCTCATAAATGTAAAGAAATATCCTGAGTTGACGGCTCAAGCAGATCAACCAAATAAGGAGTTAGTCTCCTCTACCCCATAGCTTGATCCGAGTGGGAGAGATTCACAACCGTCAACTGAGGATCAACCTGAAGGTTCTCTTCGATGGGATACTAGAAAACATGTTCCGCGCTGACGTTTTGAAATCGAAGGGCTACATGAACATGAACCACATGAGGTCAACATAGTAAGTCTGAAAGATGAACTTGAGCCAAAATCTATCAAAGAAGCTCTCTTGTCCCCTGCTAAGGAAGAATGGATTAAGACAATGGAGAAAAAGTTAGAGTCCATGCAAAATAATCAAGTCTGAGATTTGGTTGATCTCCCGCCAGGCCGTAAGGCAATTGGGAACAAATGGGTTCTCAAAATTAAACGTGGCGAGGATGAATCAATTGAGAGATATAAAGTCCGTCTAGTGGCGAAAAGTTTTACCAAATCTGCGGATGTTGACTATGAAGAAACTTTTGCACCAGTTGTAAGGTTTGCTTCAATTCGCCTAGTATTGGACATGGTCGCACATATAGACTTAGAATTACATCAAATGGATGTAAAAACAGCATTTCTCAATGGAGAACTAGATGAAGAAATTTACATGGAGCAACATCAAGACTTCATTGTAAAAGGAGAAGAGCGCAAAGTTTGCAAGCTGCGCCGGTCCATTTATGGACTAAAATAATCATCTAGATAGTGGTATCTGAAATTTCATCAGATAATCATTTCGTACTATTTTAATATGATTGATGAAGAACACTGTATGTATGTTCATAAGTCCGAGGATAATTTTGATATACTGACGTTATATGTCGACGACATTCTAATAACTGTGAATAATAGAGACTATGTCATTACCATTAAGCAATGGTTGTCCTCCATGTTTGAGATGAAGGACATGGGTGAAGCAGCATACATACTATGTGTGAAAATTCAACGCGACCGTTCCAAACGACTCATTGCCTTGTCGCAGGAATCATATATATAAAAAAAATTTGGAACGATTCTGCATGGATGGTTGTAAATTCATTGACACTCCTATTATGAAAGGCGAGATTTTAAGCTTGGACATGTGCCCAAAAACTCCAGAGGAACAAAAGGAAATGTTCAATGTTCCTTATGCGAGTATGGTCGGCAGCCTGATGTACGCTATGATGTGTAATCGGTCGGACATATGTTTTACCGTGGGTCTAGTTAGTCGATATCAGGCTAATCCAGGACGCCAACACTGGAAGACGGTGAAGAGAATAATGAAATAACTCAAGGATACTGCAGATCTTGCACTGTGCTATCACGGAGGAAGTCTACAACTTGTTGAATTCACCGATGCCAATTGGGCTGGTGACGTTGATGAACGTAAATCCACCTCCGGATACACTTTCTTCCTCAGCAATGGTGCTGTTACTTGGAGTAGCAAGAAATAAGATTGTATGACACTGTCAACTATGGAGGCTGAATTCATACCTTGTCCAGTGGCAGTACAAGAGGCCTTATGGCTTAAGAGATTCCTTCAAAACCTGAGGATTTCTGAGAATGCAATGAATAAAATGATTCTCCACTGTGACAATCAAGCAAGCATAGCTTATGTGAAGGACGAGAAATACCATTGCAAAGGAAAGCATATCGACACAAAGTACAAATTTGTACGAAATCAAGAAGTCAAAAAGGAGATTTCAGTTGAGTACATATCAACGCACAAAATGGTTGCTGATCCGTTCACCAAGCCATTGCCAAGAGAGGTATTCTTAAGACATGTAAATGCCTTAGGGCTGCGTAGATTATAAATGTAATGATGTACTCAAATTTTTTAATGAATAAAAGATTATTTTTCTTGATAAATTCATTGTTGTGAAGTTTGTTATGCATGTGAAAAGTATGTCGATCAGGTCTAGATTTGTTCACTCACACGAACAAGTATTTCCGACGCTCACGAAGATAGCGAGCGGAATGAACTATGTGAGTCATAGTGTGATTTAACATGGGTTTTAGTAACTCATTGTCGTCTAATTTAGAGAGAGAGATGGCAGATGCGAGATTCAAATTTGACGCTATTGATTAGCGAGCAATTTGAAAACTCGGGTCAGGCGCTAAAAATTAGCAACTGAACTTAAGTCTGTGCGGTGTGTAATTAAACAGAGCTAGACATACGTTCCTTCAGTGGGAGTCTCCACCGCAGTACTTGTGTTTAGTACCAAGTATGCAAAGTCGACCTAGAGAGACATGATGAATTGATTAGTTTAATGGTCATCATGGTGTGAGTCTCTGACAGATGTTTTATCTGCACGTGCCCTTAGACTCTTGACTATGTCTTAAGAAAAGGAATTAGTGCTTGCTACTTTAGCATGGTACTGAAAGGTGAAAAGTAAAGTAGCCTGACGAGCCATGTCTAGGAAAGCAGCTAGTACAGTACTAAAATACATGAGGGCGTGAGAAAGAACTGTTATGAGCTGCATAAAGCTTTCGCATACAATTGGCCAACTATTTTTTTGAAAATAGTGTGTGTGAAATATAGTTACCGCGGAGTAAGACATGCGTTGTCTTAGCTATGCTGCAAGACAGATCTAGGGCATAACGAGTTATATTATTTGAGCATTTGTTGGCTCATATGTGAGCTATCATGAATCCCTAACGGGCATGACATACCCTATAAAGATAGTTGAGCGACTGAATCTAAACAGATATCTTTCTAGCTCCTATAAAGAAGCGTGCTTGTACTCGTGAGTCGCATGACACATTTACAAATTCTGAATAAATGAAAGTACAATGCCCAATACGGGCAAGTGGGAGATTATTGGAATAGTGCTCTTTTGGGCACATGGGCCGCACATACGCGCGGCCCATTAGGACGAGGCACATGCCTGCGCAGACACATCATCATACGCGTGATGGACACGCGTGATGCGTTCTGCCTAACTTGTCGCCCAAGTCTCCCCACCATATAAAAGGGGACCCATAGCATAGGTCTCAAACACACTTTCGCAGAGGTTCGTCCATAGTACTTGTGCTGTGACAAAGAGTTTCGTTCCCCAGAGGTTCGGTTCCCGATCTCGAGGTGCAAGTGCATTCGTCAAGAGTTCGTGGAAAGCCCCGACGATTCGCTTTCACTGCAAGAGGTATTCCGCAATCTCTAAAATTTATATCTGTTATAAATTCTAACAATTTCAATCGACGTCAAAGAATAAATAGTGTGGATCCATATTTGAAGCTATGACCTAAAAAATAATATGGATAGCAAATCTAACTAAACCAATTATATAAAATATATAGTGTAGATCAATCAAACCATTAAACATTACAAAAAATATAACGCAATGATCTCAAAATGGATTATCATTGTAGAAGATATAAGATAAAAATATTTATAGGACTATATTTTGTTACTAAAGAAATTATATAGAGAAATCTAAAAGCAAAAGAATATGTAAAATCATGGTCTTGTTGCAGGATTTTTGCCATGGATTTAAAAAATTCTTCAACATTGTAAAATGGAGGATTTGAATGGAACACACGGATTGCTTGTGCTTTACCTTCCTATTTATAATGTAAAAAATGATGGTTACTCCATTTTTTAAACCGTTCTTAAATGGTAACCACATAAATGTGTCAATTTAATTCCTTGCCTTTGTTTTGAAATTTTTAAAACCTGATCTTACCTTTAATTAATTAATGTGATTAACTGAATATTATTTAATTAGAAATTCAATTATCTCATAATCCAAAATGAATTATTTTACAGAAGAAAAAACATGGTCAACAAAACATTATTGTGAGAAATCAAATTATTTGTACTTCTTAATATAAACAAATTCAATGTAAAAATATTAAACAATAATAAGGATGTTCTAAAATAAAATGAATCTAGTTTTAATAGGTCTAACAAAAATTTTAGTTTAAGTTAGCATTAGTTTAAAAAATAATGTTGTAAATCAATTTATGCAATACAAACGTCATTTGAAGTGAAGTATGAATGAAAACTTTTATGTAAGTACTTCAATATGTATATGTCTAAATATTCACTTTTCAGATTTTGTATATCTTAAACTAATGCTAACTTAAACTAAAATTTTTATTAAACTTATTGAAAATAGCACAAACAAATTAAATTTTAAAATTTTGAAAAACAATATCATTTCTTAGTCAAAAATACAATTAACGACGCATTAAAGTAGACATGTACAAAAGAAAGAATATAAATATATAAATTATAAGAGTTGATCATATTAATTAAAAGAAAGAACTATTTTGAACAAATAAGATATATAAAAAAACATGATCATTGAAAATAAAAACAATGAACTCTATCTTTCGAATAAATGATGCAAGTAAAGAAATAACTTTAACGCAAAGATATAAGCATGCAAATAATGATGATAATACTTTTTTTATATGAGTTTTAAGAATCGAGCATCTTATATAAAGTTGGTAGGTTAAACCTAAATAATGGAAAACATCTAATAACTTGTTTTCATAAAATTACACTAAGATTCAATATTATGTAAATAGCACTTTACCAAACATTACACAACCTTTTGGGTGTGTATTAAATGTCATCTCCTCTATGCACCATTCTAAGTCTAGTGGCTGAGTGGATACATGAAGTGAAGTGGCCAATACATTTGATTGGGAGTATTTATAGATTATTTAGAAAAAGAATTTGCATGTGCTGAGGGAGTTACTCATGTGATGAGTTAGTTGTTGAACCGTTCAATTACTCCAATAACTGATACTTTTTATATTATGTAATAACTGGTTTCATAAATATCTATCAATATTTTATCATAAATGATATATAAATTACTATTATATTTTTTCATTTACAACTTATTTTAAAAATAAATGATAATAATTTGTTTATGGATAGTTATCAACCACTAATTCAATAACTACTATCTTTATTACTTTTAACTTATTAGATGTCTGTAGTATTTACGCGAGTGTCATAGAATATTGATTAGTTATGTCTTTATCACAATAATTATCATTTTAAATAATAATTTATAGATTAGTTTGTAATATGTTTATTCGTAAAATAATTAATTAAGATAAATAAAATTTTCTATTTGGACACTTGTCACTCTCCTTCAAATTGTAAAGATATATAAATACTATAAAATTGTATAGATAATAAAATCATATCTATCTTATATTCTATATTTGTAATTGAAAATTCTATACACAATAAAATTTTATATTAATTGATAATTAAGTAATTTTATGTTATGGATAAGTTATCCATTGCTTCAATAAAATGATAAAATCCTAAGTGATATTTATTATGTTATGAATCTTGTAACCATGTATCCCTTAATCATAAAAAATGAAATTGCAAATTAATATTTAATATAACTATTTGTAGGGACACTTGTCAACTCACATTAATGCCAAGTGTCATTCTCTCCTTCAAAGTACTCTCTTTATATAATACTAGCGTAACACCCGCGCGGTGCGCGATGAAAATATAATAATCATATTATTCAAGTGTATAAAATAAAAGATATTTAACAGGAATAAAATTTATATTATTATATATTTATATCATTTTATTATTTTTATTGTGCCGATGTAGCAATAAAAAAATGATTGATTTTGTCCACTATGAGAAATATCATTATATAAAAAATATGTAAATAGATATGATAATTTTTAAAGAAAAATATTATTTTTATAATGAATAGAAATTGAACAATGATGTCAATGTAAATTTTACATGATATAATTAACAATAATGACAATGTAATTTTTACATGATAAATTGAACAATAAAAATGAGTTAAATTAAGGACTGTATAGGAATATTTGATGATAATATCTACACTATGAGAGAGAAAAAGACTATTTCCTTTGAATCACTCATCTATTAAAGTTTTGTTGCTCATTTTTGTATACTCATATAAAACTAAAGTAACAATGTACTATGCTATATAGAATCCCAAACAATAAAACTATACTTCAAAATTATAGTATATAAATTTTACCAAAGAATTTCATCAAATATTTCTTCTCTTTTTGTCTTACTATTCTCTATAAAAGGGTTTAATATTTGTGCTACCCCTTTTATGAGGTAGCACTATCATACCTCTATTAATCATCATTCAATTAATGATGAATGGTGGCTTGATTAGTTGGACAATTTTTTGATCCACCATTCATCATGAAATGGATGGTGATTAATAGAGGTATGATGATTCTACCCCTTAAAAGTGGTAGCACAATCATTTTTTTCCAATTTTGATTACATGGCTTAATGGTTAGAAAAAGAAGGCTTGAATTTAAAAAACAAAAATAATATAGCGCTTATGATGGAAAACTGAAGTAAATAATTAAAAATGATTCATTTTACTCAATTTTCTCATCTTCCTCTTTTTTGTCTGTTATGAGATTTTACGTCATAAATGAAAGAATATTTAGTGTAAATTCTTTTAGATGTGCCATGATAAATTTGTTGAATTTTTTTGTTATATTTTTTGCTACATTAATTAAGACATAAATAAAATTTTAAGAATTGATTGAATGACTAATCCATTGTATTCTCTTATGCATTCTCCTTTTATATATTTAACTATATTGTTTAAATATAGTTTTTTAAAATATTTCACTATTCTAAAGTATACCACTTTTAATATTAAAAATAGATTCTTTTAATTTCGAAACTTAAATATCTAATAAGTTTTTAAAGCTTATATATTTTTTGCTTGAGATGGTTGTTTTATGATCAAGTTCAATTTATTATTTAACAAAGAAATAAAATGATGAGTTAATAACAGAGCATATTATGTTTGAAGTGAAATTTAAAAAATGGCGTGTCAAATTATTTTTGCATGATATAACAACACTTCTTTTACATAATAGGGTTAATACATTTTAGAAAATAAATATTTAAAACTAATACTTTTATAAATAATATATCTATTAGTTTATACATATTTTTAAGTAATATACTAAGACTATAATTTACATATAAATGCTTAGGAAATTTTAATATCATTATTTTATAAATAAAATTTTAATTAGTAGCTTTGTACCACTAATGCATAATGTTAGAGATGAATTTGTGGCATCGTCATACAAACAATTGAAATAAAACAAAACTAATTCATCATACGAAAATAAAAATTGTGTAGAATTAAAAAGGAAAGAGGTATATAATTTATTAATAAAAATTTAAGTAAAAAAATCTTAACTTCATCAATAAAGATATTTCTAGAGCATAAAAAAATTGGCATACAAAAGAATACAAAATAAGGAAGATATATAAAACCTATATAAAAAACTTTATTTTTATTTTATGAAGGAGCATCTTTAAAATTATATAATTGTTCTATGGTACTAAAATATTTTAATTGTCTTTCGTTATTAATAGTCCAATAAGAAGTTATTGCTTAAAAAATAAACGGCAATGTGATAACTAAATATTTATCTTTTCAAGACTCTCTATTAAGGATTAAACTTGCTTCTTCTCTATTATACATATAAAATAACTAACACATTCACCAAAAGACTTATTTAACTATGTATTGCTATTTGCTTTCCAAATAACTGTAGACTAAGTTATTTTGAATTTTTACACAATAATACAATTATATATTATATATTATACATAGATTATTATTAAATTTTACTCATTATATATACTTTTTAATCTATGACTATTACCAACATTTTTTTATTTTAAATTGATAATATATTATAACTATTATTAATACATTTTGGTTATTTTAAAAATTTTAATTGGATATGTGATGAATTATACATTTTAATATTAATATAATTTATCCTTATTTCTTTTATTACCCACATGAGATTTCTAATCTTAATTTATACTCTACTTTTAAATTGCATTTCTACATGCTAAATAGTTATAACTATCAGTAGGTTACCAGCTTCTATAATAATAGTTAAACAAAATATAATTGTTTTGCTTATTTTTTTGAGAAAAAAATCTGAAATTATAATATCCCTTTCAATAGTGAAAAACAAAAGAGTGAAAATTTCATCAAAACAAAAGGATATTATATACATTTGAGATGAAATGCCTCTTATAGAATCTTAAACTTTCATTTCCAATCAAATCTATAACTAAGATTAATTTTCTAACAATTCATAGCTAAGATTATTTTTTATCAAAAATATAATATGTCACTGTGGATCTTGTTAATGTTCATTTATCTAACTAATTTAATTTCATAATGTTAACCAACCATAATATAATTGGAGGAAGAATATGGGAAGGCATATAATTCAATGTACAATAATATAATGATCCATCAATTATAATAAACAATAATACTTTTACATACAAAAGGGAAAACATATGGGAAGGCATAACTGAATGTGTGACGATGTATATATAAAAAGGAAAATAGTTCGAGCAAGAATATCAAAATGCAAGCACAAAACCATACATATTATTCCAATTATTTTTCACTTACATACGTATTATCCTAATTTATTTAATTAATGGCATCCATATAAATGCAATATTTTGAAGTATAGTGGAGAAGGAGTAATAAAAAAGTCATGCATCCTTAAAAAAATGGCATACAAATAATTATATATAGAAAATTAATTGGATATGATTTGGAAGTCCCAAAATGTTTTAGATTATAATTTTCATGTAATAAAGGAAATATTCTGTAGAGCAAAAAAAAATGATCGAACATGGTCACAAAACAGTCATAAATAAAAAATTTATATTTAATGGCCGAATGTGATAAAAAATGGTCAAAAAACTAAAATTTATTTTGTATTTACTACATGATATATATATATATATAATGACATTTAAAATTTTCAATATGTAAATACTGTGTGCATAAAAATGGATAAGGATCACAAATAGAATATGTATAAACAAATGACCCATGACAAATATAAGTTTTTAACAATAAAATCTAAAATGAGTAGATAATACTGGTGCACTCAAAATCCTTTTGATTTCTCTTCCTATTTATAGTGCATAAAACAAAAGCCAGTTATGAGTTTTTAAAACTACTTTAGTAACTTGCTATATTCAGTTTCTTATTTTCCCTTTCAACTTTTTGTATGATTCAATCTTAAATTACTAATTAACTTCACTTGACATATAAATTATGATTTTAATTAGAACAACCATATGATTAATCTTTTTGGACAAAGTCGAATTTAAAAAATGTTATCTACTTTTAGTTATTTTAAAATAACTTATTAGTGCCTCTTATATACTTCACCAGAAAAGTGTCTTCTTATATAATGAAAATAAATAAACACAATAAACTATCATTAAATAATTAATTAATGATAATTAACTATCATCTTTATATTGCACGGTTATGGACATCTATATTATCCACTATTCTAATAAAACTATATCGTTATATAGTTACTCATATCTTGTAACTAACTTTGATAAATAATTATTAAACAATATTTATAAATTATTATCCTATAAGCACGTAAAACATTCATGTCATGTCCGAAATTCATAAAAGTGTTATCCTCTTAATTTTATAAAATAATTTATTACTATTTAGTGTCTTCTTATATAATCAAAATAAACAAAAATAGACGTCATCTCAATAAAACATCATTAAATAATTAATACCATTATTAGATGGCTTGAATACTTATTATCCACTATTGTAATAAAATTATAATGTTATATAGTCACTCATATCTTGTAAATTTTTTTAAGAAAATAATCATAAATTAATATCTGAATCAGTATTTTAATTGATTATAAAATATTCAGTAGTAGACATACGACAAATGTACCAAATGTCATTCTCTCCTTGCTTACCACTCTATAGATATAGATATATTACATTTCAATTATGCATCATTATAGCTAATCAAATATATCATATAAACCACATCTTAATAACCACCTCTATTGTTAGGTTTAATCTATTGCTTTTTTCCTAATTAATATAATTGACTTTACAACTCATGTGTATATTATTGTAAGTAGTTCATTTAATTTCTCATGTATTATTTTAATTATAACTTAATATTATAATTAGTTATTTTTAACTGATTTAAAAATTAACAGTTAAATAATCTTTTCACAAATAAGTCTGCGAATAATATGCATATGTAAATTAACATTCTAATTACTTATAAATTCTTAGGAACACTTGTCAATTTATTAACTGTCCACTTAATTAGTATACACATGGTAAGTATATAGTTACATTATTTTAAAACAATATCATAAATGATACTGTGTACAATACTGTTCAATTATATATGACTAACAAATCACATCAAATGAATAAATGTGTACAACAATAACAACAAAGCCTTATCCCACTAGGTGGGGTCGGCTAAATGAATAAATGTGTATTTAAAATAAATCATATATAACTAAGAAATCACATGAAATGAATAAATCATACATGACTAATAGATATAGATTTATTATCTATTAGTAACTATTTAAAATAATTATATTTATTTTTTTTAAATCCATAGTGTATTTTTCCTATAGTCTTTTAACATTTATAATTGAAAAGAACATCTTGGAAAGTAATTATAAGCCTATTCTCGTTTTAGTACAGTATGTAAATATTGATTTTTAATTCTTAAAATGTTTCTATTAGATAATTTATATATGTAGTTTTAATAAATGTTTGTTAATGTAAAAAAAATATTTATCTTCAACTTTTCTCATTAAAAAATTAAAGACATCCGGTCTCACTAAATTTTAAGTTATTGATTAATTATGAGTCAATTAAAATAATGATTTAAGATTATTTTGCAGGATGTTTCTATAAAAAGTTAATACAGATAATCATAATAATGTTCACTACTTGGACACTTGGCAATACATTGTTATGCCACATGTCACATTCTCATGCAAAGTACTCTCTTTTTAATATAATATAGATAGATTATTAAAAAACAATGAATTATTTATTTGGATTATTGGAGGAAGTTATAAATATTAAGAATATATTTAAAATAAATTATTGTGGCAAACATACTTAATTAGTCTAACAAAAAAAATGAATGCATTGTAGTAGATATTTTTGAAATTAAAGTAGACAACAAAGTATAATTAACTAAAAGTTACAAAAACAATTAAATATCATTATCATCTTCATCTCTCTCTCTCTCTCTCTCTCATACACAAGTTGACATATGGAACTACATTAAACCACATATTAAACTTAAAATATTTAGATATTTTTTAACCTTTTTTCAAGTTTGACATATAATATATTAGTTTAATTTAACTATATTGCATATCTTTACACAAACTCATATATATAGCACGTTAATTTTGATGAAATCCCATATTAGAATAAAATAAAATAAAGACTTTCCTAATTGCTTTGTATGCAAGAGTGTCTATATTAAGAAAGATAAAAGATGTCTAATGTGACATTTTTTACGTTGTCACATGGAAAATGAAAAAAATAAAAAAATAGTTAAAAAACAAAATAAATGGCATTTACTTAATTATAAGATGATATTATTAAAAATTAGTTTGAAAAGAGAAGTATCATATTGTATTCCTATATTGTCACATGTAAATTAGCATCAATAGAATAAAAAAATTTAAGCAGTAGATGTTAAAAATAAATAAAGGCAAGGTGTTCAAGATAGAGTAAAGGATAATTAAAAATGAAATAGAATGTAAATATTTTTAAAATATAATTTTAAATAAATTTAGTTTATTATGATGTATTTACTTATACGAAGAGAGACTGTTAGATAGTGTATAAAATTTATATTCCAAAATTTAATAATATTTTATTTTTATAACTAAAGTATTTGTTTAATTTGGTGACCCCGCGCATCGCGCGGGTCATCATACTAGTAATAATTTATATCAAAAATAATTTATTATAAAAAGCTGATGTTTAATATTATAATAATAGTAGAAATATTAATATAATAATATATGATTAAATTTTAAAAATAAAATATAAGTGAAAACATTTAAAAAGATGAGAATATACATATTCTTCTATTTTAGAAAAATATATTCTCTTATTGGGGATAAAAATAATGGTTTCACATTTTTTAAAGTGGTTTCACAATTTTAAAGTTTGATCAAGATATTTTTATTCTACCGACTGTTTGACGATATTCTAAAAATAACATGATATTCTAAATTTTATCCCGTAACTGAACGGCGCCGAGTGACTATTTCTCTCTAGCTTATTGCAATACAATGCATTCACTACAAGAAAACTCGACTTTTTAGACGGTCACGACCGTCACAAATTTTGAAAAATCTGTCGAAAAATGAAGTTTTTGACATTTTTTTCGACGGTTACGATATGTCGGAAAATTGCTCGTCACAAACAATTTTCTGACGGGCAACTGACATTCACCAAAAGTTTCGAAAATTTTGAATAGTGTCAATAGTCACCAAAAGTTTGACATTCACCAAAAGTTTCGAAAATTTCGTCACATACCCATCGAAAATTTTTTATGGTGTCAATAGTCGATAGTTCAGACGGCCGCAGTCGTCTGAAGTTTTAGACAGTGGCGACCGCAAAAGGTTTTGACAGTCACAATCGTAGAACACTTCAGATGGTCGCGACCATCAAACAATTTCGACGGTGGCATCCGTCGAAACTTACGACGGCTGGGATTTTTTTCGACGCCCTAAGCCGCCTGAGATAATGTATAAAATTATAAAAAAATTTGGCCGCCAGTGGCCATTCCAAGCCGACGCGGCCGGATTCGACGCGAGGCCGGATCAGGCGGATGCGCGAGGGAGAGAGAGGGGTCGCCGGCCAGGGAGAGAGAGTGGTCGCCGGGAGCAGCCGATCCAGACTGGAGACGATTCCGCCGCGCGCGGCCGGATCAGCCCAGGCAACAGTTTTGCCATGAGGCGGCCGATCCAAGCCGCACGCGATCGAATCAGACCGCCAGGCGGCGGTTCCACCGTGCGCGGCCGGATCAGGCCGCTAGGCAGCGGTTCCGCCGCGAGGCGGCCGATCCAGGCCGGTGGCGATCGGATCAAGCTGCCAGGCAGCGGATTCAGACCGAAGGCCGCCACGAGCGCGAGGGGGAGAGAGAGGGGTCACGGGAGGTCGTCCTTCGCTCGCCGTTCGGGAGAGAGAAAAGGAGGTAGAGAAAAAAAAGAGAGATAATAGATGGACGGAAAAAGAGAGTGGGGAGCGTGAAAAGAAAAAAAAAGATGGGGAGGGTGGCGCGATGACTTTTCAATACCGACGATTTTGACCGTCGCATAATGTAAAGAAAATAATAATTATACTTTACCAACGGTTCATACCGTCAGAACTTCCGACGGTTCGAACTGTCAGTAGTTATAATAATAAAATACTAATTTTATTTTATATTATGATATATTATATTATAATATCTTCTGCATAAAATAAAAGGAATTAAAATAGGGGCTTTAAGTTAGTAGAAATGATTAAGCAGTACTTCCCTATGATTCCGATCTAGAGTTTACTCCTATTCACTGATTAAAAAAATAACTATCAAGAACGAATTAATCCTTTATTTTATATTCTTCTCTTCTGAGATAGAAGAACAGGATTCTGAATCCTCATTTCTAATGGAATCGAAATGATCTATGGATTGATCAGAAGATCCTTTCAATTGGCTAGAATCCCTTACTTGAATGAAAATAGATCTTGTGGAATCATATTGAATATTTGACAATACATTTCGTACCTCGCTAAAAAATCGTCGTACCGTCGGAACTTCTGACGGTTATAACTGTCCATAATTATAATAATAAAATACTAATTATATTATATATTATGATATATAAGATTATAATATTTAATCATTTTTATGATTATCGTCGGTAATTATAATAATAAAATACTAGTTATATCATATATTACAATATATAAGATTATAATATTTAATCATTTTTACGAGTACCGACAGTCTGAACCATTAGAACTTCTGATGGTCTGGAGCGTCGATAATTATAATAATAAAATACTAATTATATTACATATTATGATATATAAGATTATAATATTTAATCATTTTTACGATTACCGACGATCTGAACCGTCGGAACTTTCGACGGATAGGGAGCCGTTGAAAATTCTGACTTTCCAAACCGCCAGAAAATAAAATAATAGTACAATAAATTCAATAATTTATTATTTTTATTTCTGACAGTCTGAACCGTCAGAAGTTTCGACGAATTGCTATCCGTCTCAAAATTCTTTGCAAATTGCGATGGATTTGTTTCCGTTGGAAATTATCCGTCAGAAAATCTCCATTTTCTTGTAGTGATTGGTATTCTTCAATGGTGTAAAATCTAATTTGACCAATTGAACTAGTGTCATGAAGGAAATAGGCCATGAGTCATTAGAAATCAGGCCAAGTTTTTTTACTCGCGTTGAGACAATCAAACTTGGTGTGAATGGCGTTCATATTAACCAATTGGTCTGACATTTTGTTGTTCGCGAAAAACATTAAAAATTAAAATTTGGTGTATGTTTGGATTGAGGATTTTGGAGATTCCAAATGGAGAGCAAATTAGTTCTATTTTTTAAATCTTATTTATATAAAATCTTTACATTACTTATAAGTTCATATTTCCATCAAGAGGAGGCAGGGTGAATTTGTGTTTAAATTAAAAATTATCAATTTCACAAAATATATCACGGAAGCTTAAAATCGATTAAACAATCTTCAAACCAAAACAAATCAGATCATATCACAAACATAATATGAAAATGAGAGGAAGAGAGAATGCAAACACAAAAACATCGATGATTGTTGACGATGTTCGACCACATCTTAGTCTATATCTCCGCTCCGACTTCTTGATCTCGAGACCGTCAGAGATTCCACTAAAACTATTTCTTTCTTCCAAATGGGTCAAGGAATAAAAGTCCTTTACATCAAACACATTTTCTCCGCTTCGAGAGGTAAAGCATACTTCTCCTCATATGAAGTTAATTTTTTTCTCTCTCAAGAGGTAAGATATGAAACTTCTTTTACACAGGAGTTTTCTCAATTTTTCTGAATAATTATTTTTCTCTTTTACAATATCATGATCATAAGAAGGGAAGAGATAAAGAAGAAAAATTAAAATGATAACTTCAAGAAAAGATATTCTTTCGATAACTTGAAGTTTTTCTTTAATTCTTGGAATCTTGGATGGATGCCTTTACTTTGGCACTCCTTTTATAGGTTTCAGCACGTGAAAAATTCATTCAGAATTTGTTCCACAATTTTCTCATTCAAAATTAGTCGCTACTGTTCATGTCAATCGGGGACTGGTCGACCGCACTTATGGACCGATCGACCGGTCTATATGACTGTTGCACTAATTTTCTCAGTTACCGCAGCTGGTCGGTCGACCAAACTATCAACTGGTATAGTTTCGATATTTTGATTTTCGCCTGTTGAGTTGATCGGTTGGCCGGCGCATCAACCGGTCTGTCAACCGGTAAAGTCACGTCATTAATCTGGGCAGCTCATGCATTGACCGGTCGACCGGTATCTCCGATCGATCGACCAGATTATCTCGACCGATCGACCTTCATTGCTTCGATCGACTGGTTGACCGACCTGCACTATTTTGAATATATACACGATTATCCAAATGGGATAATCTTGGATTCTATGGATAGCGAACAAGATTATCTACAACTTGGTTATTCATTATTCATCCAAAATATAGTAAGACTTTAGTCAATTGTTTAATGAAAACTTAATGCATAAAGTTATTCATTTTTATTTAAACTTTTTCAGCATATAACTTTAACCTTACGAAGTTTGTATCATCAAAATATAATTTTTACAGGGCATTAAAACTTTGCTCTAACAATATTTGTGTTCCATAGAATGATTGAATAACTAAGAAGTAAATAAATTCTCTTCTTTCTTCCATATACTCTCATATTAATGCTACATACATATAATATTTTTAATTGTTAATCTTTTTTATTTTTTAAAATGCATGGATAAAATAGTTATGGAGAAAATAATGAATAACGAATAACGAATATGATAAAAGAAAATTATAAAAGGTAGACACAACTTAATGTAGAAGAAAAAAATACATTAAATGATAAGGGGTCAATGAGCGTACAGCTCGTCAAATAAGCTGTAAATTACAGTCGACTACTCTGCACCCTTGGATAAAAATGATTGGTGTGGATAATCTTTAAGTACCACCCACTTCACTCTCTTTTTTCAGTCCGGTGGGATCCCTTCGTTCGCACCTCTCTCTTTATAGTGTGCGTACAATGAACTCTCTGGCAAACAATGAGCATGAGCAAGACTATCCTTACTCATCCATGACACTGACGTGCACAAAAAAGAGAAAAAACACCAATGCCTCTCTCTTGGTCGAACTCCAATGTCTTGAGACAAATTCAAAAAGCACGAAGGAAATTAGAAGCAAAACTTGGGATCACCAAGCTGTCTGTCAGCATCGCCATAGACAATTTTAACTGCTCGAATGTGTTATAATACAAAGCAGAAAGAAATGGACAATTGGATTTCATAGAGAGCTGAAAAAAGTTTCCAGTGTCATTCTTTTTTTTGCCTTCTGTCTTCAGTCTTCACACTTTTTTGGTTCATCCCAAATCCACACGATCTTGCTTTGTCTTTTTTTTGTATACCTTCATTTGTTGCTTCCTTCCAAAATCACTTGCAACTTAATACACAAGTTCTCTCTTTCCCCAAATCCATTTGTTTATGGCATTTCTCCTTCCTCTCTCCCCCAAATCTCCTCTGCTACTAGGGAGAATTCACAATATTAAAATCAATGTCAAGAGAAATACAAAGGAGATGATGATTCAAGCCCATGCTAAGAACTCCTGCCTAGTGTTGGGAGAAATGGTTTCGATGGCATGCTCGAAAATGATTAATTTTTAGCCGTCTTTGCAGTTTGAGGTGTTGGAGCAAAGTTTTTATGCCATATATAATTATGTTTTGATAATACAAACCTCGAAAGATTATAGTTATATTTAAAATGCTGAAAAAGTTTAAATAGAAATGAGTTGCTTCGTGCATTTAACTTTCGATCAATATTTTGCTTATGTTTCCACAAGATTTACATTAAATAAAAGTTATAGATAGTTCTTTTATCTTTGTAGAAATTCAAAAATCACCTCATTTGGACAACAACATAAAAAGTTATGTTTAGGTAAAGCTCAAAAAGTTCAATTTGAAGTTTATTTTGTGTACTAAACTTGCACTTAATATTTGAGTATTCTATCATAAGATTTGGATAAAGAGATTAATATAAAAGTTATATATAATCTTCTTATCATTTCATAGAATTAAGAATCACCTCATTTGGACAACCGTATAAAATGTTATGCCAAAAATAGTGAAGGTCGACAAGTTCTATTTGAAGTTGATACTTTTATGTGCTGAACTTGCATTTAATATTTGACTACTTTATCAACCGATTTGGGATAAGAGATGAGCATGAAAGTTGTAAATAAAGTTGTTAGATTTTCATAGAATCAAATATCATCTCATTCGGATACTAGTATGAAAAGTTATGTATAAAAGAGTAAATGTCTAAAATGTTTCATTTGAAATGGACAACTTTGTGTACTAAACTTTGAATTAATTTTGGACTATGATCTCATTATATTTTGAACGAATGATGAATTGTAGAGAATTCTGTTATATTTCCATAGAATAAAACATCATCTCATTTAGATGCTCGTATGAAAAGTTATGCATAAACAAGTAAGGTTTAAAAAGTTTAAATTGACAACGTTATGCACCGAATTTTGATTGAATATTTGACTATGATATCATTATATTTTCAATGAATGATTAATATCAAAGTTGTAGATACTTTTGTTATCTTTCCATAGAATAAAAAATTATCTCATTTCGATAATGGATATAAAAAATTATGTATGAAAGAGTGCAGGTCTATCAGGCTGTCAATGACAAACGGACGATCGAAACTATATCGGTCGACCGTTATAGGTGAAAAATGATGAACGTTTTAAAACGGATGACCGAAGCTGTCATCAAAAAATTACAGAGAACAAAGACATATGTAAATCAGACGACCAAAACTATAACGGTCGATTGTTCTGAACAATAAAAAACAAAAATATGAAAATCGGACGATCGAAGTCACTGCATGAATGATCGCAGATTACAGAGAGCGCGAACATTTCTAAAACAGACGATCGAATCACTTTCGATCGACCGTTATGGGAGCAAAAGCAACGACAATGACTAAATCCTTCTACCGACTACCATCAACGGACAACTGCGCAGAAAAGACAAATGCAACAACTAGTTTCGTTCATAAAATGAATGACCGAAACAGTAATGGTCGATCGCTGAGCATAAGTCAAAAGGCGCAACGGCTAGCTACTATTCAAAACGGATGACCGAAAGTAAAACGGTTGACCGTTTTAGAGGTGACATCACAACACTTTTCAAATTGATTTACAATGATCATATTTTCAATAGAAGCTTATAAAAGGGATTCAAAAGGTTGAAGGAAGATTATCAAAGCAAGACAAATCACTGTAGATCTTCTTTCAAGTCCAAAGCGTTTTTCTCGAGCTTAATCTTGCAAATCATCTCTTCCTTCTTCTAGTTTCTTAGTGTGAACATTCTTTGTAAGGAGAGAGAATTAGAGGGAATTCTTGTGTTCTTATTTAGAGAATTTTGAGAGCTCCTTGTAAGAAAATGTGTGTCTTATCTTTTGAGCAAAGAAGAAGACATTGTTGTGTGGAAATGTTATTCTCTCCCTACAAGAAAAGAGAAAACTAGTGAATATCTGACAGTCTCGAGGTCGGGAAGTCGAAGCGGGAACGTAGGCCAAGGAGTGACCGGACATCGTCAACAAATCACCGTGCATCTTGTGTTTATCTTTCTCTCTCCCTCTCCTTCCTACTCTATTATGCATGTGATTTGATTGCTATTGTGTTGGTTTAAATATTAACAAATCGATTTTAAGCTTTCACGATGATTTTCAGAAAATCGGTATTTTCGATTTAAACACCAATTCAACCCCCTCTTGGTGCCTTGTGATCCTACAATTGGTATCAGAGTAAGATTGCCCTTATTTTAAAAAATTAATCATCTTTTAGAGCATGACACTATTTTTGGAAGAAGGTTATTCCATTTTCGACCCATCAAATTTTAAAGACTATTCTTTTTCTACCTGGAAAATTAGAATAAAATCTTATATTTGTTTTATTGATTTTGATATGTGGGAAGTTTTGGAAAATGGTTTTGAAAAGCCAAAGAAAATTATAAATGGTGTTTTTATTGATATTCCATTTTTTAAATATAACGATTTTCAAATGTCGATTGAAAAACTTAACTACAATGTCAAAAATATCTCTTTATTCTTCTTTAAATTCTTATGGTATGAATTTTATTTCTAAATGCTCAACTTCTCGTGAGATTTGGCAAGTTTTGTTAAATAGTTATGAAGGGAGTGACTTTGACAAAAAGGACACATCGTATGTGGGCAATGAAGAAAATGATCATTTTACATTCACGACATTCAAAGATGAAGTGTTATGCTTAATGACAAAAGATGGGGATAATGAGGTAACGTCAACTTCATCTTCTTCCTCTAGTGATAGTGATGATGATGTTGATATTGCTTTTGATGTTCATAAAGAATTTTCATCTTTTATTTAAAAGCATCTTTCTCTTAGAAAGAAAAATGAAACATTAATGAATGAGTATATTTCTTTGAAAAATGAGTTTGAAATTTTGAAAGAAGAAAGAATTTTTTATCTAGTTCAAAATGAAATTTTGATGAATGATTTTCATATTGTGAAGATTTAGAGAATGAAAAGAATGCATGCTTAAGTGAAAATAAAACTTTGATAAAAGAAATTTATTCACTCTCCTTTGAAATTAAAAATTATGAAGTTTTGAAGGTAGATTGAAAGTTGATTATATTACAAAATGAATTATAAAAGAAAATAACTTCTTTACAAATGTTTTACATGATAAAAGTGCTATGCATTTTAAACATATTAGATATGTTCAAAAGCCTATTAAAATGTTTGCAAACTCTAATGATTATAGAAAGGAAATGAACTTGAAGAAAAATGTCAAAAATATAAAAAGATATTATTTGAAATATTCTTATTCTTCAAAATCAAAGCATGCTAATGATTATTATTTGAAGAATAAACATTATTATAATCACTCTTTTAATGTTAAATATTCTCGTGATTCTCATCATGATTATTCAAAATTGAAATATGCAGGAACGGAGCCAGGACGAAAAGTTAAGAGGAGCCGAAGAATGCAAAAAAAATGACACGTATAAACATATAATTATACAATAAATAACAAAATTAAGAAAATAAATTTACTCTAGAAAATATACATTAAAAAATAACTTGTAATTATATATTTTATTTTTTAGTTAAAATATATCATTTTAGTATTGAACCATGCATTTTTTATTTGTCACGTTCATCTTGTAAGTTAAATTTTATGATAAAATAGTATAATTATATTTAACACAATATATATATGAAATAATTAACGTAAAAAAGGAATACTTAACTAAATAGTTTGATTTGATATAGAAAGAAATCAAACTTATTTCTATATGTATCATATATTTCATAATTGCATATATTACACTATAAACTTTTTTATATATCTCATAAATACAATAATATAGTATCTTTATGTAGATTTCATAAGATTGGGATATATCAAAAAATTAGGAGGGGCCAATCATAATTTATTTAAAAATCCTATATGATATTACTATATATATATATATATATAGCACATATATAGTATACCAAAAAGTTAGGGGGGGGGGGGGGGGGGGGGGGGGGCAGGGCCCCCCTTAATGCATATATAGCTCCGTCCCTGGAAATATGATCATAATAATTTTGTTATACCACCTACTATTTGTCATTATTGTAATACTCATGGTCATTATTCATTTGGATATCAAATTAAAAATCAATTAATATGGGCATGAAATTGATGTGTATTTCTAAATGAATTAAAATTAATCATGTTGGACCCAGACAAGTTTGGGAACCAAAATGCAAATAATTATTTTTCTGTAGGTGTGCTTCACAAGAAATGAGAAGAATAATTCAAGTAAAGTGAAGAGACGCGTTTTTTGGTAAAAGTATCATCGAAGCAAAAATTTTGTGCACATATTATGACATATCATATTTAAAATGAGCATTTAATGTATTCATTCTTGACATGATTATACACATGCTCGAATGCATAAAAGACTTAAAATCTTCATGTTGACAAAAATTATGACACTTTATGCATGTGCATGTTTAATTTAATATACTAAACTCTTGATGATTTTGTGACTTAAAGTAAGTTTTAATATATTAAATATCTTTCTCATACAAGTTACATTTTAATATCTATAATAAGACTTGCATATGAAATTGAGATATTACAATACAAAAGATTCTACTTTCACTCATAAAAACGTTTGAGTTTATTTTGACATTTTCAAACATTTGTGAGGAATACATAATAATGATATTTTATCATAATTTCTCTAACTTGAATATGTTCACTAGTTATCATAATTTCTATACAAAAATCATGACTTTTGGAAAGATAATTTTTGTACATAATAGGATCATTTTACTTTGAAAATAATTATGCATGCATATGTTTAACTATTGGAAATGAGAGTATGTATATGTGACTATGCTCTTACTAGTTCTTATTTAAACATTCTGTGCATCATATTTTGAAATTGAAAGAATTTATAATTTGAAATATAGATATAAGAATGGACAATTTCTTTTAAAAGCAAAGTTGGTAAAAATTTTAAATTTTGATATCATAACTTCTTTTAATTGTGATAATGTATTTGTAAAATATAGTTTCTCTAATGTTAATTGAAGTAAACTACATGCATATTTTAATTCATTGTCATATCTATTATAGTTGTCATATTGATTTAGCAAAAGAAAATAATACATGTGATAATCTTTTATGAATATTTTATCTATTGATATTCGACAATCATTTATGCCAAGTTAAGTTGAATATAAGGAATATTTTGGACATCATTATGCTTACTTTTATAAATCTAGACATGTATAATGCTTGCATATAAATTTCGTGATCACTATTTTTTTATGCAAAGTTGAGGAAACTAATCATAATAAAATGAAATGGGTTCCAAAAAGAAATATGACTAACAACCTTGGACCCCAGCTAATTTAGGTACCAAAATTCAAATGGACATTTACTTGTAGGATTGTGTCATATGAAAAGAAAAAAGGAAATTGAAATTGAAATAAGGTGGAGACAAAAAGTTTGCAGCAAAAGTAATTAATATATGAAAATAAAAATTTGAAATTATTTTGATATGATGAGTACTTATGTCTTGAATTTGTCAATTTATTATCATATATACTAGAATTATGTTTCTCCTCTAATTTTGAATGTGTCTATATTACTCATTTTGCTTAAATATGTTTGATGAGAATATGCCACATGCATAATGATTGCTAAATTGACATTTTTTAACTATCTTACTAATTTAATGTAAAAATCATATTTATGAAAAGTAAGGACACTCATATTAATACTAAGGTTTGCATATGTAATTCTTCACACTCAAAATATGTTAATTTATATGGACGTACTATTTTACATCATGATATTTTTTATTCAATATAATTATATGTTGTCTATGATTTTGAAGTATAAAAGAATTATATTTTATGACCTAAAAATAATAAAGTTTTCGTTTGATCAAAATTTGATTATCAAATATTTTTTATTGATAACACTTGATGTTTTAATATCTTAAAAATTAAAACAAGTCATAAGAATTGAAAATCTTTTGAATATTTTGAAATGCAAATTTATGAAGATTTTTGAAATTAATACATAAAATTTTATTTTGATTTGTGATATTATACTTGCAAAATCTATGTTGTTCACATGTTAAAAGAAAGAGAATTATATGTCTAATTTTACCATTGCTATATTTAATATCTCGACTATTTTTTAAGTTTAGTAAAAGAAAAATGCACATAAAAATATGAATGCTAAGTTTTATAAACTTAAATATTTTTGTTTATCTATAAAGAACACTTCATATTTATAATAAATATGTTTGGCATAATTTTTATATGACTCTCATGTTATGAGCCTTATGTGCATGAACTTATTATGAATTTTTACTTGTTACACTATATCATTTATACATGCACATTATGATTAATCATATTGGTGTGCTACTTGAAAATTATTGCATAAGATATCTAATTGCTAAACTCTATGCTTATGCACATGTTTAAAATAAAAACATATTACTAAAGAGATCATTTTCAACTTGCTATATACATCTCCTATCAAAATTGATTTATATGTACATCTTTGTGAAATATTTTGACATGAATCTTATTCTCTCATATTTTAAATTATCATGTCATGAAAATTATTTCTCTTATTCATAATTTGAAATAGCTACTATCATTTTAAGAAAGAAGGAGCATGTAAAAGATTAAACTTTTTTAATTTTTTTTATCATTTGTTGTCACTAATCTTGATTGTTATCTTGTGACAAAGAAGGAAAAGGGAAAATGGATTTGAATGAGTGAAGGCACAAATTTTATGGTAAACGGATTGTTTTAAACTTGTATATATTTTTGTGTCACAATTATTTGTGCTTTAGATTTGTCTACTAGTTATCATAATTTGTGCACAAACCTATGCTTATTGTAAAATTAATTTTTGGGTGGATGTTTGATTTTGAAATTTCTTATGCTATTTAACATGCTTATCTCTTAAAATTTGCGAGTATATATATTTATTTAGCCATCTACTAGTTCTTGATGCTTTGTAATTTTGAAATTAAAAAAAAATTAGTTAAAGTTTGGGAAAATTTTAAAATATCATATTCTTCATTTGTATTTGTCTTGGTAAATGAACTCTTGTTCTATAAGATTAATGTGCATTAATTTATATCATATGACACATGACTATCAAATTTGAAATGATGTTTAAATGATATGATATCAAATTATAATGCCTTATGACTTGTGTAATAATGTATTTACATTTGAGATATTTATGTTATACTATGGAAATATCAATTATATGATTTATATGAGCATGGATTTACATTTTCATTATTTTCAAAATTATTTTATTATCATATCTTAGTATAATTTTTTTAACCTTTAAATCTTCGTGCTATGAAAATTAAATTTTGACCCCTTATTCACAATGTTATATTGTTATTGATTTTTTTGAAAGAAAACATAAATATATAAAGGCTTAAAGGAATATAGAAAATGAGAGAAATTTGATGATAGGGGGAGCTTGTTCAAAAGTTTGAAAGATTATTTCCTCCATTCACTTTGAATATGATTTTATTACCCACTTATCCTTATTGTCAAATATTATTTGATATAATTCAATTTAGATTTTATGCAATATTTTGATTTCTTATACAAATTTTTGAGACGTGTTATTCATAACCCCTAAATCAATTTAATTTAATATTTGACTCTTATGAATTGATCATGACCTTAGGGGGAGTTAGTTTTGCCTATCACATATATTATATATGAAATAATTCTTATAGATGTGATAAAAAAATAAAAATTATTTTCATCTCCCTTATGACATTTTACGTATTGTATCTTATATGACAAAAAGGAGAAGAATAAAAAATTTAGGAAAATGACATAATTAAGGGGGAGTTATATATTGTATCTCATATTGTTTTTTATATGCTTCATGTGCAAACTGCTCTTTTATGAAACAAAAGGGGAGAAATATGATAAGAAAATAAGAGAAATTTATATAGGAGAAATATATATAACCCTTAATTTATTATATGAATCTCATGAATATAACTCTATATGAAAAGTATCTTATCATTAAGACTTATGTGCATATTCATAATTATAAGGAAAATTTAGTTTTAGGGGGAGTAAAATTGACTTTAATATTTTTTACTTCCCAACTCATATATTTTTCATATTTCTAATTTTGTATTCATAAAAAAGGGGATATTGCTCGAGCAAAGTTTTTATGCCCTATATAGTTATGTTTTGATGATACAAACATCGAAAGATTATAGTTATATTTAAAATGCTGAAAAAGTTTAAATAAAAATGAGTTGCTTCATGTATTTAACTTTCGATTAATATTTTTCTTATGCTTCCACATGATTTACATTAAATAAAAGTTATATATAATTCTTTTATCTTTGTAGAAAATTAAGAATCACCTCATTTGGACAATCACATAAAAAATTATGTTTAAGCAAAGCTCAAAAAGTTCAATTTGAAGTTTATTTTGTGCGTTAAACTTGCACTTAATATTTGAATATTCTATCATGGAATTTGGATAAAAAGATTAATATTATATATAATCCTCTTAACTTTTCATAGAATTAATAATCATCTCATTTGGACAACTGTATAAAAAGTTATGCAAAAAATAGTGAAGGTCGACAAGTTCTATTTTAAGTTGATACTTTTCTGTGCTGAAATTTCATTTAATATTTGATTGCTTTATCAACCGATTTGGGATAAGAGGTGAGCATGAAAATTGTAAATAAAGTTTTAGATTTTCATAGAATCAAATATCATCTCATTCGGATAGTAGTATGAAAAGTTATGTATAAAAGAGTAAATGGCTAAAATGTTCCATTTGAAATGGATAACTTTGTGTACTAAACTTTGAATTAATTTTGTACTATGTTCTCATTATATTTTGGAGGAATGATGAATATCAAAGTTGTAGAGAATTCTGTTATCTTTCTATTGAATAAAACATTATCTCATTTGGATGCTCGTATGAAAAGGTATGCATAAACAAGTAAGGTCTAAAAAGTTTAAATTGACAACTTTATGCACTGAACTTTGATTGAATATTTGGCTATGATATCATTGTATTTTAAAAGAATGATTAATATAAAAGTTATAGATAATTTTGTTATCTTTCCATTCAATAAAAAAGTATCTCATTTCGATAATGGTGTAAAAAGTTATGTATAAAAGAGTGCAGATCTATCTCAATGACAAACGGACGACTGAAACTATATCGGTCGACCGTTATGAGTGAAAAAGGATGAACGTTTTAAGACGGACGACCGAAGCTGCTATCGAAACAATCGCTAATTATAAAGATCGGATGACCTAAACTATAACGGTCGATCGTTCTGAGCAACAAAGAACAAAAATGTGGAAATCGGACGATCGAAGTCACTGCATGAACGATCGCAGATTACGGAAAGCGTGGACATTTTTAAAACGGACGATCGAATCACTTTCGGTCGACCGTTATGGGAGCAAAGGCAACGACAATGGCTAAATTCTTCTACGGACTACCATCAATGGACAACTACGCAGAAAAGACAAATGCAACGACTAGTTTCGTTCACAAAATGGATGACCGAAATAGTAATGGTCAACTTTACTGTTCAAAACGAATGACCGAAACAATAACGGTCGACCGGAGCATAAGAACAAAGACGCAACGGCTAGTTACTATTCAAACCGGATGACTGAAATTAAAACGGTCGACCGTTTTAGATGCGACAGGACAACACTTTTTAAATTGATTTACAACGATCATATTTTGAAAAGAAGTCTATAAAAGGGATTCAAAATGTTGAAGAAAGATTATCCACTCTAGTTCTTCTTTCAAGTTCAAATCATTTTTCTCGAATTTAATCTTGCAAATCATCCATTTCTTCTTCTAGTTTCTTAGTGTGAACATTCTTTGTAAGAAGAGAGAATTAGAGGAAATTCTTGTGTTCTTATTTAGAGAGTTTTAAAAGCTCCTTCTAAGAAGATGTGTGCCTTACCTCTTGAGCAAAGAAGAAGACAGTGTTGTATAGAAAGAGTTATTATCTCCCTACAAGAAAAGAGAAAGCTAGTGAATCTCTGACGGTCTCGAGGTTGAAAAGTCAGAGCGGGGACGTAGGCCAAGGTGTGATCGAACATCGTCAACAAATCACCGTGCATCTTGTGTTTATTTTTCTCTTTCCTACTCTATTATGCATGTGATTTGATTGCTATGGTGTTGGTTTAAATATTAACAAATTAATTTTAAACTTTCACGATTATTTTCATAAAATCGATATATTTGATTTAAATATCAATTCACCCCTCTTGATACCTTGTGATCCTACATAAAATAGTCAAAGTGGTTGAAATGGGAAAGAATAGAAAAAAAAAGGAATGGTTGAGTTTTGGATTTTTTTTAACGACTCATATTAAAGTTATAGATTCCGACTTAAAGTGTTGGGGTATATTTCTTTTCGCCTAATATAAATATCCATAGATAATATAAACAATTTACATACAACGAAAATAAAAAAATTTACAAAATAATATTTATTTTAGACGGATTTCTTAATGACACTCCTTGTCTCGTCGACCGCTCTCCTAATCTCCCAAGTCCGGTAGTCGACCCTTGACAGGTACGCGCGTACGTGCAGCTCTCGAGTCGACCGCTGCGTAACCCTAACTCCCAAAGGCGGCGCAGGCGATCCGGCGATCCAGCGGCGATCTAGCGGCGATCAACGGTGACAGCGTCCTTCGGCTCCTTCCTCCATCCGCTGCATCACTTGGTAAGTTCATGACTTAGTTTCTTCAAGATTCGTCTTAGTTTCGTATTCCTTACTTCGAGTTGGCGGCAATCGACGGCGCGGTGGCTCGCCCTGGCCGGCCTCGGCGGGGCGCCAGGGGCGCTCCTCTAGGAGGTCTCTCCAAGGTCGGCCAGGGGCGCGGCCAGATCGAACTGCCGGTGCCCCTGCCATGGTCTGCCAGTGGAACATTTAGTTATCTCCACTATTCTTAGAATGTGTGGATGCTCGAATTTGTAGATTTAGTTATGTCAAGACTTGTTGTAATGGTGGAACATTTAAAATATACCCATGAGCCACCAGTTATACCCTTTGAATCAATATGTTCTTCAGTTCTTGTACTCCTTCATGATTCTCTGTAGATTTTAGAATTTAGGTTCGGTGAGTAATTTTCAATAGTTAAAATGCATTATTGAAAGAATTTCTGTTTTGATACAGAAAAGTTGGGCAAACCTTAAAAACAATATCAGTTCATTATTTGCAACACTAGTAATTCTTTGAACGTTCAAATACTTAAGCTTTTCGTAGGGTTTTAAGCTTTTGATAGTAAGAAGACAGGAGGCCTTTTCACGAAAAAAAAAGAAGCCAGGAGACAATGGGGACAAGAGAGGTATATGAGGAGAAGCTCCGGAGGGGTAATTTGGATCGTGACCCCACTTTAAACCCAGGCCTAGGTTCTCCTCGTTGCCCTCGCTGCCTTTCCCTCATCAATCCCAACTCCGTATGTCTCTTTATATCATATTTCTCTACCTATATGATTTTTCAATATTTCCATTTGAATGAAGCATATAATATATTATTTATGATGTATATTATACAGGAAAAAGGGGCGTGGCAAATTACTTCTGTTTTGCATGATGCAACTGTTGTGGTAAGAGTGATAGTGGCAGAATGGTTTGATCGCCATCATAATATTCTATAAGTTTTTTTTTGTGTTTGCATAAACAATTAGCTTAACTACAAGTATTGAACAGGCTGGTTCAGGGATTGGTGCAATGTTGGGTGCAGTTAATGGGATAAATACAGGTGAGAGTCTTTGAGATTGAAGTCCCATTCATACGTCGAGATTTTTGATACTCCTGACATAGGCATGCATATTTCTGGCAGGAATTCCTTTTCTCCAGAAGCATATGAAGGGACACAAATGGATGCATTTCCTTGTGGTAATGTTTGACCTACTATTACTTTTTTTGTTCTACATTATGATTAGTTATAATAATATTGCATCCATGAAAAGAGTTCTGGCTTTCTCTTCCATACAGCATATTATCGAATAGGCATGCAATTTCTGGAATTTTCTGTTGAAAACCAACGGTCAGAGTATCTAGGCACAGGCCCTTAATAAGGACTATGTATTTGGAAGATGCTTAAAGGTGTTAATACATGGATCCTTGCACAGTGGATTTTTCTTAAAACAATCACACATGAGCAAACTGCAGTGTTATCTTCATGTGATCTTATAATAATATTAAATGTAAGGATCCACATAGTACTAGATTTGTCATTACTTGATGCATGTGTTGGTTCCAGTTGTAGTAAACCTATTTTTTTCCCCGAGGAGGCTTCATCTGCCAACGACCCTCAAGTATCACTTATTCTTTAACATGGATGCATTTATAGTTTGTACCCATACCTGAATTCAAAGTAAAATGGGCTGAAATGATGTGTGATGATTTAGTACATGGTGCTTCATCTATATTTTGTATCCATGTCTGAGTTATGGCTCACACCTTTTGAGTTATTCGAGGAATACTTAGGACATGTTTTGGAAATCAAGTTATTTTGGCAGAAAACTTGGTAGCTTTTATGTGAAAACCTTTGGTTCATTTGGGAGAGATTTCTTAGTGTGCCTTAAAAGCATGGCTTGCTTTTTGTCACATGCTGGACGGTCCCAAGCCTGGATAAAGGAGGAGGGTTGTGTTAGGCCCCGACAGCCAGCATAAAATCATGTCGAATCTTATGAACATGGATCAACGAATATATTGTGTTAATGCTAGGTCGTTACCCGTAAGTAACGCTCTGTACAGCTCGGGTACAGTGATAAGAGAGCAAGAGCCGCTGCATCCTCGCCTGAATGCAGTGTTAAATGAGCAAGGGCTACCGCACTCTAATGGACGGAGGCGGTTAAAGAAGCTAGTTCATGAGACTAAGGTCAGATTAGGTTCTTGGAACATTGGGACGTTGAATGGGAAGCGCCTCGAGGTGGCACAAGTAATGGACCAGCGTAAGATTAGTATCTTATGCTTGCAAGAAACTAGATGGGTAGGAGAGGGAAGTAAAGAGATTAGGCTAAATGGTTCCAAACTTTGGTACACAGGTAAGGTAAATGGAAGGAATGGTGTTGGTATTATCGCAGATGCAGAATGGAGGAAGAATATTGTGAAAGTTAAAAGGATTGATGATCGAATCATATCCGTGAAAGTAATTGTTGGAAAGGAGACTATGAACATTATTAGTGCATATGCACCCCAAGTAGGAGCAGAATCACATATCAAGGAGAAGTTTTGGACAGATATGGAGGGTTTGATTGAAAGTATACCAACAACCGAGAAAGTTTATATTGGGGGAGACCTTAATGGACATGTTGGTAAAGAGGCAGGACCACATGCAAGGGTTCATGGTGGTTTTGGTTTTGGGGAGTTGAATGAGGAAGGACAAACTATTATTGATTTTTCTTTAGCATACGACCTTAAGATTATCAACACTTGTTTTAGGAAGAGAGAGGAACATTTAATCACATACAAAAGTGGAACTCATAGGTCTCAAATCGATTTTTTCTTGACAAGAAATACTGATAAAAGACGCTGTACTAATTGCAAAGTAATTCCTGGGCATGGGGTGACTACACGATATAGATTGTTAGTTCTTGATATGCAAATGAAATGTATAAAACCAAAATCCCGAACAGTTTTTGATCGAAAGATCAAGTGGTGACAGTTAAAGGGGGAGAAGCGAGAGACTTTTAGAAGTAAGTTATTAGAGGAAAGTGTGTGGGAGTTAGAAGGAGATGCTAGTATCATGTGGAAGAATGTGGCAAAAAAGGTTGAAATGGTTGCTAAAGCCATTTTAGGAGAATCAAAAGGTTTTGGACCACGAGATAAGGAGACTTGGTGGTGGAATGAGGAGGTCCAAGAAAAGGTGCGTAATAAGAAGAATTGTTTCAAGGCGATACACTTGGACAATAGTTCTGACAATTGGGAAAAGTATCGTTTGGCGAAAAGGGAGGCTAAGAAGGCAGTTAGTGATGCTCGTGCTAAAGCATATGAGGGGTTTTATAAGGAGTTAGGGACAAAGGCTGGTGAACAAAGGATTTACAAGATTGCAAGGAATAAAGAGGAGTCGAGAGATTTGGATCAAGTAAGATGCATAAAAAATGAAGTTGGCAAGGTTTTAGTTACTGAAGGAGATATTAAAAACAGATGAGAAGAGTATTTCTATAAGCTACTTAATGATGGATGTGAAGGTTCCCGTCGTGATTTGGAGGACTTGACAGTTAGCGAATGTGAGCTTAATATGTCATTTTATCGTAGAATTAGAGTCTCGGAGGTTAGCGAAGCTCTTAAGAAAATGGAGAATGGTAAAGCCGTTGGACCGGATGGTATACCGATTGAAGTTTGGAAATGTTTAGGAGAAAAAGGTGTGTTGTGGTTATGTAAACTATTTAATGAGATTTTACGATCGAAAAAGATGCCTGATGATTGGAGATTAAGTACATTAGTTCCTATTTACAAAAATAAAGGGGATATTCAGAATTGTGCAAATTATAGAGGGATTAAACTTATGAGTCACACTATGAAATTATGGGAAAAAGTGATTGAGCATAGATTGAGAATGGAGACTAGTATTTCTGAGAGACAATTTGGGTTCATGCCAGGAAGATCCACTACAGAGGCGATTTATGTACTAAGGGGGATGATGGAGAAGTATCGAAGTAGGAGAAGAGACTTACATATGGTTTTCATTGACTTAGAGAAGGCGTATGATCGGGTACCAAGGGATGTACTTTGGAAAGCCTTGCAAAAGAAGATGGTGAATGTTGCCTACATTAAGGTGATACAAGATATGTACGATGGGGCATTGACTAGGGTTAGGACACCCGGAGGTGAGACAAATGAATTTCCTATAGGAATTGGCCTACATCAAGGATCAGCTTTAAGCTCGTATCTATTTAACTTAGTTATCGATGCTATAACCGAGAGTATCACAGAGGAGGTACCTAAGTGCATGCTATTTGCGGATGATATAGTACTTTTAGCGGATTCGAGAGAAGATATTAATACAAAATTGGAAATATGGAGAAATACGTTGGAGTCAAAGGGTTTTCGTTTAAGTAGGAATAAAACAGAATATATGCATAGCAATTTTACAAATAAACAACTTGGAGACGATTTGAAAGTTAGGCTAGGGGAGGATATAATTCCTCTAGTGACAAAGTTTAAATATTTAGGATCAATTGTAAGACAAGATGGTGAGATTGATGACGATGTTAATCATAGAATTCAAGCTGGTTGGTGTAAGTGGAGGAAAGCCACTGGAGTTCTTTGTGATAGAAAAGTACCCAATAAAGTTAAAGGAAAATTTTATCGTACTGCTATAAGGCCAGCAGTGTTATATGGTAGTGAATGTTGGGCTATGAAGGGACAACATGAACGTAAAGTGGAGGTAGCCGAAATGAGGATGTTGAGATGGATGTGTGGTCATACAAGATTAGATAAGATTAGGAATGACCATATACGTGAACGAGTCGGAGTGACTCCTATTAGTGAGAAAATGATAGAGAATCGTTTGAGATGGTTTGGTCATGTTCAGAGAAGACCATTAGATGCGCCAGTAAGAAGAGTAGATCAAATAATTTGGAGTCCGATTAAAAGAGGGAGAGGGAGGCCAAGACGGACACTTGGCGAACTAATAGAGCAAGATCTATTGGTGAATAATATACCGAAAGGTTTGGTTACTAATAGAGCGGAATGGCGTCGTATGATCCATGTAGCCGACCCCACCTAGTGGGATAAGGCTTTGTTGTTGTTGTTGTTGTTGTTGCTGGACATTTTGTAAGAATTTTTTTCAACTGCTTTCTGCCAAAGGAGGATAAAAATTCTATGTTTTTCTTCAAATTTTGGGCTCCTTCACAACACAGCCTTTCTCACAGGACCTTTTGCTTGCTTTCAAGAAAGCAAAAAAAAAATCCTTGTTTTCATGCGAAGTCTGTTGTCTCACATGACAATTTGCTTGTCAAGCAAGCAAAATGACTTCATCCATAGATTTCTTGGACAAAAACAGTCTAAAACAACCTTTACCAAATGCTCACCCCACAGAAAGCAAGTCGTGCATTTTCAAAAGCAAAGAAGAAAAGTACTCCCAAAATACATCCATAATCTGTAGATGAAAATCAGCAAGAATAATGAGAAGTCAGCAAGAATAATGAGAAATCAGCAAGAATAAAGAGAAAATCAGCAAGAATAATGAGAAATCATGCTAGAAGATGAGAAGGATTGATAGAGGAACAATTAGGGTTTATGAGAAAACCACAAAAATCTGTAATTTTGATAAAAGAGAGATAATGACGGCTGAAAACCCTATTGGCGGCCTTAAATACTAGAGTTACAAGAGGTTATAAACTACTAATCAATCTTCACCCTTAATTAACCCACTTTTAATCAAGACCGTTATAACTAATCATGACCCTTATAACTAATTAAAAGGTCACATGCCTATCACATGATAACTAATAAACTAAAACACTAGCTTTAATTAAAATAACTAATTCAAAATAAAAGCTCCTGCCTCAATCTCCTCAGTTTGAAAATTTTGACTCCTTGAAAAAAATTTGCACCACATCAGCATACATCTCGGCATCGATCTTCTTGAGCTCATCTTCATTAATCCAAGTGCTTTCAGTAGCAAGTTTACCCAACCATTTAACCAAGAATCTTTTATATCTGTTACCTCTACGAGAATTGACCTCTTTGACATCCAACACATCTTCAATAACATCAGTACAAACTTTGGGGTGTTGTTCAAATTGATTTGAAACTTACACAGTCGTATCTACATCAAAGCCCTCAAAAGCATACAAATCTGAGACATTGAAGATAGGACTGATTTGCAAATTTGATGGAAGTTCAATGAAATAAGCATTTGAACTTATTTTCTTTAGTATCTTGCAAGGTCCAAACTTGACTTGAGTTTGTGATAATTGCCCTTATGAAACCTCTCTTGTCTCAAGTGTACAAGGACCAAGTCGCCTTCCTCAAAATCTTTAAGACGCCGATGTTGATTGGCTGCATTAGCATAAGTTTCATTACTTGATTTCAGGGCAACTTTTACCTCCTTATGAACTTTCTTAATGTCATGTTGAGAGAAGACATAACTAGCCGAATATGAAAATTCTTTCAAAATATCTTGAGCTTTAGATGATCGGTGAGACATTTTTCTAATATGATATTCTCCAACAATTTCAGCTTCTTGACACTCTATATTAAATTTCTCGACACATAAAAAGCCATTAACCTTGCAATTTTTTGATAAGACAGCAACATGTTTTGCATCCTCCTCCATTGATGCAAGATGTACTTCTTGTTACCCTTTTGAAAAGAATACGTGTTTGGTCTAGTGTGATGTTCCATGTCATAGTCATACAACCACGGGTCCGACATCCATAGGCACATCACATAAAGCTTCATCTTGTAGATTACCTTCCATAGTAAATTGCACCAAACATCGAGTAGTGATAGGAATTTCATTACCTTTCTTAAGCCAACGAATTTTGTAAGGATGTGAATGTTTTTCAATAGCCAATCCCAGCTTCTCTACTGCATCTTTAGAAATGACATTTTCCATGCTATCATCATCTATAACTAGATTTTTTTTTTGAGAAAAAGGATGACCCCAGAGTTGTGGTTGTCATCCACACATCTATATATATAACTGTGGAATGGAAATATTGTACAGATGTAGGCTCTCAAAGGAGAGCAGCAAGGAGACAAAATCTTTCTTCTAACCCCGCTCCCAGAACAAACAGGAAAAGTGGTGGCACTCAAAACAAAAAGACATCTCTCCTACCAAAAGTGACCCGAGCTCGTTCACTCTCCACCTCTTTCAACAAAACACAGTGCTCATCCGCTGTGGGTGCCTCTAGCATGTGAATCACAGGACCACCACACGGGGAGAGGAAAACAAACACTTCCACCCATCTGCCGCTCCCAATGTTGGCCCATACAATCCATATGGTTAGCTTCATTGACTCATCAAGGTCGTTCCCCTATTATGGGGCCACCCCTCTTGCTAGTGGCTGCTGGCGTGTGTGGCGGAAGCCGGCAGCCTCCGCAACTAGGCGAACCTCCTCATCCGTCCACCTGGCAAGAAGGTGCCCCCCTCAACAACTTCAGCGGTGGTCGGCAGATCTGGCTCGGTCTGCGGAGCACCCCCCACCACTGCCTGTTGGGGCGATGGCGGTGAAGGCTGCATGGGCAACTGCTGTGTTGCTACCGGCGGCAACTGCTGTGCGTTCGGCTGCTGGCCTGCTGTCTGTGGCGGCGCTGAGCGTCTCTTGTGGCTGCCCCTAGAATGGGAGAGCAGCCGCTGTAATGGTCGGTGTAAGGCCACTCCCCTTTTTGGTGGTCGCCGTCGAGTGTGGCGGAGGCCGGCAGCATCTACACCTGGGTGAACCTCCCCGTTCGCCCTCCTGGCATGGAGGTGCACCCCAACTTCCTTGTCATCGGCAGTCAGCGGGTCCCACACGGTCCGCGGTGCACCCTCCACCACAGGCTGCTGGGGAAGTGGCAATGATGACTGCACAGATGGCTGCAAATTCAGAGTGGGCAGCAGCTGTCCTGCTGGCGGCGTGACAGCCTGTGCAGGCCGACGCCGCTGATAACAGAGGAAGGGAGTTACTGGATCATCGTCAGCGGGTGTGATAGTCACCGGGATGATCTCTGGGATGCCAATGATAGTGGGTGGTGTGAAACGTGGTGGGACTGGAGATGTCTGGCTTGGGTCAAAGGAAAGGGGCAAAGCTGACAAAGATGGGGTTATGGGCATGGTGGCGGTGGAGGGGAGGACCGGTGCGTTGTCGGACTGAAGCGAGTCAGTAAGGAAAGGAGAGTGGGGTGGGGTCGACTGGTCACCAATGCGGGGGTGGGAGGGCAGCTTCACAGGCTCGCTGAGGGCGGGGATGGTTAAATTCGGATTCGAGTCAGCTTGGGCTCAAAGTTGGGATCGCAGGTGGGCTCGGCGGGCAGGTTCAGAGTGGGCGCGAAGGTGGTGGATCTCAACTGCATTGGATGGTGGGATTGGGTCCTAGAAATTTGGGTTATTGAGTTCAAGGTAGGAGGCCGTTGAGTCAACTTGCGAGTGTGTGTCAGCACCAGGATGGGTTGGGTTAGGCAGTTGGTTGGGATTTTGAATTAGGGTATGGCTCCTGAGTGTGATCTGTTTGTGCATTGTCGGGCGCGCCTGACCTGCGACTGGCGTCTGGGCAGCAGAGGATCGTGGTGACCGCAGAGGGTGACCAGCGACCACCTCAGCCCACGACGAGACACCATCCGAGTAATGCAGCTTGAGGGTGAAGCTATCGGTGCCGGCGTAGAGAGTCAACGTCGATGGGAGATTGCATTCTGGGCGGAGCTCAACATCGACAGAGGTGATGGACAGGTCCGACGATCCGAGGGCTGGGAGAGCAATGGAGATGGGATTCCCCAGCTGTCGCGCCACTGCCAATGCTATCTCTGGCCGTTGGAGATGAAGTGGGAGGCCGTGGATGTCGACTGTTCGGCGTCTCCCACTGGGTGCCAGCTCAGCACCATCGTCTTTTTTCCATGGCCGCCACATAATGCTGGAGTGCGACGACAACTTGGTCGGCGCTGCAAGGAGGAGTTCCTTTTGCTGCGAGGACCCTGGGACAAGCAGCCACAGGGAGGGCGAGATGCGACTTAGATGGAAGGGCGGCGATGCTCCCATCGCGGTGATGACTGCTGAGTGAAGAGCTGCTGATTCGAGGGGGGGACCACTGGCCTCGCCGACGACGCAGTCACGTAGCAGGTCAACGACACGCTGGATCTCAGGTGACCACGGAATGGAAAGGGTAAGAGCCGTCTCGGGTGCCAGCCTAGGGGAGGCATGGGTCGCATTTTGTTGAGGTCGTGCCTGTGGTGTCGCAGATGGACGTTCCATCCGGGATCGGGGGCGCGATGTCCTCAGGTGACCCTCGCCCCTACAACGAAGGCAGCGGAGAGGGCCAGAGCAGAGCCGTGCGAAATGCCCCTCTAAACATCTGTAGCAGCGCGAAGTAGGTCTGCTGCGGATATCTCGGATGCGGTCTAGGGTGGTCCAGCCATCGTTGAGATGAAGCACCCTTTGGCGCATCGTTCCCGGAGAGGAGAGGTCGCTGCCAGCAGGGACGTGTGGAGGGGTTCCCCGTACAGTCTTCAGCGGAGGGGAAGGGAGAGGCCGCCGGAGTGCAGAGGGGAAAAGTAGGCGAGCAAAGCACCAGAGGGGAAGAAAGGGATCGTCGAAGACGCAGCTGGCGAGGATCGTCGGAGACGGTGGAGGCACCGCCGACGGGGGCCGCCAGCAATGGCGGTGGCACCGCCGGGGAGAAGCTCCCGGTGATGTAAGGGCAGGATGTCCTAGGCGTAAGTCGCGCAGGTCGCCGGTGCCCAAGGCGTGCTCGCGCGGGTCCTAGTACCAAGGAACAGGTTTCCTGGTCGAGAGAAATGGCGGCTGGATGCCCTAGTCCGCTGTTCGCGTGCTCACAGGGAAAGAAGGCGATCGTCGGAGATGCCGCCGACGGAGGTCGCTGGAGACAGTGGTGGCACTGCCGACGGGGGTCGCCGGCAATGGCGGTGGCACCGCCGGGGAGAAGCCCCCGGCGATGTAAGGGCTGGTTGCCCTAGTCGTGGGTCACGCGGGTCGCCAAAGCCCAAGGCATGGGTCGCGATTATTTAAAGTGAGAGAATTCCCATCTATAACTAGATCACACACCTTTCCGCCACAAAGAACACGTGTTCTAAAGATACTATGCCTTCTCCAATCTTCTTCTTTTGTTGTGGCAGTCAAGACATTTCGAACCACCAATGATTCTCCTTGAACGGGGAGAACATTTATTTCTTCACTTTCATCCACATATTGATCATAAATAGGTTCTGACTTTTCATATTCTTCATCTTGCAGCTCCACTAGATTAACTCTTCGCTGTAGACAAGCATAAGAATCACCCTTTTCACCACAAGTGAAACAACGAATTTGTGTGTTGTTGTTTCCTTTAAAAGTCGTAGGTGCAGAATTATTTTGTCCACCATAACGCATTACAGCTTTCCTCTTATCATCATTTTTATTTGCATGAGTTCCTTGACTGGTTCCTTGTGCAGATGTGTTATTCTTTGTATTTCCAACAGCACCGGAATCCTTTTGCATAATGCCTCCTGAGCGCTGCATTAAAGGTCTACGTGCTCCGTATCGCCACACGTTTTTCAACCAATAAAGCTTGCTGTCTGGCATTTTCAAAAGTACACACACGAGAAATAGGCATCTCATCTCTAATAGATTGGTTAAACCCGGCAAGATAACGAGCTGCATGCTCATTTGTTTCATTCAATCCAACATGAATTGATAAGTTGTAAAACTCTGAAATATACTCTTCAACATTCATACCTCGCTGTTTCAAAGAATGAAACTTTTCATATAAATCCATTGTATAATCAGCGGGTAAGAATTGTTTTCGCAGCTTCGTCTTCATATACTCTCAAGTGCCAATTTTCTGTTTACCTTGTCGTCTCTTCAATTCTCTTCCACCGTTAGAAGTGCTGTCCTCTTTAACTTCAGCTTCACAAATAGCACTTTTCTATTTTCTGCCATAGGTTTTCACTCAAAATAATTTTCCAGACTTGTTTCCCAATTTAAATAATATTCAGCATGCATCTTTCCATAAAAATCAGCAACTTCGATCCTAATTCCACCACTGTTTAGATCTAGGGCATGAAGCAACCTATCCTCCAATCGACCTCGCACGAGATTTGTATCGGCTCCAGCTTCATGGAAGGGATTATCAAAATACCCTTGATCAGTATCATCCTCCCGACTACCTTTCAGTGTGTTTGTTAGATCGTGGCCACCTTCCGGAATCTCCATATGGGCTGCCACATGTTCCTGTCGCTGTAAGGCTTGAACACTTAGCGACAAATCTTCAATCATTTGTCGAATCTCTGCCATCTCTGCGTCTGTCCAGGGTTGCCACGTCCTCGGCCTCTACCACGTCCAACCATGGTTCAAAAACAAAGAAAACCCTAATATTTTGTAGGATATTTTGCTATGAAACTCCGCCTATGTTTTATAGCCGGTCCCAAGCCCGGATAAAGGAGGAGGGTTGTGTTAGGCCCCGACAGCCAGCGTAAAACCTTGTCGAATCTCATCCATGTAGCCGACCCCACCTAGTGGGATAAGGCTTTGTTGTTGTTGTTGTTGTTGTATTTTGCTCTGATACCAATTTGATGCAGTAAAGAGAGAAAATCAACAAGAATAATGAGAAATCAGACTAGAAGATGAGAAGGATTGATAGAGGAACAATTAGATTTTATGAGAAAATCGCAAAAATCTGTAATTTTGATAAAAGAGAGATAATGACGGCTGAAAACTCTATTGGCAGCCTTAAATACTAGGGTTACAAGAGGTTATAAACTACTAATCAATCTCCACCCTTGATTAATCCACTTTTAATCAAGACCGTTACAATCATGACCCTTATAACTAATTAAAAGGTCACATGCACTAATAAACCAAAACACCAGCTTTAATTAAAATAACTAATTCAAAATAAAAGCTCTTGCGTCATGAAAGCAACTAAAAACTTCTCTATTGGAAGTGTCATGTTCAAGTGCTTAGATAAAGTTATTTTATGCCCAATAAAATCATAAAGTAAACTTGTAGATTCTATGTAATAAATAGTCATATTTTATAATAATATATCCTAAATATAGAAATTTTTGTTGAAAGACAGTATATAAATAACTTATGTATCCCCTCAAAGGAGCATAAGTAACAATCCAATATTCATACATTGTCATCAGTCATATTTTGTGACATTTTCTTCAAGGTTGTGTTTGGTTAGTTTCCGAGAACTAATCGATTTGATAGAAAAGTTTAGTTTTGATGTTTGGATGAAAAATGTAATGACAAGAATTTGAAAGGTTGATTTGATAGATAAGTTTAAGTAGGTGATTGGATACAAAGTAAGAACTAAGGATATAATTTATTATTTTATGAGGTATAAAATTATAGTAAATTAAAATATTATATCTTTATCTAGTTAAAATAATAATTTACAAAAATATTAATATTAATATTATAAAGTATAATTTATAAAAAAATATTTATATTAATACTATAATTTATAATTTATGAAAAATAATAATATTATAAGTTATTATTTTCATATGTTATTAATATTATAATTTACGAAAAATATTTATACTAAGTTAAATAATTTATTTTATAAGCTGAATGATAATATATTAATAAATAAAATATTATAATTAATTATTATTTAAGATAATATAAAAATAGTTTAATGAATAATATTAAGATTAAATAGTAATTAATAATATTTTACTAATTAAAATATAATAAAGAATTAAAAGAAAAAAATCACAAGTTCTCACTTCCAGAGAACTTGTGATGCTTAGCTGGTCTTTTCGGATGATCAGCCACATTGGGACTGAGACACAGCCCGGACTCCCACGGGGGGCAGCAGTGGGGAATCTTGGACAATGGGCGTCCGACGTTTGGGTGCCCTTCAACCTTCCAAGCGCTTTCGTAAGAATGGGGGCATGAGTGACTCTCGCTATAAGAAGACTGCCTCAGCCACCTACGAAGTTCTGATGGCAACTCTGGCTTCAGGAGAGTTCTGCCAAACACTTCTAAAGTTCTGGTCACGTGATCAAAAGTTCTTCTCCACAAAGAAGAACTTTTGATCACGTGACCAGAACTTAAGAAGTGTTTGGCAGAACTTGGCCAAGTTCTGGCCACGTTCTGCCCACCAAACACGGCCCAAGAGAAAGTCTTGTATTGTTAGTACATTATTATTGTTGTTATTTGGTAGTTGTTACTAAAGTTCTCCACAAAGAAGAACTTTTGATCACGTGACCAGAACTTAAGAAGTGTTTGGCAGAACTTGGCCAAGTTCTGGCCACGTTCTGCCCACCAAACACGGCCCAAGAGAAAGTCTTGTATTGTTAGTACATTATTATTGTTGTTATTTGGTAGTTGTTACTATTATTGTTGTTGTTGTCGCTGTTGTTTCACTTAACTATTTCTAAAAAAAGGAATTAACAAAATGAAAGGAAACAACAAAAGAAAAATAGAAAAAACGAAACAGCAAAACATAAAGGAATTAGAAAAAGTTCTAAGAATAAAAAAGAATCTGAATGTTGCCTCCAAGAGGGTTTGAACCTGGGACCTAGTGACAACCTTTGCAAATAACCAAAAATCCAAATGTTTGTTCTATGAAGGCATGGAATGCAGTGGGATGTAGATGGATGGAGATAACTTCTGCGGAAACTTTGTGGAGATCATATAGGTTTTGTGGGAGGCAGCACCATACCTGGACGTATGTTTCACAACATCGCCAGCTTTTACCTCTTGTTCTGTGGGCGTTTCAGAGAAATACTTGTATTTTTTTTAAACGAAGAAATGTTTGTATTTCAGAGGAGAGCGATTTTACTTGGACAACATTTTACAAGGTGGCAATTTGGCTAAATTGTGGGCTGGTGTTTAATTTCTTCTGCTGCTTCCATGCTTTGTAAACAGTCTTTGATGTAACCTCGTATATACCTTTTTAATAAAGCATGATGTCTAAAGGCAGACATCTTTTTTGCCTCCCAAAAAAAAAACAAAGATTCAATAGATTAATATGCTTCAACTCGGTGTCTCTAAGATTTAATGCATACAAATTTAATGTGTACCAAATTAATTCATGACTTTACTTTATCCATTTTATGACCCTAAACTCATACGAGTTAAATCATGAATTTAGTGGCCTTGATTTTTTTTATGGTAATTCCCATTAATTTTTTTGAAAGATGTTAATTCCCATTATGCACAGGTACTAAACAATTTTAGAGTGTAAGATGAAGTTTGAAATAGTTCCAGCTGACAAATAGACCAACTTATATAAAACATAGATTAGCAACCAGAGATATATATGATTAGATATCCCAGATCTAAAATTCTTTCAGAACACTTAATTGATAGTGCATTCACATTGCAATTTGAAGTTGATGCATATTAGTCATTTCAAGCCATTGATCTGCATTGGCAGGAATACAGATTATACTATGTTTTTCTTTTCTTTTCTTTCTTTCTTTGTTTCTTTTCTTTTTAGAAGAGAGTGGATACAACGTATGTTATCTAGCTATGTGCAATTTACCAAAAACAGATAGACTGGGCATAGAATCTTTCTTTTTTGACTTTTTCTTTTTCACATGTGCATGATTTCATCTAGTCTATCATAGTTGCTTCAAGAAGTATCTGCATTTGGCGAGCATATTAGTTGAATTCATTGATTAATTGCATTTAACACTGATTTGTTTCTTTTTTCAGCTACCTCCGGTACTATTATTTTCAGGCGCAAGTGCTGTATTTGGTGGTAAATTTCTCATTTCTTCCAAAGTTATTTTCTCTAGAACTTAGAAAATGAAATTCCAAACTCAATTGAAATACTGAAATGTAAGTTATTGAGCGAACATATGCTTCTAGACAATTGCCGATGAACAAAACTCTAATCCACAAAGAAAAGATATCTAGATTCTAGATTCCTCTCCTTTTTGGTTATCCTTGGTTGTGGGGTGTTGTTGCAGGTGTGTTGGGGGTGACAGGGGAGTGGATGAGGGGTGAGAAGGGGTGGGATTATTTTTCTTGTTGGTACCTGTTTGCAATGGCGGAACTAATACTCCCAAGTCTTCAGGAGTCAACTTCAATATATTGAACTTAGAAAAGGTCCAATCTTTCAATATGTCAACAATTTTTCTTATGAATTTGGAGGAGCTTTTGTCCGACAGGGGAATGAACAGGGTCAGATATAGAATGTGGAGAGAGTGTCATGATCAAAAGATGGGAAAGAAAAAAAAAAAGCAAGGTTGGGATTCTGTGTGAACCTGGAAGGGATCTAGGGTTTTCCAGTCTCCAACAAGATTAAATGATGGTTATATCCCTCTAAAAGAAATGATTTATATATTTGTAGTCTTTTAAATGGGTAAACTGGCCTGAAATTGCTGATCTTGTATTTGTTCTTGTTTTTATCTGTTTCCTGCTACCTATGCCCAATCCTTAAAAGAAGAGCCCAAAGCAAGCTTGAAGCCTATAGCTCCATCAGGCACAGTTAACCAAAATAATTTATCCTCTGGAGAGTGGGTCTCCTACTTGTCTCTTCCCAGATAAATGAATTATTTTTTTAGGTTCCCTTGAGGGACTGTCAATCTTGTTTTCGACTTCTAAAAAAAACTTGTTTGCGACTTTGTATTTACTTCCTAGTTTTGTTTTGCTGGTCTATAAGATTTTTTAGCAGATTACCGCCATTTGCTATTTACTGGATGGGGATTATCTTCAATTGATTACTCAGATTCTTCTTGTGACGTGTTTTGTTATTTGCACTTTGTGCTTGTATGGACATGTTACACTCATTTTTAGTCAGTACTCTATTGTCTCTTTCAGTTCATTGTCTGGTTTTAGCACTATGATGGTTTCAATGTTCTTCACAAATTATTCCATCATACCATATGACGTTCTTTGCACTGTATTCCAATGAAACAAAAAAGCCCACATTTATATTCTTTGTTAGGAGGGAAGACTGCGTTATTTTATAACCCAAAGTTCATTAGGTTCAGTAGTTTCCAAGTTCAAGGGACCAACATGTTAACTTTCTTTTTCCTTGATCTTTTCAGCTTATGCTTTACCGAGGTTTGCTCAGCTTTCTGTGACGTCATACTATACCGCTTCTAGTGCATCACATTACGCAGTATCACAAGCTACTCGATATATTGAAGATGCTCATTCCTCTCGCAGTCTTCACGATGAGTCGAGATAGATGTCTATTCCCCTTTAACGATGGACCTTCAAACTCGATGTTCCTCCTAGACAAATGCATTCTGTAGCTGTACAGGCACTAGCAGATAGTGTTCGTAACATATGTCCATATTCGTATCTTAATAGATGAATAAATTGGGTACCGCAGCCCTGACCTGGGCTTTAGACCTTTGTCTTGGGTGTGTGGCGCAGCAGGCCTTTCTTCAGTAAATGTAACATGACAATCTTTGTTCGAGAGTTAGCAAGAGAAGATTGATTGTTTTCAATTTTTTGGGTATCCGAATCAACAAATGCTCAATAAACAGCAGCAGTCGTTAACCAATCATTTCCTAGTAAAGTGCAAAATACCATGGTACTTTTTTCTTCAGAAGCTGTTGTATATGAATTTTAATTATCGTTTCGATTTATCATTCTAATAAACTTAAGATGGATAATTATTAGGGTTCCAGTTTAATTGAACTGATCTGATATCTGCCGTGCGTTGTGTACCCAGGCAACGTCCAAAATGCGCAACATTCTTATTCTAGCCTGGATGATGGTGTTTCTTTCCTTACAAGTCCCATGGTACTGTAATGTGAATGTCTTAAAGTCCAATACATCAAAATATATTTTAAAAATTAACTGCGGAAAGCACAATAAGATATTGTAGATGGTTTCTGCAAGTCCGATTACAACAAAGTTGACAAACTTATCTTACTCGAAAACAGTGAACTAAACAACTAAAATAACTAGTAGCTTAATTAGACTTTAGGATAATTTTTTAATAAATCAAAATGGGAAAAATCATAAGGGTGAGAGGGGATCGTTTATCTGTTATTAATTTATAAATCAATGTTTTTTTTAATTCTAATGTGTTTTTTGTTTGTAGTTTACTATATCTCATACTCTTACTTGATATATTAAAAAGTTGGCAATATTTGTATTCTAGTTATGATATTGAATGCATTTATATTAAAGTTTACTTTTTTTTATTTAGACCTTAAAATTATTATTATCAAATCCTTGGAAATACCTGTTCGCTAAGGGTGTTTTTTAAAAATGACTTTGAGATAATTCTTTTAATTATTTTAGTCCATCCGAAAAATTTTGGAATGATTTTTTAGATAAAAAAATCGACCTGATCTCAATCACTTTTGTCCCTAAGAATTGTCATGTGCATTTTGGAGAAAGCATAAAAACAATAACGACAAAATTCAAAGGACAAGAGGATTAATTCGAGTACAACTTTCTTTCACACTTATTCCAGATGAGAGCTTGCAGTCTTTCACATTATTTTATCGTGATCGTGCACAAAACGATCCCGAGATCATAAAATTAAATCTTAAACTTTAAAATTCTAAAAATGCTTTTTTTTCAAGTACCATTACTATGAAGTATTCGACCTGATGTCCTTTGGAAAGTAATGGGCCACTAATAGTCCATCACCCAACGGATGGCCCATGAAAGCCTTTTTTAGCCATCTGCTACATATTACATTTGGAAGTGGAGTAGAGGTAATTTTCCAGCAGCGACATCCAGTTTTTTGGTATCTGTAACTTTTTCAGGTTGTCTTTTTAAATCAAACCTGTAGTTAGTGGACACCATGCACACATGCCAACCCGAAGAGGAGTAAAGTACATGATTAATTATCCAACGGGCAAGTGGAAATTTGATGCTCTGCTAACACAGTCTTGCAATCAAGTCTGCAAATCATGGCACATTGTTCTGCTGCAATGTCAAAGTCCCCCCTTCCCTCTGATGCATCATGATGCAGTGTGCCAAAGAATAGTAGCAAAGTTTGCAGACAACAGCAGCCGCAGCAGTGCAGTGATGAAAGAAAAGCAAGAAAGAAAGGACATCAAAGAAAGATCAAATGAGTTAGGAATCAAAGGTGTAGTCTACAAATTCTAATCCTAAGTACAATGATTCTGGACTACAACTAGAAGATAACATCTAGGCATTAAGTCACTGGTCCTGATAGAGAAGGATAAAGCAAAGAGCGCCGGGAGAGAGAGAGAGAGAGAGAGAGAGAGAGAGAGAGAGAGAGAGAGAGAGAGAGAGAGAGAGAGAGAGGAACAATAAAATCACTGGTCCTTTGACAGCTTTGCTTGGAGGTGTTCCTGTCAGTAACTTTCTTTTGGCAACCCATGCATGGTCCCAGCAGGATCCAAGCCAGATGATATTGCTGGCTAACCAGCAGTAAACCATGCATATGGCTAGCTGTTGACTGCAGGCAAACACTTGTTTTCCTTTTCTTTTCTTTTCTTTTCTTTTCTTCTTTCTCTCTCTCTCTCCTTTCACTCATTCAGTGAGTTAGCCCATGACTGATGTGGTGGGCTTAGATCAAGAGTTTGTCAGGGCTCAGAGATGGGAACTAGAGCTCTGCATCTGCTTGAGTTTTGTGGTCCATGACCATGAGGTGGTCCATATCCTTATCTCAGGTTCATAAAGCTTGCCAAGTTCATTTTTTCTTTCATGATTGATTGATTAAACACAGGAATTAAGTGGACAGACATGTAATGCTTTTGTAGGGGTTCCTTAGGGTTGGACGGGAGGTGAGGCGCACCTCGGACCTCATCTCCCCACATCAGCTCAGATGTCTACAGGAGGAAATCACGGAAGAAATGGCTATACTCGCGGAAGATGTAGCTGACCGGTCAGAAGAACTGAAGCGATGCCTTGTTGGGAGGGTTGCCGGACATCTTCCCCTTGAGTCTCTTCGGCAGGAGCTTCCGCTGCTCTGGCAGATCAAGAAGGCTGTGAATATCAAGGAAATGGGAAAGGGATTTTACGTTTTCTCCTTTGAATGTCTGCAGGAACGCATGCTTGTGCTGACAGGTGGCCCTTGGAGCATCAGAGGTCTGATGCTTGTCGTTTCCCAGCCTCGACCTTTCTTCCGCGCGACCGGTGACCTACCTACAAACTTGCCGATCTGGATCCGCCTGGGTGACCTGCCTTTCGAGCTCCAGAATCGTAGCTCCGTCCTGCGTATTGCTGGATGCTTCGGCACTACTCTGGCAGTTGACGAATCCACGCTCTCCGGGGATATGGGATCTGAAGTGCGGGTGTGCATCGACATGGATCTACGCCAGCCGGTCAAGCAAGGAGTCTGGGTGCGGAATCCGGATGGCAGTAGGTATTTTCAACGTGTATCATACGATAATCTGCCAATCTTCTGCTTTCGCTGTGGTTTAGTAGGTCACCGATTCGAAGGCTGCAATGCGTCGACGGCCGTCGGAACAGAGGGGAAGAAGGTATTGTTGTTCGGGCCATGGCTCCGATCATTCCCCTGTCGACGTAGAGGTGACCTCCAACGCCCTGGTCCTGTGGGGAGATCACTGGACGCTGTTACTGCCAGCGTAGATGCTGCTGACCATGGAAGGACCGATGCTTCGCCGCGGCGGCCGATCCAGCTTGCTGAGCCGGTGGGTTCGGGGAGTCGGTTCGCGGCCCTCGTGAACCTCGATCTCAACCATGAGCTTGGATCTGACGATGGAGATCGCACGCGGTCTCTACTGCCTAACGGATACCCTAATGGGGGTACGACGTCTGATCTTGGGTTGGAAAGCACTCACAATGGCTCTGATTGCTTCTCAGGCGAAGCGGTGGCCCCGATGATGACAAGTGGCACAAGTGGCACACATACAACTTCTCTCAACGGTCGTGATACATCTTCCCCGCTGGATCGCCTGCCACGTGCCCCACACACTATCTCCGAGACTTTTAACGATGCCTTTCCTCCATTAGCTGCCTCCCTCTCTCCTGCTAATCCTTCTGCTAGGGAAAATTGCGGCCCTCCTCCGACTAACCCCCTGCAGACACAGGTACTGTCTGAGTCTGTGACGCCCATGGCACATGTGCATTGGCGGAGAAGGTTCGTGAACGTTTCACCCTCAGCGCCCCTTCGGAGGTCGTCTGTGAGCTGGAGGAGGGCCAGATCTCCCGCGACGTGGAAATAGAAGATGAGGGTGAAGAACCAGATGAGGATCTTGTACCGGCGTTGCGGAAGGAGCAAAAGAAAAGTAGAATCAAGCGAAGGGTGCCTCCTTCCCTTCTGCCACCTCTCCAACAGATCATGAGGACTCAGAAATCAAAGAAAGGTAAACTACCACCTTCTACTGTTGCTATGCAGGTGACGGCCGGGCAACCGGGTGTCGATCCATGAAGATTCTCTCTTGGAACTGCAGAGGGGCCTACCGGAGCAAGGTTAGGGATCGGCTCCGGGAGATTATTGACAGGTACCATCCGAATGTTATTTTACTTCTAGAAACACATGCGACTAAAGTACAGGGGAACAAGATTATACGGCGGCTGGGCAATAAGTGGTCTGGCTGCTATCTGGAGGGCGATGGCGCGACGGGTGGCATTCTCCTGGCCTGGCGGCATCAGGAAATTCAGGTTACTCTTATTAGCACTGACAATCAGGTAATTCACGCGATCATTAGTGTCGGCGGTTTTTCTTCCTTGATTTCATGCGTGTATGCTAGTACAATTCCACTTCAACGTTCCATGTTATTTGAACAGCTAGGACATATAAATTTAGATGACATACCATGGATACTTTTAGGTGATTTTAATTCTATTTTGCATCCTACTGATAAGAGAGGGGGTAAACCTTTCAGCCCAACTAGATCAAACAGAACCTTTCAGGATCTCATTACTAGTCAGGGACTTGTGGATGTCGACCTAATTGGACCCCAGCACACTTGGTGTAATAACCGGCAGGGGGCAGCTAGAATTCTGTGTAGGCTAGACAGAGTCCTGGTCAGCAGTGAATGGGTCACTGCCTATCCAAATATGACATTGAAAGCTCTTGCTTGATGCCCTTCTGACCACTCCCCATTGCTTTTTCATTCAATTGTGAACAAAAAGCGACCTAAACATTTTAAGTACGAACATTTTTGGTTTAATTATAGTGAACCCAAAGCAATTGTGCAACGTGAATGAAACTCCCACAGTTTAACTACTCAGGCTTTAAGGGCTATTAAGGAGAAAATCTTATACTGGAACAAAAACTCATTGGGCAGATTGGAGCCACAGGGCTGAGCTAGTTCTTGAGGAAATTCAACAGCTAGAACTTAAGGATAATAGGTCAGGGTTATCTGAGGAAGAATGTGGCAAGTTGAGAGCGGTTTATCACCTGCATGCGGTTTTGAGACGTCAAATTAGTATTAAGTGGTGGTCCAAGTCTAGGATTAAATTGGTGAAAGATGGGGATATGAATACCCGTTTCTTCCATCTAAGCACAATGATTAGACAGAGAACAAACAAAATATCAATGTTAATTAATGACGAGAGGGCTATGGTGGAGGATGAGGAGGGAATTAAGACCATGTTTGTTAATCACTATAGAAACCTTTGGAAGGAAGAAAATACCCATAATACATATCGATAATTGGCCAGCTTTACCTAAAATTTACTCTAGGGACCACTCTAATTTGTTAGCAACTATTACCACTCAGGAAATCAAGGATACACTCTGGCAAATGCCTTTTGGCAAGGCCCCTGGTCCTGATGGTTTCACTGTGGAGTTTTATCAAAAGTATTGGAATATCATAGGGCCTAGGCTCTCTAGAGACATCCAATCCTTCTTCTGTAGTGGGCGGATGCCCAATGCTTGGACCTGGACCACCCTAATCTTTATTCCTAAAAAGCAGTCACCAAAAGTGGTGAATAACTACAGACCAATCTCACTTTGTAATGTCATCTATAGGGTCATTGCGAAACTATTGGCTAATAGACTCAAGCCTATGCTCCCTTCCTTAATTGATCCTGCCAATCTGCTTTCATGCAAGGTAGAGTTATTCATGATAATATCCTTGCTGCCCAGGAGCTTGTGCACTCTTTGGGTAAGGGTAGACATAAGCATATGCTCATTAAGGCAGACATGGAGAAAGCCTTTGATAGGGTCTCTTGGTACGGCATTGAGTCCATCTTACACAGCATTAACTTTCCTCCGGAGTTCATTAACTGGATTTTAGCTTGTATTAGGTCTCCCAACTTTAGGTGCTGTGTGAATGGGGCCCTGTCACATAGTTTCCAAAGCCAACAGGGTATCAGACTGGGGGATCCTTTGTCCCCTTACTTGTTCATTTTAACATCTCAAGTCCTATCTTCCATCCTGAATCAAGAGGTTCTTAGTGGTAACATCAAACCTTTTTGCCTTGGACACTTCAGTTTGAGCCACCTTGCTTATGCTGATGACCTCCTCATTTGTGTGGCTGCTACTAGGAAGAATTGTATTAATTTAAAGAAAGCACTTCAACTCTATGGTATGTTAACAAACCAAAAACTCAACCCTCAAAAGTCTGAGCTATACCTCCCAACTAAGTTATCCGTGCACAGGAGCCAACTCATTAAACAACTCTTGAATATGAATGCTGGATCCTTTCCTTTCACATACTTAGGTGTTCCTATCTCATACAAACAGATTCCAGCCAGTAACCAACGGGGAGCCATTGAAAAAATTTTCAAAAGGTTAGCTGGTTGGAAGAGATGCTCTCTCAACCAGGCTGGTAGAGTTACCCTAATTAAATCAGTCATAACTTCTATTCCTATGTATTCATTAGGTGTGACTCATATATCTGTTGGCGTGATCAATTGCCTAGAGAAAATCACCCGAGGTTTCTTATGGGAATCTGGGGGTAAGCAAGGCTTACACCTTATTCATTGGAATATTGTTCAGCAACCTAAGGAGGCAGGAGGCCTTGGTATTAGGAAGCTAACCCACATCCGCTTGGCCCTTCTGGCCAAAAGGATTCTTGCACTGCTTAATGGGGATAATACTATTTGGACCACTCTTGTAACACAGAAGTACGATCAGCTTCACCCTTGGTCTGGCATTGCTGGCCACTCCCTGGACCTTCAGCCTAGCCAGAACTCTAGTCTTGCTTGGTCATGGAGGATCCTTAGAGATGCTGTTGGTGAGTTGAGGAATGGCTTTTCAAAAAGAATTGGCAATGGGCATAACACTAGCATAATGATGGATCCTTGGGCCACTGATATTCCATTTGCTTTCAAACCTACTTTTGTTAATATCGATATGCTATCCTTGCATCAAAATGTTCATGATCTCACTATTGATAATGTATGGAATGTTAATTTGCTTAATAACTATTTTGGTCCCACCTGGTTTCTAGAATTTCTGCAATACATCTACCCGCTACCAATGCCAGTGATGATTCATGGATGTGGATTGCGGATCCGAACGGCTTGGCTAATGCAAACTCTGTACATCGATTTCTTTGCAGTGACTCATGCTCGACATTAGCACCTGGACGGCTTGCTTGGAACTCTTGTGGAAGATTAAAGTGCCTCATAAAATTTCTATTTTCCTTTGGAAATTAATGTATAACCGCCTCCCCACAAAGGACTTTCTTCTGCGTTTTGGTCATTTCCTTAATGCTAACTGCCTTTTCTGTGGTTTCAATACTGAGACAAATGCGCATTTGTTTTTTCAATGCCCGTTTTCTTGCGAATTATGGTCTATTCTTCAACTAAATATTAACTATGCTTTTAAGTTTATGGATTCTTGGCACACTGGGGATTGGATCAAGGAAGGTCAGGAACTCGACCGGAGATCTAAACTTATTTTTCGGTCTCTCTTTGCTTTTTGCTTGTGGGGTCTTTGGATTGCAAGAAATGATAAACACTTTAGTTCCAAGCAAGCAACCGTGCTTAATGTCTGGGAGCGTGCTGTCGCTGCTCATAAGGAATATGTGATCACCCATGTCCCTGAGACAATGAACCCCCTGGACACAGTTAGTGTCCGATGGGGGCCCCCGGCTGACCCTTGGGTCAAAATTAACTCGGATGGATCCTTTGTTGATTCTTCCGGGTCGGAGGGAGCGGGCTACATTATTCGTGCCCCTAATAACACCTTTGTGGCTGCAGGTTGCTGTGGGCATGACGCGGACGACATCATTGAGCTCGAGGCTTGGGGTTGCTTCAAGGATTGCAGGAATGTAGCAGGAGACACCTTAAAAGCATCATTGCGGAGGTCGACTCGGAGGATTTGGTGAACACTATCAACAGAAGGCGTGCTTGTCCTTGGCGGATCCAGAATATTGTCCACTCTATTTGGGCGCTCACGGACACTTTTGATGCTATTCGCATTCAGCATTGTTATCGAATTTGTAATAGAGCTGCTGATCTCTTGGCTAACATGGGCAGAATCCAAGGATTTAGAACTTTTTGTGAGGAGGATCTCCCTTCGGATCTTCTCAGTATCTTGTATCAAGATGTGATTTTGCAAAGTAATCAATAGTTAAAGCTTTTTTTTAAAAAAAAGGGTTGAACCCAAGTATCTGAAAAAAGGCTATCAGGTCAGCTTTTTTCCTTACAAGCAGTCAAAAGTCATTTGCTTGTGAACTCACCTCACACAGCCCTCCCTGCTCAAAGTGGCAAGGGGCATCACATTAAGTTCATGGCCTAACCTGTTGGAACATTCCAAATTTTTTTTACTTCATATGGGTTGAAGGGAATGTTCCCTAAACAATGGCACCTTGGCCTATTAGTTTTGGTTAGCTTCAGGTGAAACTTGACTTTCCTTCCCAAGTCTACCAAAGTGATCAGAGCAAGAATTGTGTTATCTCTCTAGGCCTTGTGCCTATCCAAGACCCCATCAACATTCTCCTTGGTGTAAACATTTATAGCAAACTAATAAAGTCCAAGTAAAATATATTTGCCAATTTCTTTTTTTTTTTGTGAGAGGTGAAAGGATAGCTACCATGGTTGTAACTATCCTATTTTTATTGAATTGATGGAAAAAAAAGGTTACAACTGAGACATTGTAGATGGAAATCATTCCCCAACCACACCCAAATTAAATTACAGAAAGTCACATATCATCTTAGCTAAGCTGTTAATGTCATTCTTGAATACATGATTTCCAGTTCTTATCAAAACTATTGGAAATGAAAAAAAGAAAAGAATAGTCAGGGTAGCTATCTCGTCTCCAAGATTATATGAATGATGCAATCGAGTTCATCATGTCCCGATCCAGTGATGGAGTCATTTGTGGCTTCTGTGAAGACATGCTGCCTTGGTCGAGTAAAAGATGGCGACATGAAAGCTCCATGCATCTTGTGCCCACCAACAGTAATAAAACCATATGCAATTACCACAGCGAGATGATTTCATTCAGAGATGGTGACCGTGGTGCAGAGTACGCTTTCTCTTCTTTTGTGTGGACGGTAAGCGACCTGTTGTGATAAGAACTAAATTTCAACCATCGTATTCTTTGAAATGTTGGACAACTCTCAAGAGAGCAACTCTTGTGATAAGAAACCGAACGAGAAATGGATGTGTTTGCTCCATTGGGTACCCAATAAATAATTCATTAATAAACTGAAAGTAAATGAAAATAATAGGTACATTTGCCTGCCTGCAATTGGTCAAGTAGGGAATAAATGATGAACTCGGCCCAAGCACCTGTACGTTTGCATGTGCATGATCCAGAGGCATTTGCTTGCAGAAAAAGAGAGGAATAGGGGAGAGTTATTATCGTTAAATCTTCCACTTTCACAGGGAATTAGCAATATGATTATTTTTTGTTTTTTTGGAAACTCGAATTAGGATCCTCTCCTTGAAATGTACCTTTGTTGGATTCAATTTGAATCTTCGCCCACTTGTTAACTAGCACATCTCATGTTAAATATGAAACTGAAAGCCTTCTCAAAGGTGTAAAAACTCGTCGTCCCTGATCTGAATGTTAAAGGATAGATGGAGTACTGTTCATGATCAGTATCTGCTGGAGTGACCAAATGAGAAAGTGCTCCTCCAGTTGATTCATGAGGCCATTTAAATTTAAGAAAATTAGAGGAACAAGGAAAGAATCTATCTATCTATCTATCCATAATGATGTGTGTATCAAGATTAATGTGGAAGCTTGGAAGAGTTGCATCATTATCTGAGCCAGTAGGCGGCACTGCTGCTTGGTGTACTTGAACCAAGTTGCATTTCCATCAGTCCGCGAGTAATCACCATCCTGCAGCTGCCCCTTCAACCAGCTTATGTCATGGACCCCAAATCCACCTAATGCATGCTTCACAAAGTTAAAAAGACCATGTTCTGCAACTGCACAGCAAGACGGAACGGACAGAGAAAGCGAGAGAGAGAGAGAGAGGAAGAGAGGGAGGGAACACTTACTCATGTTTAGGACCACGTCAGATGATGCCCCCAGGTCCAGACACACACACACAGAGAGAGAGGGAGAGAGAGAGAGAGAGAGAGAGAGAGAGAGAGAGAGAGAGAGAGAGAGAGAGAGAGAGAGAGAGAGAGAGAGTCAAGGCAAGGCAATGCAAGATTGCATCGCAACTGCCAAAGACATGGTTCCTCATCTCCCTTTAGTTGCATCTGGAGCAATCTTTGTCACCGCCTAGGCATGAATTTGTACACATCCTCTGCACGCATGTGGATCACTTATCAAACATGACAACAAAGTGTTCAGCCAGCTACGAAGCTTTGATATATATGTATATAATAATATATGTATAATATAAGTCTTGTATGTATCTAAAAAAAATTGTTCTACTAAATAATGGTGACACTTTCCTAAGTGCGAACACAGGACCTAATGATTTGTAATTAGCTTGACACTATGTGTGCCTTGATTTGTCACGTATATATCAATCAGAGAGTTAGGACTGCTTGAGACATTTTTGCTTTGTTCATTAATTCGGCATGCAGGAGGGAGGGAGCATAATAATTGAGTGGGAAGTCGATGGCCATGATTGAGAGAAAAAAATGGGCCTCGAAAGAGGAATTGGCTTCCATTTCGTACGAATACGGTTGGACCTCGTGTTCTGATGTATCATCACATATCGATGTCCCCCCATTTCGATCGATTATTATTATACAGAGAGAGAGAGAGAGAGAGGGGGGGGGGGGGGGGGGGGGGGGGGGGGGGGACCAGGAATTAAAAGCCAGTGTGTGTGGGGAGATCTCAGAAGGAACATTATTCATGTGAATGTCCCTCTAACTCTCACCTACCAAAGAGAATGTGGCCATGTCCAAAAATAAAAATAAAAGCTCTCCACACCACACACTTGATGCTGAAGTCATCGTCATCCTGAAAGCTTCCACTCTCTCTCTCCCCCTCTCCTCCCCTCCCGTTGGTAGGAGAGTACTCGTGCTGTCACCAAGGTCACATGTTTATGAGGATATTTTGGAATGATAACACGCTAATCCTTGAACACGACATTGATCAGGATAGTCAGATAGTCCCATCTATATATATTATCTTTTACTTCAGTGGTCAGCCTAATTTAAATGTGATTACCAGAACTATAAATGTCAGTGGAACACTCATAGATCTCGTGATGAAAAAGCATCTTCTTTGTCTGCCAATTATTCCAGGTCCATTTTAAAGTTCAGTGTTCATTATCATGCATGCATGTACATTTATAAAAATATTCTTGGTGCCTTTGTTTGATGACTATAATGTTAATGTATGTGCTTACTTGTTGCCCCCAAAAAAGATCACATCCCTTCAATTCTTTTGTCCAGCTGACAAGAGCATGTATATACTCAAATTAATTGCCAAACATCATTTCATTTCGTCTGTACGTTGAAGTTTCTGAATTATTGTCATCCCCACCACCTTTTTATCAGGAGAAAAAAAATAGGAGGGGAAATTAAGGATCATGCATCATCTATATATCATTCATATATATATATATATATATATATGTAACATCAAACACATTAATTGGATCAAACGTCCACATGCCTTGCTGCAACTACGTAGCTTCAAATCTCCGAACAGTCTGAAGGATCTACTCAGTATCATCATGTGGCGAATCTCAGAAATGAGCAAACTATCATTTAATCGACTGAGGTAAGTAAATAAATAAATAAACATAATATTCTCAAGAAATCACTTGTAAAGTAGTAGCAGATGATTAACGAGCCCGAGTTGTTTCAAGTTTAATTTATAGTGTCATCAAGTTAATTTAAATTTCTGGATCGGATATTAGATTATTAATAATTGAGCCAAAGATAGGACCCATTCCCAAGTGACCTCTCAAAACCTTCCATTTAATGATGAAATTAATCTTGATATATGACATGTTAATTACTTAGCTACAACCCCAAATATATTCGATTTTACATTATATATATATATTATTAATAATGCCTTGAATCTGAACCCAGTTGATCCCCCTACATAGTCAGACGCTTCAACAGAATTTTTCTACGAGAGTCTCGCTAGGTCCGAGATAGGTGTCCTATTTTTAGAGAATTTATTTAGAGTCTCAGTCTGTATGTAATTCCTATCATCTGTCAAAGGGAGTGCCTATATAAACTCTCTACGGGTCTAGATAGTGATCCATTCTTGTAATCGTCGTTATTCCATAACAAAGAACCGCCGTCGTTTTTCCTCTTCGCGTTCTTCTGTGTTTCGTACAATCCCTCTCTCCATCTTTTCGTAACAAATTGGTATCAGAGCCTTAGGATTTGTCAGCGATTCTCAATCAGCAGGGAGATGACGTCGCACAACGTGAGCGTGGAGAAGTTCAACGGCAGGAACAGTTTCGGGTTGTGACAGATCAAGATGCGGACGCTTCTGAAGCAACAAGGAGTCTGGGCGCCGCTCTCAAACGTGTCGAAGAACAAACCAAAGGAGGAAGACTCGAAGGGTAAAGAAAAGAAGATCGACCTCGCAACTTTGACGGCATAGGAGGAGAAGGCGCACTCGATGATTCTGTTGTGTCTGGCGGATGAGGTGATAATCGAGGTCGCAGATGAAGAAAATGCGGCCGGTCTGTGGTTGAGACTCGAGAGTCTGTATATGACGAAGTCTCTCATCAAGAAGTTGCTGTTGAAGCAACGTCTGTTCTCTCTCCGCATGCAAGAAGGTACCCTTCTGAAAGAACATCTTGATCAGCTAAATTTTTTGTTGATGGAACTCAGAAATATCGATGTTAAGATCGAGGATGAAGATGCTGCCCTAATTCTGTTAGTTTCGCTTCCTCCATCATATGAGAATTTCGTTCAGTCTATGATTATCGGAAAGGAAACTATGAGTCTAGAAGAAGTAAAATCGAGTCTCCATACTCGTGAACTTCGGCATATGGCATTTGTAAATTCTGCAGAGACTCAGGCCGCGGGTTTGATATCAACCGTAGAGAAGGGACAGTCATCGAATTCGAAGAAATCCAAGTCAAAGAAGAAGAAAATCACTGCGAAGGACATCTGTAATTACTGCAAGGAACCAGGTCATTGGAAGAAAAATTGTCCAAAGAAGAAGAAGGCCCCCGTCGCTGCGGTGGCTCATGAAACAGGGAATTCCGAAGACGATTTGGTTCTGACTGCTTCTGATCAAGGATGTCTAGAGGATAGTTGGGTTTTGAATTCGGGGTGTTCCTATCATATGACTCTGAATAAAGAATGGTTCTCAACTTACCAGAAGATTGATGGTGAAAACATCATCATGGGCAATGATGCATCCTGTCAGATAGTTGGGATCGGCTCTGTGCAGATCAGGACTCATGACAATCTTGTGAGGACGCTGACAGATGTTCGCCATGTTCCGAAGAAGAATTTGATATCACTTGGAGTCCTCGACTCTAAAGAGTGTCAGATCAATGCTGCTGGAGGCATCCTCACGATCATGAAAGGTGATGCTGCGGTTCTGAAGAGAGTCAGACAGAAGTCCTTGTATATATTGCAAGGCAAGACAGTCTCTGGCGTTTCTGCGGTGGCTAGTTCATCCGAATCAGAAAGGTCCAGACTGTGGCACATACGGCTAGGGCATATGAGTCAGAACGGGATGAATATTCTCAGCAAGCAAGGTCTTCTGGGAGATAAGAAGATATTTGAAATCAACTTCTGCAAGCACTGTGTGTTTGGCAAACAACGAAGGTCTCAGTTTGGCAAAGCAGTGCACAGGACGAAGGCAACACTTGACTACATCCACGCTGATTGTTGGGGTCCCTCTCGTGTTCCATCATTAGGAGGTGCGAGGTACTTCCTATCTGTGATTGATGACTACTCGAGGATAACTTGGGTATTCATGATGAAACACAAGAGTGAGTCCTTCAAGACCTTCAAGCAGTGGAAGGTTTTGGTGAAAAATCAGACGTCGAAGAAAGTGGAGCGTCTTCGCACTGACAATGGTTTGGAGTTCTGTTCTACTGAATTCGACCAGTTCTGCAAAGATGAAGGCATTGCTAGACATCGCACAGTCAGAGATACTCCACAGCAGAATGGAGTTGCTAAACGAATGAACATGATACTTTTGGAGAGGGCAAGGTGCATGCTCTCTAACGCTGGTCTTAATCGTACATTCTGGGCTGAAGCTGTTAACACAGCTTGCTACTTGGTGAATCGAAGTCCGACGACTGTAATTGATCTCAAGACTCCAACTGAGGTATAGTCAGGAAATCCTACTGATTATACTAGTCTAAAAGTGTTTGGTTGTCCAGCATACTATCACGTCAGTGAAGGAAAGTTGGAGCCAAGTGTCACGCCCTTATGCTTCGAATACGAAACACCAGATGTGCGGCACGGCCAAACCCTGCTCGGTCGCCGATCAGCCCCGTTCGGACGTGTCCCGAACGCGTCCTGGATGCACAACGAAACACCCACCCAGTTGGAGAGAAGAGAGGCTTCACAAGATAGAGGAAAACTAGAGAATTTATTGAGTAATCTCAGATTGTCGAGGATGGTCTTACAAGCCTTGATTACATGTCCTTTTATAGGGCCAAGGAGCACCAACTCCTACTTAAACTTAAGGACCTAATCCTACTAGGCATGCAAGCCCTTATCTAGAAAAACCTCCTTAGAGTAGGAATAGAAATCTGACTTCCTGAAGTCCCTGGAGAATTCGGCCAGCCCTTCAAAGTCCGTCTTGAAGTCGAAGTGGCCAGGCCCCCTGCCTAGCGCCCGCCATGGCTGGGCGCGCCCCGGGCGCGCCCGCATGGAAAATCCGAGTCCTACTAGGACTCGGTCTGCTCCACTGTAGCCCCACGAGTTCTTCCATCCTTCTAGGAGTAGAACTTCAACTCTAAGTGCCTCTCGGTCCAAGAAGGAAGCTCGGCCCTCCAAGAATCCGCCATGTCCTTCTCGACATCGAAAATCGGCCGACTCCTATTCCTACTAGGAGTAGAAATCCTTCCGACCCTGCACTTCTCGTCCAAGCATCTCTCGAAGTCTTCCTCCTCGTCGACCTTCGAGATCTAGGAGCTGCTCCGGCCCAAAGACTCCACTTGCCACTCGATCCGCATGGCCGTCCAAGTCCTACTCGCACTAGGACTTGTCCCGGGCATGGCCGCCTCCTCGCATCCATCCTTCTAGCCTGCATGGTCCCTCCTCGGACTTGGATTCCTTGGCAGCTATCTTCAGCCTTCCGCACTCTATTGCCCTAGTCCAACTCCTACTTGGACTAGGAGTCCTACTCCTAGTAGGAGTAGGAGTGCGCCGTGCCTTCACACCCGTCGCACGTCCGCCATATCCCCAGCATGCTCGGAGGCTCCTCCTCGATCTCCTCGCATTCTTGGACATCGACGCTCGTCCTCCAAAGCCTCCTGCTTTGGCTCCATGCCCTAGATCGCCTCGCGCGCTCCGGTGCACCGTGCGTCACCCGCTGTCTCTGCGCGTCCAGCTTGCGACCACTTCGTCCCAGCGTCCGTCCTGGGACGTGGCAGAGGCGAGGCGTGACATCCTCCCCCACTCAAGCCATTGCCGTCCCTGGCAATGCCTTTTCTCGCTGCCACACACTTCATCCAAGAAAGCCTTCGACTCGCCTCCTGGATTGCATCGTCCGAAAGACCTCCGCGTCCCCGAACTTGCATCGTTCGGAAGACCTCCGCGTCTCCGAACTCAGTTTGTCCAGAAGACCTTCGCGTCTTTGAACTTGGTCATGACTCTACCTTGAGTCATTTTGACCATACGCTCCTCGGTGTCACCTTGCCATCCGAAGGTTCCACCCTGCGTCAATCTTCGGTCTGTTGAAGATTGTGGGACGTAGCTACCTCGCTGTTGTCCCGGGGATGTGACATGCATGCCACCTCCCGAAGTAGGGCCTCCCTGCCTACTTGTGCATCATTGCTGTCCGAAGGCGCACTCTGCAGTAGTCTTCACTCCACTGAAGACTTTGGGATGCGACCTCCTCGTCGTTTCCCTGGGATATGACCTCCTCGTCATATGCCCGCCTCGGACTTCGGTACCTTCACGCACTGGCCTGCTCGCAAAAGTCTGATGTTTGGTGGACTGCAACCACCTCTCAGGATATCACCCGCGACACCCTGATGCCAATCTTCGGTCCGTTGAAGATTGTGGGACATAGCTACCTTGCTGTTGTCCCGGGGATGTAACATGCGCGTCACCTTCCAATGTAGGGCCTCACCGCCTACTTGTGCATCCTTGCTGTCCGAAGGCGCACTGTGCAGTAATCTCCACTCCACTGGAGATGTTGGGATGCGACCTCCTCGTCGTTTCCCTAGGATATGGCCTCCTCGCCATATGCCTGCCTCGAGCTTCGGTACCTTCGCGCACCGGCCTGCTCGCAAAAGTCTAAGGTTTGGTGGGTTGCCCCCCACCACTCAGGATATCACCCCGCGACATCCTGATGCCAACTCTCGTCGATGGCCACTTCCTCGCGCCACCGACCTTCGAGACGACCACTGTTGGCCTTGGTCGTCCCGCTCCGCTTTGCGACCTTCATGAAGGATGACCCGGCGCCGGGTCAGCCCGAGGAGCTCCACTCCTCAACCTACGCATCTCCTCGTCCAGAAAAGACCTTGCTACTGAGGATCGAGCCACCCGCTCATGTTCTCTGGACAGCCTCGTCGCTGATGTGCTCCGCCACATCCGATGCACTTGCGTTTCCTGCGCTTGCACATCCTCATTCCGCCATCCTGCGCCCTGACCTCCGAACAGCGGGAAGTCAAAGGATTTGATGAGTTTGTCCCCTCATCTAACCCGTCGTTGTGCACCTCCTGCCTCAAGATACACTCCTCGATGGTTGAACGCAGTAGAGTCACCTCGGCTTCCATGGTCGGAGATCTTTCATGGAACCCCTCCTCTACTCGCACTGCCTCCCTTGCAAGTTCCACCTTGAATTTTGCTTCTGTGGAGTGCAATGCTGCCCTAAGACCTACTCGCCTTGGAGCACGAGCCTCCAGCTCTTCGAGAGTCTTCTGGATCCGCCGGAAGTCCTCTCCTTGTACCATGTTCGAGGCTGAATCCTCATCCCGATCCACCTCCGCAACCATGGCCGAGAGCCGCCTAGCACACATGCTCTCTCTCTTCAGGGGCACTTCGTGATCTGCCCCCGGAGCACCTAGATGCAACCCTCCTCGGTCCATCCTCACCTCTGGGAATAAGTCCACGAACTCCATGCCTAGGACGAGTTTATGATCGTCCAGGTCGACCACGATGATGTTAAGCGTGCCTTCCCAGCCACCCACCTTCGCGTGGACGTCTTTGGCCATGCCAAAGATTGGTTGGGACTCAGCGTTCACGGTCTTGATGAGCCCTGGTTTCTTGGCAAACCCGATGCCAAGTCGCGCTGCTTCCTGTCTCGACATGAAGTTGTGCGTAGCTCCAGTGTCCACCAGAGCGGTCGTGGTATGTTCATCTACCTCGACTTCTACGAACATCAGGCCCTTCTCGACCTTCTTCACATCCTTCGTCGGAATCGCTGCAGTGATCGTAGCCAAAGTCATAATAGACCCCATGTGAGCTGCACCTTGTTCATCATCTGAGGTAGACGCCATAGCGGCTAGGCCCGTCTTCTTGTCGCACTCCGTCGCGTAGTGCGGCCCTCCACAGACAAAGCACTTCACTGGCTTCCTCGTGCCACCTTTTCCGGTCTTCACCACTTTCTGGTCGCCTCGCTCGCCACCAGAGCGAGGCTTGTCTTCCGAAGACAAGTCCCTGATCTTGACCTGCGCGCCAAGATCCTTGTTGGATGCATGCTCCACCAGAGCTTCGGCTGCGACCAATGCCTCCTGAGAAATTGGATGCAACCCTCCTCGGTTCACCCTCTCCTTTGGGACTGAATCTTCCAAGCTACGAACCTCCTCGCTCGTCTCTTGAAGACTTCTGCCCAGCGTCTCCACATACTCCTCTATGTGGCCGACGCGATCTTTGGACTTTGCTCTCATTCCCGTCCTCTTTTCCCCGTCATTCGCACCTTGGACAGCACCTCGTGTACCGTCCTCGGTCACAAGCAAATGACCACTTGTAGAAGGACCTTCTTCGTCTCCAGACATCTCGAACTCTGGCTCTGATACCACGTTGTCACGCCCTTATGCTTCGAATATGAAATACTAGACGTGCGGCACGGCCAAACCCTGCTCGGTCACCGATCAACCCCGTTCGGACATGTCCCGGACGCGTCCTGGATGCACAACGAAACACCCACCCAGTTGGAGAGAAGAGAGGCTTCACAAGATAGAGGAAAACTAGAGAATTTATTGAGCAATCTCAGATTGTCCAAGATGGTCTTACTAGCCTTGATTACATGTTCTTTTATAGGGCCAAGGAGCACCAACTCCTACTCAAACTTAAGGACCTAATCCTACTAGGCATGCAAGCCCTTCTCTAGAAAAACCTCCTTGGAGTAGGAGTAGAAATTTGACTTCCTGAAGTCCCTGAAGAATTCGGCCAGCCCTTCAAAGTCCGTCTTGAAGTCGAAGTGGCCAGGCCCCCTGCCTGGCGCCCGCCATGGCTGGGCGCGCCCGCATGGATAGTCCGAGTCCTACTAGGACTCGGTCTGCTCCACTGTGGCCCCATGAGTTCTTCCATCCTTCTAAGAGTAGAACTTCAACTCCAAGTGCCTCTCGGTCCAAGAGGGAAGCTCGGCCCTCCAAGAATCCGCCATGTCCTTCTCGACATCGAAAACCGGCCGACTCCTATTCCTACTAGGAGTAGGAATCCTTTCGACCCTGCACTTCTTGTCCAAGCATCTCTCAAAGTTTTCCTCCTCGTCGACCTTTGAGATCTAGGAGCTGCTCCGGCCCAAAGACTCCACCTGCCACTCGATCCGCATGGCCGTCCAAGTCCTACTCGCACTAGGACTTGTCACGGGCATGGCCGCCTCCTCGCGTCCATCCTTCTAGCCTGCATGGTCCCTCCTCGAACTTGGATTCCTTGGCAGCTATCTTCAGCCTTCCGCACTCCGTTGCCCTAGTCCAGCTTCTACTTGGACTAGGAGTCCTACTCCTAGTAGGAGTAGGAGTGCGCCATGCCTTCACGCCCGTCGCACGTCCGCCATGTCCCCAGCATGCTCGGAGGCTCCTCCTCGATCTCCTCGCATTCTTGGACATCGATGCTCGTCCTCCAAAGCCTCCTGCTTTGGCTCCATGCCCCAGATCGCCTCACGCGCCCCGGTGCATCGTGCGTCGCCCGCTGTCCCTGCGCGTCTAGCTTGCGGTCTCTTCATCCCAGCATTCGTCCTGGGACGTGGCAGAGACGAGGCGTGACACAAGGGCCAAAAGGGAGTCTTCATGGGATATGGTGCAGGAGTGAAGGGCTATAGAATCTGGTTTCCTTTAGAACACAAAGTCATTCATAGCAGAAGCATGACCTTTGATGAAGCATCAATGCTTCAGTTGAAGGTGGAGGCTGAAGAGAGCGCTAGTAAACATGTGGATGTTGAAATCACTGAAATTGAGGATGATGCTGAAGAATCACATCAAGAAGCAGAACCAAAAGATGAAGAATTTGATGAGCAACATGAAGAGGTGTCAATTGCTGCTAGACGTCATCGCAGAGAAGTGGGTCCTCCTAAACGATATGATTTCGAGGACATGGTTGCTTATGCACTTCAGGTAGCTAAAGAGGTGGAGTCCCTAGAGTCTTCCTCTTATAGGGATGCCATCACATGTGCCGAATCTGAACAATGAATCGCTGCTATGGGTGAGGAGATGGAATCTCTTCACAAAAATTAGACATGGAAGCTGGTCAAGCTGCCTAAAGGCAAAAAGGTTGTTGGCTGTAAGTGGATCTTCAAGAAGAAAGCTGGAATTCTAGGAGTTGAAGGCACAAGATACAAAGCACGGCTGGTTGCTAAAGGTTATAGTCAGAAAGAATGTGTGGACTACAATGAAATATTCTCACATGTTGTCAGACATACTTCTATCAGGGTGCTACTTGCTCTTGTAGCACATCAGAATCTAGAGCTCGAGCAACGAGATGTGAAGACTATTTTCCTCCATGGAGAACTTGAAGAAGATATTCTTATGAGCCTACCAGAGGGATTCTCCATTCCAGGAAAGGAGAATCAAGTTTGCAGTCTGAAGAAATCTCTGTATGGCTTGAAGTAGTCTCCCAGATAATGGTACAAGAGGTTCGACAGCTTCATGATCAGTAAGGAATTCAGTCGAAGTCCCTATGATTGTCGTGTATACCATAAGAAGGTGAAGGACAGCTCCACCATCTATCTGCTCTTGTATGTCGATGATATGCTTATTGTTGTCAGAAACATGACAGACATTCATAATCTAAAGAAGCTCCTCAGTGCAGAATTCGACATGAAGGATCTTGGTGCAGCACAGAAGATTCTGAGGATGGAAATTTTAAGGGATCGCGCACAGGGTAAACTCTTCTTATCTCAAAAAAGTTATATTGAGAAGATTTTATCCAGATTTGGAATGTCAGGAGCGAAGCCTTTGAATACTCCATCAGCTGCAAATATTCATTTTTCTGTTGCCTTCGCACCAAAATCAGAAGCAGAGAAGGAGTACATGTCTCGGGTTCCATATGCTAGTGCAATTAGAAGTCTGATGTATGCCATGATTTGCACAAGACCGGACATTGTTCATGCAATCAGTGTTGTCAGCAGATTCATGAGCGATCCAGAGAAGGAGCATTGGCAAGCAGTGAAGCGAATTTTTCGGTATCTGAGAGGAACATTTGATATTGGCCTCATCTATAGAAGTGATAAAGAGTGTTTGGTTGCAGGGTACTCAGATTCAGACTATGCTGAAGATGTTGATGGAATACGATCTATGACAGGTTATGTCTTCACTTTGGACAGTTCAGTTATTAGTTGGAAGGCCACACTTCAATCATCAGTTACACTGTCCACCACAGATGCTGAATACATGGCACTGACAAAAGCTGTCAAGGAAGGCATCTGGTTAAAAGGCTTGGTTGGAGATTTCGGATTATATCAGGAGCAGGCTATAGTGCACTGTGATAGTCTGAGTGCAATATGTTTAGCCAAGGATCAAGTACATCATGAAAGAACCAAACACATTGATGTCAGATATCACTTCATCCGCACTGAGAAGAGGATTAAGGTGAAGAAAATTGGCACTGAAGATAATCCAGCTGATATGTTCATCAAATCTATTTCTCATAGCAAGTTCCAGCACTGCTTGGACTTGCTCAACATTAACACTTGGTAATAGCTTCAAGGTGGGATTAGCGGCGGCGTGGTACTTTGTGCACTGAAGATGATTCAAGTCAAGGTGAAGATTTGTTAATAATGCCTTGAATCTGAACCCAATTGATCCTCCTACATAGTCAGGCGCTTCAGCAGAATTTCCCTACGGGGGTCTCGCTAGGTCCGAGGTAGGTGTCTTATTTTCAGGGAATTTATTTAGAGTCTCAGTCCGTATGTAATTCCTATCATCTGTCAAAGGGAGTGCCTATATGAACTCCCTAGGGGTCTAGACAGAGACCCATCCTTGTAATCGTCGTTATTCCATAACAAAGAGCCGCCGCCATTTTTTCTCTTCGCATTCTTCTGTATTTCGTGCAATCCCTCTCTCCCTCTTTTCGTAACATATATATATATCCCACAATTACTGTTGGAAAGATGTTGTTTTCCTTACTATACAATGTACACGTACATATGTTCTCATCCACATACAAGGAAAAGAAAGGACCATGAACCGGGGAAAGGCCCCTGGCAACGGCTCACATCAGTAATTTTCAGACCATGCATGATGGAGCTTGTGCACAAATTTCACATTCATCCATTAACATCTGGTCAAGAACTATTTCTGCATCAGATCACCTCACCATCAAGATGTGTTTGTCTGTTTGACACTAACAACATAATATATATATATATATATATGATAGATAATGTTTGGAATTCTAATTTGGTTTTAACATGTTTTCGGTTCTTATATCATCGCTCAAGCGATTGAGAGAGAAACTTGTCTATCCCATACAGAATCTAGCGGCTCGAACAACGAACCTAAAAGAAATCTACGAGGATCCAAGGAAATATCTTGCAGGATGGAAAGTAGAGCCCTTGTAACTTAGATGATGTTAGAATTTTTATATCTTATTTTGAAGGGTTTAATGGGTATTTTGTTTTGAAAAAGTGATTGTATTCATATTATAACCGCTCCAATGGAGTTCGAGTACAAAAATTGAACAGGAGGAGGTCTGCCCATTCAAAAATAGATAGTCCGTAGCGCGATTCTCCCCACGGAAGTGATGAGAAACAATAGTGGGGCTAAGAGCAGTAAGAACTAAGAAACCTCCAAATGTCACCAACAATGCCTCTAAGTCGCCAAGGACATCAGTGAGTACGGTTAATGATCCCCGCAAGGACCTCCGAGTCCAAGCATATTTGAACGTGGGAAAGCCCAACTTCGCAGCACGCGCGAATACCAGCAAGCATGGCACGTGCCTCAATCTCTAGAACTGAGTTCGCCGGTGTGTTGGATGAGCCTATCAAAATGAAGGAGTTGTCTTGAGGAGGGCTAAATATCCGATACCCCCGACCCCAACAAAAAGGGAATCATCAGAACATAGGACGGTCCATGAGGTGGGGGCTCTCGCCGGACCCGCCTATGCGGATCGTAGGGGCAAGGTGCCTCAGGTGCGTGGGCGCCAGCATAGTTATGAAAGTCGGCCAAAGCCCTTATCCAGGCCGAGTCCACGGTTGTGCGCCGTGATATAAAATGCACCTCATTTTGAAGATTCCAAAGCTCACAGAGGCAGTGAGCGAAGAGAAAGAGAGAAAGGAGCTTCTGGACTGCATATCAAGATGGGCACCCTCATGAAGCCAAGTTCCGATGTGCTAGGTAGCTAGGTTTTGAAAAGTAATGTTTAAGTTTTTTTTAGGGTGTTCCAGAGTTGATGTGCCATAGGGCACTGGAAGAATAGGTGTGAGATGATTTCCAAGTAGAGACCGTAGAGGGAAGAAGCAGGATTAATGGTGTTGTCAAATAAGAGGATGGTATCAGGTGTAGGTAGTTTAGCATGTAGGAGCTTCCAAAGGAAGATATGCAGTTTTGGGAGAGTTGGAATCTTCCAAACCATATGCCACGATGGCCCCCAGTGGAACTTGGCGGCATAGGGCGGGGACTAACATAGTGATACACTGATTTAGCATTTGCACACCCATAGGTATCATTCACCCAAACCCACGCGTCATCATCGACAGCAGAAGAAATGTATATTCGTTTAACATGAGAACATAGGTCAGGGCCGAAGACGGCAGAGAGAATGGAACAATTCCAAGAGCCATTTGTGATGAAGTGACTAACCATGAGATTGTCAAAGCATATGTCCATGTTAATATAAGTTGGTGTATGAATTAGCGGTGAGATAAATATCCAAGGATCGAGAAGGATGGATGTAGTGTTACCAGATCAAATACTTTTGATAAATCCTGATTTGAGTATATGAATGGAGTTAAGGATTAATTTCTAGGAATCAACGATGTGAGCGCATGGGCTATCATCCCAAAGGCTTAAAGGCCCATATTTTGCCTGAACGAGCGCTATCCACAGGGTGGGACGCTTGTTCAATAAATCTTGTATATGTCTGGCAACTAGAGAGTGGCGAATGTCTAGAAGGCTAGGGATACCAAGCTCCCCGCAGTAGCGGGGGAGTTGGGCAGTAGACCAGCTGATAAGGTGAGCGCCGCGATGACCCCTGCCGGGGTCCCATAGGAAAGAGCGAGAGAGCAGCTCAATGGAGGTGATGGTGCCGCCAGAGAGATTTGTTACACTGAAGGAGTGGATGGGAATGGTGCCACTCAATGGAACCCTAATTGGTTTAATGGGTATGCTCCCTTCTCAATTAGGGAGCATACTGCTACCTACATCCAACAACGTCGGATCACAATTGGATGATAGATGAAACCAAGCACGGTTCAACAACGGTTTAAGTGGCATGCCAATGTTTTAATTTCGGTTCATCCTTTTGGGTTCATCTTTTTCTTCACACGATTCATCTTTGCCCAGCTGACTTGCCACCTCATCTGCACCTCGTCCGACCACCTCAGCTAGCAGCCACGACCTCATCTGATTCACTCTTGAACTTGCCGACAACCACAACGTCGTTCTCCTTGCTCTAGAACATGCCAGCGCCCTTCTCTTGCCCATGGTCTCTGGCCACCATGACGTCGTCCTCCTCGCTCCCTAACTCATCGGTGCTCAGTGCCAACGAACTCCTGCCCGCGATCTTGTCTCTTACCCACAACATCAGCGCCTATGATCTTGTCCTTCTCTCGAAGTCATCAAAGAGGTGGGCCGGCAAAGTGCCTCCTCTCCTTTCCTCTGCCCGAACTCGCCGATGATGATGACCTCTAACCCACCATCACGCTCCAACCGCCTTCTTTCACAATCTGGACGTTCTGACTGCCCTTCTCCTCCTAACGATCTCTGCCTCCGCATATGCCTACCTCGTCCTCCATTGTCAAGTTCTTGCCCTCCGTGCTGCCTCCATCGTCCTCTTTTTGCTCGTCCTCATCCTCCTCCCATTCTCTCGTCTCGTCCTCATCGATGACCTCGCTATTCTCCTCGCTCCTTCGTGTTTCTCTCCGACCTCCTGGCCATGGCATTGTCCCCCGGCGACGACGTGACGTAGATCTCGGATGGGCCATCACCGTCGACTTTGCGGCTGCTTGTGTGTCCCTCTAGGTCGCGTGCGGCGCCTTGTTCGAGAACAAGAAGGATGACGACCGGCGAGTGAGGCCAGTGAGGGCACGATTTTGATCTCAAACTCATACCCACTTGAACCCAGACAACAACTGAACCGACATTAGACTAGGATCATTACATTCTAAACTGCTACTGAACCACGCGTTGGTGGATTTATCGTCCAATTTTGATCGTACGATGCACAAGATAGGCAGTTGTATGCTCCCTAATTGAGTAGGGAGCATACCCATTAAACCCTATTTTGAATTGGAGAGCCTATATGAAATTTATAGATTTTGGATTATTTGATATCTTATAAGAATCCTTATCTTTTCGCACATCAAACAAAAACTAACACCCTTTGATGCTATTACACACCCAGCTCTCATACCTCATACCTTTTGTAACCCTTTTATCCCATCAAGATATTGTTAGCTTTGGACCTTCGGTCCGCACGAATTTATAACGCGTCTTGAAAGATAAAGAATGATGATACTAATAATTCCATGATCGTATTTTGTCCATATGATATTATCTTTCACCCTTTAGTCCTTTCACCTTGAGGCCTTACAATATGTATATAAAATTAAAGATCTAATGGGCAATAACCTAATAACTCAAAATATATACCGCTAATGATTAATTATATACGACTACTCTTTTAATTAATAAAAAAATTTCAATGATTAAACTTAGAATACACACAAGTAAAATTGGACAGCATGGCGTAATGGTATTTTACTAAATTTCAAAGTTTGATAAGGAGATTATAAGACTTCCATGAAATTTCGAATTAGTAAAAAATATTTTATATTTGAGAATTAATTAGAGGTAGAAGTACATAACTTTCTCTGTGTGTATATATAAAATCAAATATTATGTAGGTGTATATATATATATATATATATATATATATATATAAAATCAAATATTATGTAGGACAACAATTGAACTAAGTGAATATTAATTGACTTACTTCATGAGTGTTGTATCACATGAGATTGATTGATCAAGCAAGCTACCTGACACGAGTTAAGGTCACTCCACGATTTTTCTTTGGATGCAAATGTTAAAATGAAGATCTAATCGCACCAATAACTTGTCATAGGATGATTGTCACTTAAGCACTATGTTATACTTTATTATTATTTGGTTAAGTTATAATGGTCAATAGAAAAAAAAAGATATTTGTAACGATTTTTTTGTTTGATGTTATACTTAATCATTATTTTATTCTTGTCACAAGATGATTGTCAATTATTATGTTATACCTTATGATTTTGATTCAATTTTTGACAAATTTACTCACCAAAATTTAAGGACATTATTCCTTCCCAAATTGTGAATGGTTTTATCTATTGAAAATTGAGAAGGACAACAAATTCTAGTGAAAAAAACTCTTCATAGATAATGTGAAGGATTTCATCGATCAAAATTTAAGGAGGACACTTTATTCTTAGCAATTTGAGAAGGATTGTCCTTCTCAATTTTTTATGAATAAGAAAGATTGAAGTAGACGAAAAGTTAATAGAATTAGATGGATGGACTAAAGTAGAAATCGTGGTATAATTTAGGAATATCGTATGATAAGTTCATACATTATGGTTAAAAATAAAAAATCACTATACTTTAGGGGATGTTTAAACAATTAACACAATTTATTTTTTGTTGATCACATTGAGCTTGTGGAATCTCCTCTTGGAACTGTTTATTTGCATTTGCATATCTGTAAGTCATTGGCGCTATTTTGCATTTAGTTCCACATATTATCTCTTTCTTTCAATTATTGGTCTACAAGTTGTTGAATCCCTTGAGTTAAATAGTCAGACACTCACCTACACATAATTCCTACATCAACATAACTTGTAGATAATATGAGATCATACACACAAACTCTTTTACACCAATATGGTCTGTCAAAGTTCTAGAGCACACATTGGCGTGATCGTCTTGATGTTCAACTTATTTATTAAACCCCTCCTGAAATTTGATATTAGAAATAATGTCTTATAAATAAATTTAAAATAATGTAAATTTAAAATAATTATATTATCTTAAGTATGTTTCTCTTGAAAATGATGAAATCCATTTCTTTTTATTGTTTTTCAAATTGGTTCTTAAGAATATATTCATATTGAGTCAATTATTTACTCAACTCTTTTTTGTGAAATTAAGTATCAATAAATATATTAGTAAAACGTAATCACAAAATATAACATTAACATAAGAAAATATAATATGACAATAAGTGTAGGTAGGCCCCTTAATTGGATACTTGATTTGTCTCACTTTCTTTATAATATCGAGGTTTAAATGCTGTTCACGAGTTCGTTTGCTTAATATTCCACTAGACATATATCAACGTTCTTTTAAAAAATCATATAAAAGCTGGGTGTGTTGTGTGTGTATATATATATATATATATATATGAAAAATAAATATTATATATAAATCTTAAATGTTGTAAACCAAATCTATCTCGTGAGAAATTTTTATCCATATAAGTTAGGATTGATCATCTCTACTGAATTACTTTAGTAAAAACATAAGTAATGAATTTGGATGAACAAACTTTCAAACTAAAATAAAAATAATGAAAACACATGTTGTAGAACAATTGAATTCAATAAACTATGTAACTAAAGTTACGTAGAATGACCATGTAGTTGCAAATATACTTTAAATTGCAAACCTAATGTACACACCTTTGAAATGAAATCTAGGACGTGTTGGAGCGTCAACAAGCTTCCATCGAGTCATTATCGAATGAGTCTCCAATATCGGTGGTATTCTCATAATTCAAATGTACAAAAAAAATTTCTCACCCCTTTTCTGGTCTTAGAAGGAGAAATTTTCTCATTTCCTTTCCTTCTTTTCTCTTACGAAAAAACATTTGTACATAAAAATTACTTATGAAACTAATTTGATAACAATAGTATTCCTATTAAAACCTGACAACCAAAGATTGGTTTAAGTTTTGTGTCGCATCTTCTTCTAAGTACTCACTAGAAGGATATGTACATAAAACATGTATAACTAGAGAACAAAATTAAAAATAAAATAATGTCTAGATGTTCTTATAAAAAATTAAAATAACATGAATCTTAACACAAAATAAAATTACCTAGAAATATTTAAGTTATGATAATAATTATTACTAATGATAAGACACCCATGTAGGGGTGAGAATTGGCGAGGATGACCCGGTCGACCTGACCTGCATTGGTTCAGAATTCTTGAATTTTTCTTTTGGCCTAATAGGTAACTGCGTTGGGATCGGCTTTCATTTTTTAAGACATGGTCAATACTGAGTTGGCACTAAGTCTAGGTTATAAAAATTCGGACAATGTCCCTACCCAACATTATATATTATATTAAATTATTAAATTATTTTAAAAGTATTATGTTTACTTAAATTAAATTTTTAATTATATATTATATGATTATGTAAGCCCGGATAAAGGAGGAAGGTTGTGTTAGGCCCCGACAGCCAACGTAAAACCCTGTCGAATCTCATGAACATGGATCAACAAATGGCGTCGTATGATCCATGTAGCCGACCCCACCTAGTGGGATAAGGCTTTGTTGTTGTATATTATATGATTATGTATGTAACTGAATTGATAATTATTATATTTATGATAGTATTAAATACTATTATATTTAACTTTTATTTATTATTATTGAACTTGGACAATCAGGAATATTTTGAATTTTATCCCGATCCCAATCCCGACTAGGATTGGGACATATTTTAAAAAACTTGGGACAAACTAGGACAGGACCGGGATGGTTGGGACCTGGTCCCGAATTCGGATTTGCTCACCCCTGCACCCATGTGAAGGTAAAGAGATTGGGTAGAAAATAACTTCATGGTCCTATAAAAATAATTATAAATAAAATTATATCCTATGAAAATATATAATTGTAAGTGAAATCAAATCGATTTTTTTATTCCATCAGGTGACAATGAGAGATCCAACGACTCAAGAATTTCTTGTGGATACATCATAAACTAAATTACTTAAACATTTAATAAATCATAATTTAATCATTCTAACATGATAAAAGATATATTAATCATTACATATATATCATTTTAAGATAAAATCAAAGATGAGATTAATCATCAATATCAATATAGCTACATGATTTATATTCACTTGTGAAAGAATATATAGTTTCATAATCATCTTTAGTTTCATCTTCTTTGTTGATGTGACTTGTTCAAACTTATCAAATCATCATTCTTCGTCATCCAAGTACTCAATTAATAGTAGGCTCCACAAAGGTCACTAAATCATTTTGGAATGCAACTTCTATAGTAGACAACTTCGACCGACTTCTTATTTTTGAATGTTATCCTTCATCCTTCTAGGGTTAATACACTTATCTCACTAATGATGTAATAATAAAAAAAGTCAAACTTTCATATTGTCTAGTGTGTTTTACTTCAATAATTTTGAAGTTCTTGTACCTTTATTCTTCTTAGGATCAAACCACAAATATTTAAATAAAATAACTCTATTTACTTAAAAATATTCTTATTCAATGACATTGTTAAAAATACCATAACATTCACTTCCACTTTCGCAATTGGTTGAACCTTTAATACATATTTCTATTGATTACTTTTTTTTTCATGCAATCAACTATTTGTGTGTAATTTATATTCATTCGCAAAATATACAAATCAAGCTATCACATGATGACTAAAACCCTGTGTTAAATCATGTAAGCATTAATTACTCATCATGCATACTTTGAGAATTAAGAACCTACCAACAAATGATATTATTAATGACTTAAAATGTTAGTGACAATAAATAAATAATATAGAATAGTGTGCAAAAACTTACATAGTGTTTTTAATCATTATTCAAACAGTACAATTCATTTTATTATTTATTCTTGAGGAATATTAAAATATTGCACAAAGATACATAAAATATCATTAATTAGTATATTGCATCAAGAAAATACCAAGTATGAACTAATAAAGTATACTTATTTTATATAGCATTGCATTTCTTCTGCATTCAAAATGTCATGATTTGTTGTCAATTTCAACCCTACATTATCTAACCAACACATTATTTGTTGTTGTTAGACAATATTGATAAAAAAAAACTTGCAAAGTTTATTGGCTCGACATATCTTTCACATCATTTCGACGTACTCTTGTTGACATGAGCCTTAATGATAGGACTAAGAATATGATATCATTTTATTTCAATATACTTCATGTATAGAACATTGAACTTGTGCTTTATAATATTAACTGTTCTTTCTATCTTAATCAAGTATCTATCAAATGGATACATTCACCTATATTTAACTAACCTACCCACTTTAGCTTCATTGGGTAAATGAACCAATAAGTGTTCCATGAAGTAATTAATGAAATCCTTTTAGTTTTTTAAAAAATCACTATAATATTTGTTCTAATTGTTTCATACTATCCACCATCATATTTGTTGAACACAAGTCCTTAGAAAGTTTTCTTAGCTCAATAAGGCGCTTCCATATTTTGTTTGCTAAAAAGGAAAATGCAATCCAAAGAAAACCCTCCATAAAGATGTGACAATCATGACTCTTCATTCTAGACAAACACAATTGATTCATGTCGACATATCCAAGTTTAAACATAACCATCTAACATTTAAAATCTTGCACCTATTGATAAACATTTGTCTTTTGCTCCTTGGTAAAAATATGACACACATTAAATTTCACAAACTTATCATTTGGTAAATTAATAAGATGCAACTCATGTCGACAATTCTTTCAGATCTATTTTTGTTTCAATATTATCCTTTGTCTTACTTATAATGTCCAAAATTATGTTCAATATGTTGTCAAATGAATTATTCTCGATAAGCATGAGATCAATATTGCGACATATTAAGTTATATTTCCAATATACACTACTAGAAAAACGCTGATTATCGACGATCCGGACAATCGGTAATCAGCCCGAAAACCATCGGTAACGCAATTATCGACGGTTTTTCAATCGGAAAAATGCTCGTCGCAAATCGATTTGCGACGGTAAAAAAAAATTCGTCAAAAATATCGATGATCAGAACCGTCAGAAAACGTACCGACGGTTCGAACCGTCGAAAGTTTCCGACGGTTGCAACCGCAAAAAAATGCCAGCGGTTCGAACCGTCGAAATTTTCGGCGATTGCAACCGTCGAAAAATGCTGGCAGTTCGAACCGTCAAAATTTTCGATGGTTGCAATCGCCGGAAAAGGCTGGCGGTTCGAATCGTCAAAATTTTTCGACGGTCGCAATTGTCAAAACTTTCGACGGTCGATCTTTTGGCGGTCGCAATCGTCGAAAAGAATTTTTTAAATATAAAAAATTAGCGGACGGATCGGGCCGTGGCGCGGCCAAATCCGACCGCCAGCCGGCCGATCCTGCCGCTGGGGGCCGAATCCGGGCGCCGGGCGGTCGATCCGGGCCGCTGGAGGCCTGATCCGGCTGCCGGCCGATCCTGCCGCCAGGCGGCCGGATCCGAACGCCCGGCGGCCAAACCGACCGCTGGAGGCCGGATCCGCCGGTCAGATCCGAACGCCCGGCGACCGAACCGGGCGCTGGAGGCCGGATCCGTATGCTGGGGGTCGGATCCGAACGCCCGGCGGCCGAACCGGGCGGTGGAGGCCGGATCCGGCCGCCAGCAGCCTCCGGCCAGAGAGAGAATGAGAGAGAGAGACGTCGGCGCAGGAGATGGTCACCGGTGTGGGAGAGGGTCGCCGGCGCGGGCCGAGAGAGGGAGAGAGAGAGGAGAGGAGGGAGAGAGAAAGGTGAGGAGGAATGATATATTAGGACAAAAGATGAGAGAAAGTGGAAAAAGAGAAAAAAGCGAAATTTTAATTACCGATGGCTCCGACCGTCGAAAATTTAAATATTAACTATTTTTAAAATTACCGATGGTTGTGACCGTCGAAAATATATTTAGTTATATGTAATGTTTATTTTTTTATTTTACCAACGGTTTCGGTTTGGACCGTCGCTAGTTATATTAATAAAATACTTCTCATACGATATTATTATATATTTACCGACGGTTACGACCGTCGGAAATTGCGACGGATGGATATCCATCGGAAATATCGACGTTTCTAATCGTCGAAAAATTAAATAATAATATAAAAAATACATAATTTAATTTTTTCATTTCCGATGGTCGTAATCGTCGAAAAATCCATCGGAAAAATTAAATAATAATATAAAAAATTATATAATTTATTTTTTCATTTTCGACGGTCTTGACCGTCGAAAAATCCGTCAGAAATTACGACGGATGGATATCCGTCGGAAATATCGACGTTCCTAATCATAAAAAATTAAATAATAATATAATTCACTTCCGACGGTCATAACCGTCGAGAAATCCGTCAAAAATGAAACCGCAAAAAAATCTGTCGCAAATTGCGACGGATTTCAAACCGTCAGAAATTGCCCGTCGGAAAATCACGATTTTCTTGTAGTGATAGTAAATCCTAAAATATATTATATTTATTTCAATTATGATAGCTACAATGATCATTGTGTCTAATGTTTGGATTTTCAATGATTTTACATAAACAACTAACAACATCACTTAATTAATGTACAAGTGACTAGGGTTTGGGAAAAACATCTTTTGTTTTCGAAAGTTTCTTTTAGTTCTAGAAAGACGATGAAGTGTTAGAAATTGTTTATGATAACTAAACCAATACACCTCAATTCTTTAAAGTGAAAGATTTTAATTTGTGTATACAATATGAACATACCAACTTACTTGCAACCATGCAACCAAACACGATTTCATACACAAAAAAATAATTAATTATCCATATCAATGCGATTTTCGGATAAAATTTTGTTCACATAATAAGATATAAGTCCATTACATAACTCATTAAACTCATAAATAAGAGGTTGCATATATGTGTATATTGTGAGAATCACAAATGATGCAACTATCATATATACTCGTGGAGGCAAAGTATATGAAATAACTATCAATATGAATAAGGAGAAAACATTGTTCAAGAGTATAGAGTAAAATCATTTGTGCACAAGTTGTCTCATATTTTTAGGATCACCTACAAATTTGGGGCGTGTTTGATCAAATATTTCCAAGCTCACCATCAGAACATGCCATTTCATTTATGCCATTGAACTCATAGAAGAATATAATTGCTTAAGTTTTGGAATAAGAGACAAATAATGTATTTTGTTGATTGCGACGTCGCTTTCTATTTTTACTTTTAGTATTGGAATATTTGTATTGCTATACACATAAAATTTGCATTATCTCAAAACAATGTCATTATCATAAAATAACAAAATCTATTTCGACAATAATATATTTTTGTTGATCCAAAATTAAGGTAATAGATTAATATTTTGGTTTTATAACAATTTGATGGAATTTGTATGTGAAATGTGTCGCCACTTTTAAAATTTTCATAAAAGCATCAAAACATGCATGAAATATATTATGATCAAATATGGTACTTAACATTGAATGACTAATAATTATCTTTAATGATTTTCACAATCAGATCATAAAAGGTTGACTTGAAGCATTTAAATGTCATGAAACTCTTTCGTTCCTGAATCTTTTTCACACTCCTTGACAAGTTTTTTAACATCCCCATATTCAGTTGTAGCTAACATCATATACAAAATTTTAATATATAAGAACTACATCATCTTCTCGACTAGTGAAATAGAAATCATTATTTTTTACATTTGAATTAGGACCTTCTTCTACCAATAATTTGACTTAAAAGCATTTTTGTACAAATGGGCTTTGATAGTTTCCATAATTTGAAATTTTGTAGTGTAACATTTCAGACAATGATATCTAATAGTTCTTTCATGCAAACATTAATATGACTCAAAAGCAAAATTTATGAAATAATCAACTCAATCTATAAATTCTTGTGATATTTTAATACGACTAGTATTAGTTCTATTATATATCCATTAACGATGTTTTGAATGAAACATAAGTTTTTTAGTAAATTCTATCCTTCAATCAAAACTTATACTCCTAAGTGATTTAAAATTATACGCACACACACATGAATTCAGCAAACAAACCAACATATGTAAACACATTTTCATGTATAAACTAAAATAAAAACACACAATGAAACAAGTAAATAGATAAATTAAATAAATCAATATATATTATTTTTTAAAAAATATAATTGAATATTTATAAGATGTCTAGATTTATTAATTAAATTAAATGGGACGTTAAGCATGTTGCCTACACTAGGGTGCCGCCAATATGCCATTGGGCAAAGCTGATGCATGAGAGGAAGGCAGATGAGAAGGGAAAAAAGAACACCAGAGAGGTGTTTTTTTTAAGAGAACATTAGGGAGGTGGTTGAGGGAAAAAATCTCTTACTTCTTGCCGAAGGACTTGTTGATTCATATTATCATGTTGCTCATTGTCAAACACTATAATTGGTGGTTGTCACTAAAGCTGGTTGTGGTGATCATCTTCTGAGTTGGAGCCATTGATTGTAACCAAACCCTCTCCCCTCTCTCGACTATCTCCCACTCTCTCAACTTTTTTGAATGTGATAGAGTCAAGAGAGAGGGGAGAGGGCATAGTCAATAAAAAATGAGGGAAGACCAATCCGGATGGGACTACAATATATAAGGAATCTTGAAATAGAGTTTCAACAACTGTCAAAAACTATTAATCATACTAAAATAATTATAAAATAATATCATATGACGTATTATAATATATTTCCAAATTTTGGTGGATGTATCCTTCGTTATTTCTCACAGATATGACATCCATCATGTCTAGCTATTTGAAACATATATTTAATATATTTTTATTTTATAACATTTTCAAAGATTATAAATATTTATAGTAACATATTTTCATATCCCGGTAGTCGTATCCTTTAGCGTTTTAGACAAATATACCATATGTCAAAACTTTTGAAGGCTCCAATTATAAATATATATATTTATTAACATAAAATTATTATATTCTATTTTTAAATTATGATGAATGTACCATTTGGTATTTCTGATCAAAATGATGTTCTCGAAAGTTGTGATGTCTACAATCATGAGAATATATATAATATATTTTATTTTATTACACTTTTTAACATTATAAATATTATAGTATATTATATTTTCAAATTTTAACGGGTTATCTTTTGGTATTTCTAATGGATACGTCATTCATAGGAAATTATGTTAGATTCGGTATAATTGTAAAACATTTCCAACGGATCTATCTTTCACCATAAGAAATATATATATTTAATATATATATATATATATATTTAAAACATTTTGGAAAATGTAGATATTTTTTATAATGTGTTCACTTTTAGTACCTTTATCCTTTGGTATCCAATCGAAACTCCACCCATAAAAAATTCTAGGGGCCGTTTAAATATTGAAATATTGATTCTTCCAAGTTCCAAGTGAATAGTTGAATTACTTCGGGATTATTTGGACAGAATGGAACGTAATGATGAGGAAACATAAAATTGATGTGATAAGAAAATATAATAAATTAATTTTAGTGGGTGTTTAAAAAAAATAGATATCATAAATATAAAATATATTTTTTTTAAAAAATAAATTTAAAACTTTTATTAAAAATTTTGATAAAAACTATATTATTTTAATGCAAAAAAAATCAATTTTAATATAAATTATATTTAATGAAATATTAAAATTTTTAAATGAAATAATTAGTAATAAATAATATTATGTTAATACTTTATTATAAATATATTATATATAATAAATAAATTATTTTAGAAGACAAATGTGAGAGAGAAAATATGGAAAGAAAAAAAATGAAATTTTGGGTGATGTCACATCAACCAATAAAATTTGAGAAATAGGAAAAAAAATGCTAGAGGTGGACTAGAACACTAAAATTAGGGGTCATGTGATGATATTATGTTATATTTTTAAATTTTGATGATATTGTCCATCGTTTGTTCCCATGTTTTTTTATTTCCACCACAAAGTCTAAAAAAAATTTGAAGGATAATTGCCGCTGGAAATATCCCGTCACAACTTTCTCAATTTCTTGTAATGCATATGACTCATCCATATTAACACATGTAAAGGTCACACAAAATCATAAGATTCAAGGGTTTTCCATAAATAGGCCATGATTTCAAACCTTGTCAAATTTCATATTAAAAAATCCTTCTTTAGTTATCCACGGTGAATTAAAAATATCGTGAATGAAATCAACAATATCATCATCTTGTCCGCTGCCTCCTTTGCATGATGTCGGACCCACTCGACCGGTCATCCATGGCCATCCTCGTCTTCTAGCTCGGCTGCCCATCTCGTAGCCTTCTCCCGCCTGAATGAAAGCATTAAAGTTGCATCTGCTGACCTCCTATGCACGGCGCCGAACCCGCTTAGTGGCGCACCTCGCACCCTTCTTCTACCTAAACAAAAGCAGCAGCAACACTTCATGTGCACGATGTCAAACCCTGATCGTCCGTGGTCGGCATCATCTTCCTATGCTGCTGTTATTGTTTTGTGCATGAAAAGAGTAGCAGTCCAGCGAACACTCTCACATGTGCGGGGAATCAGGTCCCCGCGAGGGTTTGGAGACCTGGAGAGGTAGGGGCAAAAATCAAACTCCCCTCGCACCGAGGAAGTAGGGACGGATGAGCGGGGCGGAGAGGGAGACACATCCCTCGCCCCGAATGCCAACACTATATGAAACACATTGGTGCCTTCTTCCATTGTGCCTACCATGAGATTGCAAGTGAATTTGACTTTGCTTCATCTTATCCAAAGGTCAAATTGTAGATACTATGACAAACCGATCTCTAGAGCTTGTTTTCAATTTCTCAGGGACAAACTTCATTTTCACTGTCGTGGTTCTTCAACTTGAGGGGTGTGTTTATATAGTGTAGATCTATATTATTTTTATCTCTAATCTATTGGGATGTTGTTATCCCTAAATCATCACATCAACAATTGCACACTGGATTATTATCATTTAATCTGTATGTTATACTTTATGGATTTGTTTCTATTATAAATGTTGGAGTTAGTTAGATGAAGTATGATTCATGGCCTAACTAATTTGTTGTTAGTTATGATAGGGAGAATCTAAAAGATTGTAACTTCTTGTAACCATAATCTGGAAAGATTGAGTGGTTATCATAACTAATTTATTTGTTAGATATGAGGTTATGGAGAATGAAGATAGACATTCAATTATCCTAGGTTATTACTCAAGTCTCATATCTGATGGCGGTTATGCATCAAATATTGAGGGATTGGTAAGCAAGGTTTGTAATTGAAAAAGTTGAGACATCTAAATAGAGTGAAACTTTGTGACGACTGTGGACGTAGGAGACAATCTTTGAATCACATAAAATCTCTGTCTTTCTTTGGTGTAATTTATTGTTACTCTTCTACTATATGTTCATCGATTTCTCTCTGACATCGGGATTTGGTATCGAGAATATTTCGCAACAACTAGTATCGGAGCTTCGGCGAGGAGTTCATGGGCAATGAGAGCGATGACGATAGATGACGGGAAGGTGAAGATCAAGAAGTTCGATGATAGAGACTTCAGCTTCTAGAAGATAAAAATGGATGACTATATGTATCAAAAGAAATTGCGCGGGCTTCTCTCTGAGGAAAAGCCGGAGGTGATGAGCGACGCGGCTAGGTGCTCCTTGACCGGCAAATGCTTGGTGTTATCAAGCTAATGGTGGTGCGAAACATAGCATTTAACATCGTGAATGAGAAGACCACAACAAGTTTGATGAAGACATTATCAAACATGTACAAGAAGTCGTCTGCATCAAATAAGGTGTATTTGATAAGAAGGTTGTTCAACTTGAAGATGTATAAGAGAACTTCGGTCACATATCAAACCAACAAATTCAACATTATCATTATATAGTTGAATTCGGTAAGTATCACTTTTGATGATGAAGTGAGGACTTTAATCTTGTTGTACTCTTTGTCAGAAAGTTGGGGTGCAATTGTGATGACGATCAGCAGTTCTTTCGGTTCAACAAAGTTGAAGCTCGATGACATTCGAGATCTTATTCTGAGTGAAGACTGAGAGAATAAAGAGAAGTCTCAAGCTCGACGTTGAGTGCAGAGGGAAAATGAAGAATGCAACAATGATGACATAACAAAGGAAGATCAAATGCAAGACGGTGAAGCCAATCAAGATCTAATGAATTCGCATACTAGAATTGTGGGAAGAAAGGTCACTTGAAAAAAGAATTGCAGAGCATCTAAGAAGAAAACTAATGAGGAGTCGACGAATGCTGCTGTAGAAGAAGTCTCAAATGCATTGGTTTTGAGTGTTGACAATCCGGCTAGATTTTGGATTCTGAAGCTTCATACCATTCCACATTACAAAGAGAGTGTATGGAAGATTACACTACCAGCAATTTTGGTAAAATTTATTTGGCAGATGATAAATCCTTGAATATTGTGGGGAAAGAGAACATGGAGATTGTCTGATAACGGGACAACTTGAAAGCTAATTGATATTCGATATATATCAGGATTGAAGAGAAATTTGATCTCTACACTACGATATTTGTAGGTAACACTTAGAAGGTCACCAAAGGAGCCATGGTGATCGCACGTGGTAGCAAGCTGAATACTTTGTATAAATTGTCGAACACAAAGATTATTGCAGCAGCTGATTCAGATGATATGTCTGATGTATGGAATTATAGACTTGGATATATGATTGAAAAGGGAATGAATATTGTGCACAAGATGGGTCAACTACCAGGTCTGAAGTCAGTCAATGGTGGACTTTGTGAAGGTTGTATGCTGGGAAAAAGTCACATTCAGCAAAGTACCAAGAATGCCGAAGAGTAGCAAGTTGGAGCTTGTGCACACGGATTTGTAGGGACCATCTCTAGTACCATCCCTCGACGGGTTACTAAATTATGTGACATTCATCAATGATTATTCCAGAAAGGTACATGTTTATTTTCTGAAAATTAAATTTGATGTGTTATCTATTTTCAAGAAATGGGAGGTACATGTAAAAAATGAAATTGACGTCAAGAACAGATGTTTGCGGGTTGACAATGACCATGAGTATATGAATCATGAGTTCAAGGAGTTATGTGGGGAACTCGACATCAGGATGAAGATGACAATTCCAAGGATGTCATAGCAGAACGAAGTTGCTGAACAGATAAATAGGACGCTAAATGGGCGTGCTAGGAGCATGAGGTTCCATGAATGTCTACCGAAGTCATTTTGGGCACATGCAGTGAACACAATGACATAACTGATCAATCGCGGACAATATGTACCATTGGAGAACAAACTAACAGATAAGGTAGATCTTTCTCATTTGAGAATTTTTTGTTATTTATCATATGTGCATATTGATTCTGCATGTAGTGACAAGCTAGATGCTAAATCTTGGAGGTGTTTCTTTATTGGTTATGGTTCTGATGAGTTTGGATATCATTTTTGGGTTGATGAAAATAAAAAAAATTATTTGAAAAAGAAACGTGGTGTTCCATGAAAAGATCATATATAAAGACAAGTGTGTTGCAGAATCTAGTAATGCAGGGGAAAAAGACAAAGCTCAAGTGGAACTTAGAGAGTATGTCAAATTGAAGATGTGATCGGGTCACAAAAGATTGTTCAGCAGGAGCCTAGGGTGATACAGACTGGACCAAGTACTCCATCCCCTATCAGGAGATCTATACGAAAGAAATGACCACTCTCCCTCTCAGAATTTTATGTTGCTAATTGATGTAGATAAATCAAAGTGTTTCGGAAAGACTTTGATGGTTGATGATTCGATCAAGTTGGAGTTAGCAAGATAGGATGAAATGAATTTATTGTACAAGGATAAAACTTAAGTGCTGATATTGTACAAGACCAAAGAAGAGTTAAATAGCGGTCAAAGAAAATCAAGGTTCAATGCAACATCGGATTCGCTCCAAAGTTAGTTATAATAAGGAGCCGTCTAGAGTTCGAGCACAAGCATGTGCAACTCAATCTCAAAAGAATCAAGAATCAATATCCAAGTGGGAGATTGTGAAGCCTCATTCAGGCCTAACTAATTTATTATTAGTTATAGCAGGGAGAATATGAGAGATTGTAACTTTCTTGTAACCATAATCTGAAGAGATTAGTGATTATCATAATTATCTTATTTGTTAGATATAAAGTTATGGAGAATCAAGATAGATATTTGGTTATATTGAATTATTGCTTAAGGCTCATATTTAGTGTCAGTTATGCATCATATATTGAGGGATTGGTGAGCAATATTTGTAACTGAAAAAGTTGAAACATATGAACAGAGTAAAATTTTGTGACGACCATGAATCTGAATTACATAAAATTTGTGTCTTTCTTTGTGTGTGATTTCTTTTTACTCTTCCACTATCTGTTCATCGATTTCTCCATAACTATAGTATCAACGATTTATTAGTATCGAGCATATTCCGTAATAATAACAACATAACAACGTGTAACTCATCTATATAAACACATATAAAGGTCACATAAAGACTTAATATTCAAAGGCCTATCAACAAATCCTAACAGAGAAAAAATAAACCTTAACTAAATTGTAACTTCAAAAATCAAACTTGGAAATCTTTAAATTTGGAATCCAGAAATATTCAAAGGCTTATCAACAAATCCTAATGAGAGAAAAAATAGACCTTAACTAAATTGTAACTTCAAAAATCAAACTTGGAAATCTTTAAATTTGGAATCCAGATTGATTATTTAACCAAATTAGTAATAGACTAATTTTGGTTGGCCACTCAAGAAACAAATCTCCTTTTTTCATCATGTCACAGCAATCAATGCCTCGCAAGTCCCTTCCTAACAATTCCAACGGACGCAATTATACACATTCGAATGATGGCCGTGAGCTGAGTTGGGGGATGCAAAATGTAAGTCCCACCAATCAATGATGACTAGTGCTCATCCTCTTTGTCTCAACTTATTACTTTAGACTAAATGTTAGACTTGAAGAAACATGATTGTTTCAAATAATAAATACATAATTTGAAATATCAAAGAACATTGACTATCTTAATGCTTTATTAATATATATATATATATATATATATATATTTAAAATTAATTTTGCTATTAGATATTTTAAAAAACTTAACAATATCATTATATTTATAATTATAACATTTTTCATGTGGATAGTTGATAATTTTGATCTAATCCAATTTTAAAATATTTTTGAAATAAAAACTCATACATCTAAGATCACGTGATCCTCCTCTCATATCATTTAAACTAAATGTGCTCATTAATTATTTTAAAAGTTTGAAGAAATATTTTTATATTGATGAAGAGAAAAATTATAAATTTGATGGGATTGGAAGAGGAAGAGGTAGGAAATCAATCATGTTAGAGGGGGAGAAGGGTAAACGATGCTTGGAGGCATTGATAGCACAACACGTGAAAAGAAACTGCCCACATTCTCCCACCATTTCCTTCCTTCCTTTTCTCCTCTTGTGCATACTCTCTCTCTCTCTCTCTGAGATGCTTTTTCTCTCCTCTGTCCTGTCCTGCCCTGCTCCTTTGTGGTCCTAAGTTACAGAGATCTCCTCCCCGACAGCACCATCACACCCATGCCTTGAGAAGACCACCAAAAGCCTGTATTTAAGAATGCATGCCCCTATCCAATACTGACATCGCTACGAGTGTTAGATGGAGGGAACAATCACCCTCAAAGTGTGGTACTAAAAAGTGGTGGAGAATAACCCTCCATCTCCCTCTCTCTGATCAATGATCATGTACACTTATACATACATTGCCCCCATGCCCCCTCCCTCTCTGATGATATATCATATGTTTATGCAGGACTCTCTTTTTTCTAAGCTAATTGTATCGTGATGTGCTACTGCTGCTACCTACTAGCTAGGCTCGTGGCTTTTAGCATACATATAAACATATATATATTATAATAAATGTACAAGAAGAGGAGGAAGTAGAAGCTTGCTATTATTCTAGTTTAAGAGGGACTGAGGTTTCTGACCGAGCTAGCCATTGTAGCTAGATAGGTGAGTCCAAGGTGACAAATCCAAGGAAGAGCGGGAAGAGTTAGGGAGAAAGGGACAGGTCTCTGTGGGAAGAAGGTGGTGCAGAATGATGCATGAATGAGTGGAAGGCGCCGTGAAACAGTAGTTGCCAAGAAGGAGAAGAGGAGGATGGTAAGAAGGAAAATTACAAAAGGGAACAAGCACGCACGACCATGGGAACCTACCACCCTTGCTGCACTGTCGTAGTACTGTGAAGAAATTGGGAGAGTAAAAAGCTTTCAACTTGTTAACTGTCTACTTAATTACGAGTCTTAAGAGCAGGCCCACAAAATGTAAATTCCTTTGGTAAAAAAGAAACCGCCTCTAGATTTCATTACATTTTAAGGTTTGCTTTCATAACTCTACTGATGTATTCAGCTGGAAAAGAACTGTTACTAATTAATTGTCGTGTGCTCTTGCATTGCCCAAGACTATGCAAAAGGAAACAAAAACTTGTAGTCCAAAACAAAATGTGCTCAAGTTCAGCTGACTGTTGAACTTCTGAATGCAGAGATTGGGATGGGAATGAAATTCGAAATCTTTGATTTATAAGTCATTATGAGGCACCTGTTCTCAAGGTTTAACTAGTCTTTATGGAAAGCTAATTAACTTCACATAATATACAACAACAACAACAACAAAGCCTTATCCCACTAGGTGGGGTCGGCTACATGGATCATAAGCTATTCGTTGATCCATGTTCATGCGATTCGACAGGGTTTTACGCTGACTGTCGGGGCCTAACACAACCCTCCTCCTTTATCCGGGCTTGGGACCTAACTTCACATAATATAATAGGAAAAATATAGATGGAAGCTGACATACAGAGGAGTGCAGTGATTTAAAGGAGAAAGAGAATTTATTACTCCCAACTAATCCTTCTTCCCCTTTCTCTACATGAACCTTATTTTATCTGCAAATGAACAGTTTTCCATCATACATCTGTACAATATATGCATACATAGGTCCCCTTGTCATAATTACTCGTGTACTCTTCCAGGCAAAGTTCCCCATGCAGGACAACGATACCTGCAAGTTTTAAACTCCTCAGAAGCCTCATCCCTGGATGTGGCAAGAATCAACAGTACCTCAGCCAACCATATTTATGCAAAGAAGAAAAGGGTTGCTGCTGGAGCGCCAGTCTACACACGCCAAAAGAAAGCTAGGCAGATATTTAAGCCTCCATTTATCTAATTAATAAAGGCCACCACACTAAAAATAGTGAAGTCTGAGATAACTAATCATAGTCCCACTTCTCTCAAAGTTCTTGGGAGCAGGGTAAAGAGAAAAAAAAAGGAAAATAATGTTGATGGTTGGAAAGAACTTTTCCTCGGTTCTTTCCGAAAATGACATGTTACATCTTTTTCTGAGTAGTTTTACATGACTGTTACAGTGCACCAATACTACAAAATTGCTGTGTGTGTATGTATGTAAACTGTACACATGCATGCTATGCATACATGGGGCCGGAGAGGTTGGACCATGAGCAGCTAGGAATAATGCAACGCCTTACCAAATGTTTCCAATACATCAACATCCATCCATTTCCATCTGAATCGAGAATCCTGCATGATGTATCGAGATCTAAGCTGTGGGTCTTTCTTAGAAAAGGATGCACATATGATAGTACAATGTGATGGTTGTGTGCATCCACCCACACTAAGAATGGTCGGTATCAGATGCCTGGCCTCTAGTTATAGCAACCTTCAACTTTAGGTGACACGACATACTTGACAACCTTTCTGCAAATTGTTCTCTTTCTCTGACACCAAATTCATCTCACCATTGCACGACTTGCTGCCTCATCAACTGATATATATATATATATATATATATATATATATATATATATATTAAGAAAATAGAAAAATAAAAAAAATAAACCGCACTGATGTCATGTACTTAAACCACCATCATCTGATCATAGGTTTAAGATGCATATTTGATATATCAAATCATATATATATATATATATATTTATATTTATATGTATATACCACAAATATGCGAGACTCAACTTTAACTTCTAAGGTGGTCCCGCACTAAAATTAATTCTATCTGTCCATCATGCCAAGGTCAGATCTTAATTGTTGAGCAACCAACTTGTGTTGAACAGCATGCTAAGAAATGATGGCCTAAAAAGCGCTTTTAACTTAATTTATCATCTATTTCAGTGATGTGTGTATAAAAAGAGAAAACGTCTTAGATTTATCCCTGTTTACAAAACAGTTTATATAGGTACAAAAACAAAACCACATGATGCACATCAGACTTTTTTGGTGGGGTTAAAGGCTTAAGCTCTTGATGTGAACTGCTCAGCAGATGCATAGCTACTGGCTTCTTGCAGAGGTTTCATGCATGATCTAGTCAGCTTAGGCACTATCTAACCAAGGCCAGAGCATGAACAGATGAACTCCATTGGTGGCATCCTACTTGCAATTGCCCACATGAGAGTTGCTGGTTTCTTCCTTCAGGTTAACATGCTGTAGGGTATTTTCCAATTACATGTAGCTGGGTAGTAACTGATCTCGAATTAACAACAGGATATACTTAGGTTAATATCAAGATCCATGCACCATCCATTCATCCCCCTCAAGGCTCAAGTTAATCATGGAGCCAGCAGCCTTGGCCACCCCCACCCCTCTTCTTTCCATGGACCACCAATTGCACCACTGATAAAAACGAAACTAAAGGCCACAATATTGAACCCCTCAAACAACCAATCTCTGAACCAAAGGGACTGATGAGCCATGTTTGTCACGTACCCATCTTTGCAGTTGACTGATAGGTACAGATGCACCAAGGCAAGAGAGATCATCCATAACTAAAGCATGCATTATCTCGCATCAGAAAATGGGTTATATGGTTAGTTAATTATTCTAGTGATCGAGGTGACTCCAAATTGTTAACAAATGAAACATTATATCAGTTTCTATCAAATCAATTGAAACATGCATATCAACATGTGCATGTACACGAGTTTAATGATACAAACAAAATATATAAAAACATTTACGATGCAATTCATACTATATTAACGTTGAGGCTCTTAGATTAGATATGCTAGTACACAGTACTTGGTGATGGTAGTGTGAGCTCAGGTTAAACAAATTAAAGTCAATTAGCCTTAAGCATCGATCAGCAGTGACAGCCCTTCACTCCGCACCTCCTAACATTGGTCCCGTGTCCCCAACTTGCTGCCCTTTTCAACCATCTCCACCACCCTCTCCTTCTCTATAACAACAACATCCTAGCCACACCTCATATCAACCATGCTGCAAACAAACACAAAAGCCTACTGTTCTTACTCTTGCTCCTGCTGCCGCTGCTGCTGCTTCTACTACTATTAGCCAGTTCGATCTCGTGTGTCCATCTCCCTTCAGGCTTCCGTATACTTGGATACAAAAGCCTGCTACTTGCACCTGCAAAAGGGTCTCCTTCTTGGCCGTAAGGAGGGCGACGATGGGCGAGCAGGAAGCACAAAACTTCATGACCGTCAGCGTTGACTCCTTCTCTCAGCTCCCCTTCATCCGCCCTGCGCCGCCACCGCGAGACAAGACGCCGTCCTCCAATTCGGGCCTCCGGCTCTTCGGCTTCGACTTCCCCCCTGAGCCCAACTCGTCGCCTCCGCAGGAGGACCCCTCGAAGGAGTCCACCAGCAGCACCATTTGCACCGGCGCCAACGCCTCGACTGCCACCGCGAATTCGAACACCGGAGAGAGCGGCGGCAGCAGCAGGAAGTTCGAGTGCCACTACTGCTGCCGCAACTTCCCCACGTCGCAGGCCCTCGGCGGGCACCAGAACGCGCACAAGCGCGAGCGCCAGCACGCCAAGCGTGCGCACCTCCAGTCCGCTCTGGCCGCCCATCACCAGTCCAGCTTCTACGGGGACGCCCACGTCTACGGCTTCCTCAACTACCACCGCCTGCAGGAGCCCCCCCCGCCGCCTCCTCACTACCCTTCCTGGGCTGGCGCCGCCTCCGGTCATGATGTGATGAGCTCGGCATCGTTGGCGAGGCTCTACGGCTCGGCCCCGCAGACTATTGACTGCAGCCCGCTGCAGGGGCTATGGAGGACGCCTCCGGCGGGCGCAGCTGCGAGCTTCGGGACGTCGATTCGCCGGGACCACCCGATGCAGCTGCCTGTCTTCGGAGGGAGCGACGCCAGAGTCATGGGGTTGGCAGCTGCGAGCGGGGGTGGCGGTGGTTCTGCTGCCGCTGCTGCTGCAGGTGTTCATGGCTACCCTTCTTTTTTTTCTTCACCTTCTTCTCCTTCTCCTCCATCTTCTTCCTCAGCTTCGGCTTCGCCCAAGAATGGCAGTAGTTTGAGTCTGGATTTGCACTTGTAATTGCTGGAAAACTGATCACGGTCTGTAGCGAGCTTAATTCATAGGTTTAATCACATTTTTTCCTACTTATTTCGATCCACTTTCACCACTTCCTTCGTCTGAAATCTTTCTTCTCTTTAACTTATTTCATGAGGTAGGAAAAAAAAACTAGTGTATACAACTCTGCATGGAAATTGTTCTGTTTGTTAGTTGGTAGCATGCATAGTTGATCTTTTAACCTGATGAATTATGATACTCTTCACGTATAGTGGAAGAAACTATAAACCCTATATATGTTCTTCAATTTGTATATAAACTTCCCTGGCCAGCCACACATATCTTGAAGTCCCTATACCTTCTTCAATTTGACTTCTTGATGAATATTTAGCATAGGAGGAATGCAGGTACCCTTTACTTGTCCACCATACACACAGCAAGATATTAAAAATTCCATGAAATATAATATTGTTCTCAAATCCTCAGACATGCTGGCGATTTGTTCTTCATCGATCTATGTACGAGGTTGGCCAATCATAACATTCTACGTCCGCATATATAATAGATAGTGTTGCTACATGCCTGTAATCTTCAGTCTTCACTGTTCATCATCTTGTGTGTGGGCATTACTGTTCTTAATTATAGGCAAAATACCAATGTAAGTTATCTTACGTGTTACATCACTTGAAGCCTCCACTTAAGTAACTCCTACTGGTATTTAATTAGTTCTTAGCTTCTGTAGAACGAATAGAGCTGTAATATGTGCAGACAGGAAGATACTTAATATTTGATCTACAGTTAAAACAATGTGATCTACAGTCAAAACAATGTGCATAAAGGTGAAAAATGCATGCATCTGTCAGTGGAAACAATTATTGATGATGAAGTTAGAAAGTTCATGTATATATAAGCACTGTTGGGGAATATTTAAAATCTATAAGAAGCTCATGCAAATCAAGTCTGAAAATTTCACCCATCCAAGTTAGTCGGGAAATATTGGGGTGGCAATAAAAGATTAATAAGTTATGGGCACATTATTTACCCATGTACTTTGTTGTTTCTATATTAATTAGAGCTTAGTAAAAGATCGAGTTAAACATGTAAATAAACATTATGTGCATATTATTTCCATGGATACATGTGGCTATCACCATTGGTTTAATTAAAATCGAACCCCTAAAGGTTAATGGAACAATTAGGTCACTAGTTAATGAAAGCCAACCCACTAAGTTAAAGCCTCTTAGTTTGGCACTTGAATTGGCATTGCAAAATTTAATTAATTCGCCGAAGCTAAAACCATAGTATATCTTGGATATTGCGGAAGATGACTATTCTTTGGATGCAATAATTTATTGGTTCACAAATATTTTAAACATGATTTTAGGAAATATGGAACCAATACTTACAACTTAATTGATTGTTTGATAGTAGATAATCAGTCCTCTTATCTAGGTTTCCCACTCTGATCAAGAAGAGAACGTCCTCAAAAAGAGAGTAATTATATAGTTTAAAGAAGCAAATAACTACTGATGTGATAAAATTAAGCTCTTGATTTTGTAGGAAATTGGTTATATATTTTCATAATACTAATGTGATAAAATGACTACAAATGGCCATCATCAGTTTAACAGGCTGATTTCAACTCTCTTCATGGCAATGGAAACTTGTATGGTGAATCATCTGTATATTTAGATCATATTGAGATAAAGAAATATTTGCCTAATTAAGAGCTCCATTTTCTTTTGCGAATTGGAGTACTTTATTTTTTTTGGATTGTACGGTTCAATTGGAGTACTTTATGAATTAGTAAAGCTTTATTTGCAAACAAGGCCGTACCTGTATAATTTATTAAAAACAAGTGCATCGTTTTCATTTTGGGGATAAGTAACTGCATTGTTTTACTAGTTGACTTTTACGCTAAAAAACAAAGGACAATTTTGTTTACCTTTTTATCCTACCTCACAAGGTAAGAACTTTTTCTATATAGAGAGATACAAGTTAAATAACTTTTGTACAAGGTAATAAGTACATAAGACATGTCTTTCATCCAGTAATAAAAGTACATTAGTATGATAAACCAGCTAGTTATGTCAGACTTCAATAAAGAACTTTGTGAAATGCACAATATGGCTACTGAGGGCATGTTCATAGCTGCAGGATACTGTCAGAATTTTTAAACAAAGAAACAAGACCAAACTGACAGTCTGATACACACCCTGCTACCTAATTATGTACTCAGATAGCTACACATCATTGAATGATTTCTAACACCACCTCTAGAATTGGGCTCTGCCACTTACACTGCAAGTCACACTGTTATAACTGTCTCTTTTCACAGAACAAAAACAGTTCAACAGCTCCAAATGAGGGGATGCCTCTCTCTCTCACACACACAAATCTCTCTCTAGATCTCTCTGTCTTTATAGATATGTGTGCTAGCCATCCAGATTCCAGCTCAAAATTTTTAGAGGTACAAAGTTTAAGGAAAACAGGGATTGCATGCTATAATTGAATTTGTTCAGCATATCATTTTGAGATATATATATTACTATTACTGTGACCAATAAAAATTATCCATCTAAAACTATTAAGTTGTAAAACAGAAAGGAGGTGGCAACGACCACCATTAAAACTAAATAATCGCTTTGATGACCTGCTAAACACAATTATTAGTAGACAGCATCACCACCTCTAGTGTTTTCCACATTTTGCTTAGGTCTTCATACTTAACTAATGTCAGTATAGGGGCAGATGTGAAAGAAGTAAACAGTTTTCATGGAAATATTCTATTATCGAGTTCTTCCAATAATCTAGAACCATACTACACAAGTTCCAGTTTTGGATCTTAGTATCATTGTCAAAGTATGGGAATTGACAACCGAGCATGCAGAATCTTGACCAGAGAAATGTCAATTAAGTATGCGTTGTGGGACTACACTAACTTGACGTGATGAGCTGCAGATGGTAATCAACATGATAACAAATTAAGTAAATTGCTAGCATAGAATTCATACTTCATATCAGATGGATATATACATGCTTTTGTCCTCTGAATTAATCACTTGCTGCCTTCATTCTAATCATGAAGACGAATAGCTGGTGGGACTTTTCAGAAGAAATTATATGAACTTAAAGTAGTTTAATCGTGGCTAATCGCAAATTGAGAGGACTCCACAAGTAAGCTTAGATTAGCTGATCTAAAATTGGGCAGTATAGAGATGTTATTTTGTCATTGACGCCCATGCAGAAAGGCAAGAAAAATTTGATGCAACAGGCAATTACATACGTCTGTGGCCTAATGTGACAATAAAGAGATCACGGAACGAGATCAAGCATGTTTCTTGGAGGCAGACAGCTCACTGGATCAACAATTATAGGTGCAGATGCACAAGTAGCCTGTTCCTCGGCTGTTTGCAATGCAGACTCCGTTGCCATTCTTCTCCTGGAGACACTCCATCCTGCACGCCGAAAGGTTGCAGCCGGTGCGGTGGAGGATCATTTGGCATCTTGCCGAGCCTGCTCTCCGCACCGCCAAGCCCACTGCCATGCGCCCATGATGTGTATGGCATTAACACAAACATCTGGAGAGTTAAAAAAAAAAGGAAGAAGAAGAAAAGCTCACACAGGATGCTGATAGGTCCCCATGTTTTAACTGTGCTAATGTTACTGGTGCATTAACTAAAGACTGAAGGCGGTGATTAATTAATGACTCCAAAGTTGCCTCTGCTCCATCCACGCAGGTTAAAGCTGCATGCATGAACTTAATGGCACTACTGGAACAATAGAGATCTACTGTGAAACAACTTGTCTTGTGTGCCCCAACACCATATATGGATACGAAGGATTAGCAATTCTGATCAATTCGGTGCCATTTAAGACCTGTGATGGGGGACCCCAAGGACAAGAGGCGAGGACTGCATGCATGGCTGCCGGCACCAAACTTAACAGACCAAATTGGCGACCCCAAGCAGCCTTAATTTGCAACATTTCGTTGCAGAAATCATAATGTAGCAGAAAAGAAGTTGCAACTAATGATGCATACGAACTACAGATATATATACAAGCGTTTGAGGAGGCATTAGAAGGAGCGTAGAGGGTTAATTAGTGGTGAAAAGTATGCGTACCAGAAGGGGAGATGAGAAGCACCATGATGAGGCAGGTGTAGTACATGCAGTAAACCGTGGCCATTCCTCCTCTTGTTGTTTTACTTAATTGATTAATACTAGAAATCTGTATATATATATATATACTTGTGATGTGTATGTATAAATAAGATTTCGAATGGACAAGAGAAACAAGTGCGTACGATTACATGCCCTCCGGAAGCAGATTTCCTGTGGGTTTTGGACGTTGGATTCGGTGGCATCTTTTGGAGATGGGAAGGTAATCGCCGAGTGCCTTTATCCTCTATCTATCTATAGGTTATAGTTTATATATATATATATATATATATATATATATATATATCAAGTTAAGCATATAACATTATTTCATAGTTTCGTCATTTTTTGGATTCTAGAAAATAGAAAAAGAAGAAGCCTTTAGTTGGTTTATTTATTTATTTTTTGATATTATTGACCAATGTAGATAAGAAAAGAAGTTTTGTGAGCTCTGCAATGCTTGAATCCGAATAATTCAGTTCATATATGTTGCATTTAATTGAAAAATCAATTGTTACTTTTTTTTTCTAGTAATATAGTTTTCATGCTTCTTGGGCCTGGATTGAAATGTGGGCCTTCGGAGTCTGGGTTTTATAGGCCGTGTATGAAAATTGGAATCACTTCATGCTTCCGACTTGTAGATTGATTTTCTTTGCTTTCTTTTTTATTTTTTTTTCCCTCTTTTGGTAGTAAATAAAAAAGCAAAAGGACAGAACTGAAGAAAGCTGACTCGGATTTGAACTTGATTATTTAGGTGCAATCGAGTACGAAACAATTATTTTTTTCCTCTTTCTTTTAATTTTATGGATAATCAACTTATCAAGCAAGCTGGTGGACATTATCAATATCAATGGACAACCTAAATGTCCCCGGAAGCTTTGAACTGTACTGAATAAATTATAGTAAATATTTTTGAGTTTTCAGAAGATCCGCTAAGTCTTATTTGGCCACTCCTTCGACAAGCTAATAGGGCGGCCTATCTTTTGGCCAATATGGTTTGTTAGGCATCTTTTAATACTTTTTGGACGGAAGATCCTCTTCCAGAGGTCCTCCGTACTATTTTGTACTCTAAATCCATGGAGCTTTCGGTAATAGATAATTATCTTTCATTAAAAAAAGTTAGCAAGAACGTTCTAACCATATTTTAAGATCAAAGTTTAAAAGCATAATTTAGGGTTTGTTTGGTAATTTAATTACGGAGAAATGAGTTATGATTGTGAAGCAAGGGTTAGTAAAATTAGGTGCGGTGAGGTTTTATAAAAATCATAGATACATATTAACGGAATAAGTTGGGTTAGTTTAATCCCACTCTTTGTTTTTATACAAAATATAATAGATGAGTTAGAACAAATTAAATTTGATAAATGTTTTTATTATAATTTTTTTTATTTGATTAAGAAGAAATAAGGGTAGAATCAGAACAATTATTTTTAACCCTTAGGAAATCACTAATTTGATGAGTTTAATTTAAGTCAACTGATGGGTTTATAAACACCATCATATTCTTAGTTAAATTTTTAAAAGTTGTATTCAAACAAAATGTATAATTTTTAAACTCACATCATCCTAATTAAATTTAATCCATCCTTTCTAAACCCTCCATACAAACACATTCTTAATAAAATTAATAGTTGATGCAAAATGAGAAGGGAAGGGAGTTCATGAATAAGAGTTGCACGCAAACACTTTGTATGAATACTAATTGTTTAATGAATTAGAATTTGTTGACCAGCACAAAGTTCTATTGTAGAACCAACGAGTTTGGATTGGAATAGGTTCAAATTGTTGGAATATAAATTTAATATTGGATTTAATATGAACATAATTATACAATTATGGATTGTCAAAATATATCAAATAAATTGATCAAAAAATTTATAGGCATACTTATTAATAGTATGATATGGAATTATATGTATAGAGATCAAAATGTTGTATATATACACCAAAAGTTGTGTAAATTTTAAGGGATATATAGTCATCAGATCGATTCTAATTTGATGACCCAGAACTGTGTGATTGCACGTGCAATCACATATTATGATTGCACGCTAATATAACTCAAAGATGTAATATCCTGAGGCGAAAAAAAAGGAAAATAACTTAAGCCACCCGCAAGTGGCCCAAGCCCACCCGCACATGGCCCAGAAGCCCAATCCCCTAAGTCATAACCTAAAAGCTAAAGGCTATTTTCCTAGCTACCCAGCCGAAAGCATCCCTTAAACCCCCCTCTGCTACAGTAAACTACTCACCATCTCTCCCTCTCTCCAAGAGCATTCGGCCAGCTCTTTTTTCCCCATTTCTGCTACAGTAAGTTACCATGAATTATCCATTGGATCATAGCAAGCTCTCTTACCATCTCTCTCTTCTTTTGGGTTATTAGCAAGGTATTAGCTCATCTTTTTCTCTCTTAACCATCATGGCAGCCCTATTAGAGTCTTTGGAGCTAGAGGAAGAAGGAATAAGTTAGGATTAGAATTTAAGCTAAGCAAGGTATGTTGAGGGGATCCAAACCCTTAATCGCCTCTCTAATGATGATTGTGTGAATGGATTAGGGCATGAAGAACCAACTTGTGTTCTTGAAGTGGATGATTAGGGCTTATGCATATTAGTGCTTGTATGTGTCATGTTTATGAAGCTTTATGTTCTAATGCTAATCATGTTTGAAAATATGATGTTCATTGTTGCTTATGCTAGCTCAAATGACATGTTTTTATGCTTATGTACATGTATGAACTTAGTTAGCATGATTAGATGCTCCATGTGAGAACCTTATGATATTCATGATTAAAATACTAAGAATGCTTAGAAATGTCATATATGATGTTTGGAATCATGTACGTGTTCAATATGTCAATGTATGAAAAATTTGGAATGGAGTGATGTAAAAGTCGTATATCTGTCGGTCCAGAACGGGCGACCGATAATGTATCGGTCGACCGTTCTGGAGACCATTATAGTGTAAAACTCTGTCTAACGGTCGACCGATTTTATAATGGTCGCCCGTTTTGAAAAGGTCGGGACATTCTGTGATTAGCGAACGTCCGAGCACATTATTTCGGTCGTCCGAAAAGTCAAGTTCCAGTCGACCGATTTACAAGCGATCGTCCGATATGTGATGATAAAATAGTCGGGACATTCTGTGATTAGCGGTCGAACTGAAATCTCTTTTCGGTCGTCCGAAGGACCCATGAGCGGTCGACCGATTTAATAACGGTCGTTCGATATAGAAGTGTGTCACATTCTGTGATTAGCGGACGAACCGAAGTTTGATTTCGGTCGTCCGAATGGACCATAACGGTCGACCGATAATCCGATCGATCGATCGATACTCTACCAATGGTCGATCGTTACCCAAAACGGTCGTTCGTTCTGGAGACTGATTTGCTATGATTGAATGATCACACCTAGTATGATTTGAAGTATGTATGACCTTAAATAGGGTTAAAACAAGCAACATGTGTGACTGATTGTATGTATTGATGAAAGCAAGTAAAAGACGGATTGGCGTGAATGTGTCTTTTTGCAATCAAAGAAAGGGGAAATGAGTTCCACCCCAAGCGTGGCGTTTCCATAAGTTGAGGCGAGTTCCACCCCAAGCGTAATGTCTCTATTGGGCCTACGCGGAACCAAGATGCGAGTTCCATCCCAAGCGTGGCGTCTCTATTGGCCTCCTGCGAACCCAACATGTTGGCCTAGCTAGCCATTTTTTCCTTGAGTTTCAACATGGTCTTCCCAATCAAATAAGATAAGAAAGTATCTAAGTAAAGATGAAAGATGAAAATATGAATGATGAATGACTTGGGACATAAAGTAAAGATGTTAAAGAAGTATGATGAAGTATGCACCTACGAAGATGCCATGTAAATGTCCACTTGTCACATCATATCATGACATGATGAAAGATGCTAAAGTAAAGTAAGACAAGATTATGGTATGCATTCACATGATGATAAATTATGATATGCAAGACTTAAAGATTATGATGTTACTTATTATCTTATATCTTACATCCATAAGTAGCTCATAGCATGCATATGATTTATGTTCCATGATGATGATATGCATATGCAATGACATATAGAGATTATGTTATAAGGTCATAGCATGCATGGGCCTCAACATACTCTAACGGGAGAAATCCCCTGCACCCCATGGATCCGTGCAGGTATGGATGATGCTTAGGTTCGGCGGTGGGAACCTCTTGACGAAGATGTTGCACATGGACAGTGTCGGGCTGCGGCCCAAGTTATCTTTCTTATGTTACGGCATATGTTGAACTCTTGTAAGAGTCTTTTACGTATGGCTTATGGGCCTTATGGAGTTATGTAATTTACTTGAACTCATTATGTCGTAAGAACTCATTGTTGGGTACACGTTAGAGCATATTAGGCCCATGGACTAGATTATGTTATCTTGGGTTTTTGTTTTAATTATCCATGAAGTCTTTCGTTGTTATTGATGATTAATGTTTTAAGTTAATATATTATGTTTCCGCTACAAAGTTTTATGAAATTAAGTCAAGGTCTAGATCAAAGTAGCGCCGTCCAAGGTTCGACAAAATTTAAAAATTAGGGCCGAATTTTGAGGACGTTACAGTTGGTATCAGAGTCATAGTTTGGCTCGTATGTATAGGTTTTAGGATGTGTACGTCATAGTTTGGCTCGTATGTATAGGTTTTAGGATGCGTAAGCCATAGGTTGACTAAAATGTCTAAGTGTAATGTCTAAGTAAGAAGTCCATGTGCAATCGTCATGAGGTGCCACCGAACCTAAAGGTACATGTTCTTCCATGTTTAACTCAGGCTAATGATGATGTCGTGTTTATTTGATTATGAATGTAGATGCCTCCAAGATGTGCTATCGTTGACGAGGAACATGAAAGGAATACCTTCCTTGATGGATTAATTCGGGCGCCACAAAATGCCCAAAGGACTAATGAACCGGACTATTCCATTGAGATGTTCCTATGGCTCCAACCTCCCAAGTTTGATAGAGAAGGAGACTCTGATTTAGCCGAATCATGGGTTGAGGAGATAGGGGACACTCTTAAAGTCATGGGCTGTCCTGAAGATCGCAAGGTGATGTATGCTACGCATCGCCTTTGCAGACAAGCTAAGGCATGGTGGAAGGCACTCTTGAAAACTACCTTCTAGAATGAAGAAGAAGTTGGTTGGGGAAGTTTCGTGGAGGCGTTTGAGGCACGCTTCTTTCTCGATCATGTTAAGAAAAAGAAGAGGGACGAATTTCTCAACCTTGTCCAAGGTAGTATGATTGTGAGTGTGTATGTGAACACTTTTCTTAGGCTGGAGAAGTATGAGGAGCTCAATGAGAATGAGTTCCGAAGGACAAAGAGATTCATCAATAGGCTGAATCCTAGACTGCAATCATGGGTTATGAGTGGTCGATGCACCACTATGAAAGACGCGGTGGACCTCGCCGCTGAACATGAAAGGAAATATCAAGAAAGAAAAGATACCAAAGGGAAGACTATCAAGAAGTATGAAGGGAAGGCCCAAGGAAATAATACAAGGAAGGCACCTTATTACTCACCAAAGAAGATATAACTAATCAAGACTTTATGTCCACATTGTGGAAGGAACCATTATGGAGAATGTCGCACAAAGGCCGGGACGTGTCTCCAATGTGGCAATGAGGGTCACTACATAAAGGACTGCCCCGCAAAACAAGGGGGCAACAAGGACAAAGGAAAGATGGTGGCAAACCCACCAAGAGCTCCAACAAGAGTCTTCGTCATGGAAGTGGATGAGGCCACTCCAGAAAACGATGTGATCCAAGGTAATATTCTAATTGCCGATCACTATGCCAATGTTCTATTTGATTCGGGTGCAACCCATTCTTTTATCTCTCATGCATTTGCAAGCATGCTAAAAGTTAAGCCTCTAGTCGCCCCTTGTCAACTAGACATTGTAATCTCTACCAGAATGGTGGGCAATAGAAGATATATCCCCAATGTGCCCATAGAGATAGATGGCAAAAATTTCCCAAGTGACCTCATATTATTTCCCATGGTAGAGTATGTTGTAATCTTAGGAATGAATTGATTATCTTACAATGATGCTCACATGTATTGTAAGGCAAAGAAAGTTTGTATAGGTGTCCATCAGGAAAAGCCTACAATAATTAGGGGAATTCCCTCCAAGAAAGCCAAGATACTCATCTCAGTCATTAAGGCAAGCAAGATGATCAAGAAGGGAGCAAGATGATTTTTTGCAAGCGTCATCAAGACGGATTCACAACCCAAGGCACTGGAGTCCTTGTACGTGATAAGAGAATATCCTGATGTCTTTCCGGAAGACATTGCAGGATTACCTCCAAGAAGAAAAGTTGAGTTCAATATCGAACTACTTCCGGGGATCACTCCCATCTCAAAGCCGTCCTACCGAATAGCTCCGGCGGAGATACATGAACTGAAGACGCAACTACAAGAACTCTTGGATAAGGGGTTCATCAGGCCAAGCGTCTCACCATGGGGCGCACCGGTACTATTTGTCAAGAAGAAGGACGACTCATTAAGGTTGTGCATCGACTACCGAATGCTCAACAAAGTGACAGTGAAGAACAAGTATCCCTTGCCAAGAATCGATGATCTTTTTGACCAATTATCATCAACGTCGGTTTTCTCCAATATCGACCTAAGGAGTGGCTACCATCAATTAAGGGTAGCCAAGCAAGATGTTCCTAAAATGGCATTTCGTTCGAGGTATGGACATTATGAATTTTTGGTTATGCCATTTGGACTAACGAATGCGCCTGTCGCATTCATAGATTTGATGAATAGGGTTTTCCGCCCATACTTGGATAAATTTGTGATAGTATTTGTGGATGATATCCTCATCTACTCATCAAGCCCGGAAGAGCATAGAGAACACATTCGCATTGTGTTGGAAACCTTGAGGAGGAACAAGCTTTATGCCAAGTTCTCCAAATGTGAGTTTTGGCTTGAAGAGATTATGTTTCTTGGTCATATCGTGTCAAGGCATGGAGTAGCGGTGGACCCGGCAAAGGTTGAAGTAGTAACGAATTGGAGTAGACCCAAGAATGTGACCGATATTCGAAGTTTCTTGGGACTTGCTGGATATTATAGAAGGTTTATCCAAGACTTTTCCAAAATTGTCGCTCCTATGACAAAGTTGATAAGGAAAGGCGAGAAGTTCATATGGTCACAAGCATGTGAAGCAAGTTTTCAAGAGTTAAAAAGAAGACTTACTACAGCACCCATTTTAGTCATTTCCGCGGGAAGTGGAGGCTATGTCATCTATAGTGATGCTTGTGGTACCGGATTAGGATGTGTACTTATGCAACATGGCAAAGTAGTTGCATACGCTTCAAGACAATTGAAGAAACATGAAGTCAACTATCCAACTCATGATCTAGAGTTGACGGCGGTGGTATTTCATTGAAGATATGGCGCCACTACTTGTATGGTGAAGATTTCGAAGTGTACACGGATCAGAAGAGCCTAAAATATGTGTTTTCCCAAAAAAGACTTGAATATGAGACAAAGAAGATGGCTCGAGTTTCTTAAGGACTATGCGTTCGCAATATTGTACCATCCCGGTAAGATAAATGTAGTTGCCGATGCACTAAGTCGCAAGTGGGAAGGATGACTTAAATGTTTGAGAGTCCACAAGTGGAATCTTGTGGAAAGCATAGTGCAATGGGCCCCAAGTATTTTTGGCCGAAGGATCATGTGTATGACTCATCACATGATTGAATCGAGCTTAGTGAGAAGAATCATTGAAGCTGAAAGGAAGGACTCGGAATACGTGAGAATGATCAACGTGTGCAAAAGAGAAAGGAATCATTTCGAGTATGGTCAAGATGCGGCAATTAGGTATAAGAACCGTCTATGGGTCCCAAAGGACAAGGCACTAAGAAGAGAAATTTTGGACGAATATCATAAGTCCGAATTCTCCATCCATCCCGGGAGCACCAAGATGTTCAAGAATTTGCAAAGGAACTTTTGGTGGGAAGATATGAAGAAGAAAGTGGCTAAGTATGTAGCAAAGTGCATCGTATGCCAACAAGTAAAGATAGAGCACCGAAAGCCTTGTGGCAAACTACAATCTTTACCCGTTCCGGAATGAAAATGGCAAAGTATATCTATGGACTTTGGGGTTGGATTACCACGAACCCGGAAGGGTCATGATGCCATATGGGTTGTGGTTGATCGTTTGACGAAGTTGGCTCACTTTATTCCTATGAAAGTGAGTCAATCTATGGAAAGCATGGTAGAGTTGTATGTGAATGAGATTATCCGTTTGCACGGAATTCCAGCATCTATTGTCTCAGATAGAGATCCGAAGTTCACTTCTAGATTTTGAAAAGGTCTCCAAAATGCTTTTGAAACAAGACTGAACTTTAGCACGACATTTCATCCTCAAACCGATTGTCAAAATGAAAGAACAATACAAACACTTAAGGATATGCTTAGAGCTTGTGCCTTAGATTGACATGGAAATTGGGATGACCACCTTCCTTTGGTGGAATTTGCCTATAACAATAGTTATCACTCTAGTATCAAAATGGCTCCATTTGAAGCCTTGTATGGAAGGTCTTGCCGTTCTCTGGCATGTTGGAGTGAAATCGGAGAGGAAAGATACATTAGACCAAATTTGGTCCACATGTATGTTGATAAAGTGAAGCTCATCAAGCAAAGAATGTTGGAGGCGCAAAATAGACAAAAGAGTTATGCGGATATGAGAAGAAGAGAACAACTTTATGAAGTTGGTGACCATGTAATGCTCAAGGTCTCACCAACCAAAGGTGTTATGTGATTTAGCAAGAAAGGAAAGTTGACCCCAAGGTATATTGGACCTTTTGAAATTCTTGAGAAAGTTGGTGAAGCAGCCTATAAGTTAGCTTTACCACCATCATATGTTAGGCTTCACAATGTTTTTCATGTATCCATGCTTTGGAAGTACGTTCATGATGAAGCGAATGTGATTCGGATTGACGAGCCGAATATAAAAAAAGACTTGACTTATGTGGAGCAACCTATAGAGATCATAGATTATCAAGTGAAGCATCTAAAAAATAAGACAATTCCTATGGTCAAAGTGGCATGGAAGCATCATCGAGGACAAGAAGCAACATGGGAGCTAGAAGAAGAAATGCGAGAGAAGTTCCCAAGACTTTTCGATAAGCAATTTAGGATTTACTAAAATTCAAGGACGAATTTTTACTTAAGAGGGGTAGGTTGTAATATCCTGAGGCGAAAAAAAAGGAAAATAACTTAAACCACCCGAAAGTGGCCCAAGTCCACCCGCACATGGCCCAGAAGCCCAATCCCCTAAGTCATAACCTAAAAGCTAGAGGCTGTTTTCCTAGCTACCCAGCCGAAAGCATCCCTTAAACCCCCCTCTGCTACAGTAAACTGCTCACCATCTCTCCCTCTCTCCAAGAGCATTCGGCCAACTCTTTTTTCCCCATTTCTGCTACAGTAAGTTACCATGAATTATCCATTGGATCATAGCAAGCTCTCTTACCATCTCTCTCTTCTTTTGGGTTATTAGCAAGGTATTAGCTCATCTTTTTCTCTCTTAACAACCATGGCAGCCCCATTAGAGTCTTTGGAGCTAGAGGAAGAAGCTAGGATTAGGATTTAAGCTAAGCAAGGTATGATGAGGGGATCCAAACCCTTAATCACCTCCCTAATGATGATTGTGTGAATGGATTAGGGCATGAAGAACCAACTTGTGTTCTTGAAGTGGATGATTAGGGCTTATGCATATTAGTGCTTGTATGTGTCATGTTTATGAAGCTTTATGTTCTAATGCTAATCATGTTTAGAAATATGATGTTCATTGTTGCTTATGCTAGCTCAAATGACATGGTTTTATGCTTATGTACATGTATGAACTTAGTTAGCATGATTAGATGCTCCATGTGAGAACCTTATGATATTCATGATTAAAATGCTAAGAATGCTTAGAAATGTCATATATGATGTTTGGAATCATGTACGTGTTCAATATGTCAATGTATGAAAAATTTGGAATGGAGTGATGTAAAAGTCGTGTATCTGTCGGCCCAGAACGGGCGACCGATAATGTATCATTCGACCGTTCTGGAGACTATTATAGTGTAAAACTCTGTCCAACGGTCGACCGGTTTTATAATGGTCGCCCGTTTTGGAAAGGTCGAGACATTCTGTGATTAGCGAATGTCCGAGCACATTATTTCGGTCGTCCGAAAAGTCAAGTTCCAGTCGATCGATTTACAAGCGATCGTCCGATATGTGATGATAAAATAGTCGGGACATTCTGTGATTAGCGATCGAACTGAAATCTCTTTTCGGTCGTCCGAAGGATCCATGAACGGTTGACTGATTTAATAACGATCGTCCGATATAGAAGTGTGTCACATTCTGTGATTAGCGGACGAACCGAAGTCTGATTTCGGTCGTCCGAATGGACCGTAATGGTCGACCGATAATCTGACCGGTCGATCGATACTTTACCAATGGTCGACCGTTACCCAAAATGATCGTTCGTTCTGGAGACTGATTTGCTATGATTGAATGACCACACCTGGTATGATTTGAAGTATGTATGACCTTAAATAGGGTTAAAACAAGAAACATGTGTGACTGATTGTATGTATTGATGAAAGCAAGTAAAAGACGGATTGGCATGAAGGTGTCTTTTTGCAATCAAAGAAAGGGGAAATGAGTTCCACCCCAAGCGTGGCATTTCCATAAGTTGAGGCGAGTTCCACCCCAAGCGTAACGTCTCTATTGGGCCTACGCGGAACCAGAAGGCGAGTTTCACCCCAAGCGTGGCGTCTCTATTGGCCTCCCGCGAACCTAACATGTTGGCCTAGCTAGCCATTTTTTCCTTGAGCTTCAATATGATCTTCCCAATCAAACAAGATAAGAAAATATCTAAGTAAAGATGAAAGATGAAAATATGAATAATGAATGACTTGTGACATAAAGTAAAGATGCTAAAGAAGTATGATGAAGTATGCACCTATGAGGATGTCATGTAAATGTTCACTTGTCACATCATATCATGACATGATGAAAAATGCTAAAGTAAAGTAAGACAAGATTATGGTATGCATTCGCATGATGATAAATTATGATATGCAAGACTTAAAGATTATGATGTTACTTGTTATTTTATATTGCCATGATGATATGATCACATGTCATGTAGTATGCATAAGTAGCTCATAGCATGCATATGATTTATGTTCCATGATGATAATATGCATATGCAATGACATATAGAGATTATGTTATAAGGTCATAGCATGCATGAGCCTCAACATACTCTAACGGGAGAAATCTCCTGCACCCCATGGATCCGTGCAGGTATGGATGAGGCTTAGGTGACGGTGAGAGCCTTTTGACAAAGACGTTGCACATGGACAGTGTCGGGCTGCGGCCCAAGTTATCTTTTTTATATTACGTCATATGTTGAACTCTTGTAAGAGTCTTTTACGTATGAGTTATGGGCCTTATGGAGTCATGTAATTTACTTGAACTCATTATGTCGTAAGAACTCATTGTTTGGTACACGTTAGAGCCTATTAGGCCCATGGGCCAAATTATGTTATCTTGGGTTTTTATTTTAATTATCCATGAAGTCTTCCGCTGTTATTGATTATTAATATTTTAAGTTAATATATTATGTTTCCGCTGCAAAGTTTTATGAAATTTATTCAAGGTCAAGATCAAAGTAGCGCCGTCCAAGGTTCGGCAAAATTTAAAAATTAGGACCGAATTTTGAGGGCGTTACAAAAGATGTATAAAGGTTAATGGTATATATGTGTTCATGTGCTACAAGGTGCATAAGGATGAAAATGTATATACATAATGATAAAGAAGTCCATACATAATGATAAAGAAGTGCATCAATGTCAATACATATAGAGATAGAGATCAAATTATGTTTTTGAAAGCTTCATGATGGGTAAAACTTCAAACACATTGTGTCTATTTGGATGAAATCTATTAGCTAAAGTTCCTCTTTTGCATTCTTCATCTTTACATCAAGTGTGAAGGCTTCATGATGGTCCCCAAAATATACAATTTGGATGAAATCTATTTGGTAAAGTTCTTTTGCATTCATCTTTACAAAGAATAATATATTTTTGTGGTATCATTTTCGAAAGTTCATTCCTTCAAGTGTGCGTCATCAAAAGAATGTGACGAGAGACTTATTTGTGATCGAAAGAGAGCGATAAAGAAATGTAAGTTTTCGCATTCAGTTTATTGAATTTCTTAATGATTTGTCATGATCAAATATAGTTTTGCTATTTTAATTCTTTCACAAATAGCCCTCTTGAGTCCCCCACCCTATTCTTATTCTTATTGCAAATAAAAGAAAATATCATTCACGGTCTAATCAGCAAAGTCCATGGGAATCATAAATATGAGTTTTTTCAATTGTCCTTAATTGGATTATCCTTCCATATATAATATTGAAATTAGGATGTAAATCTATTTGCATATAAGTTATCTTTTTAAGTAAGATGTTAACATGCTTAGGCATAGTTATTAATAACGAGACTACCAACCTAAATTTACTTTACCTTAGACTATAATGATGTCATAAATAAGTAACAACACATAATAATTAAATATTTTTTTAAAAATTAGCATAAAAGTTGTGGTTCAAAATAGATTTCAATGTGAGTTTTTTGACATTATTTATTCATAAAATAAAGGATAATCTAGATAGCAATTTGTACATATGATGTATAATAAAAGGGACAAATATCCTCGTTAAGGGTGTGTTTGGTAAAAGAACAAAAACTACTCTAAATTTGTGTAAGAACAATTATGTTCTTGATCATCCCATTTTCTTCCTGCTATAATGAGGAACATTTTTTTCCTATTTTTTCATTTTTTTTTAGACGCTCGACATATTTTATTCATGTCTCCACCACTATTTTTATCCATGTGTTGTTTGGATAAAAGAGTGAGAACAAGACTCTTATTCTTGTTTTATTTTTGTGCCAAATACCCCTAATTGACTAGGATAGAGTAGCACGAGGTTGATCATCAAATATCTCATGCCATAAATAGAGCTTATGATAGTCTCAAAGGTCAATGCACATATAATTACGAATGAATATATTGAGTTTTCTTAGGAAAAATTAAGATAATATTGAAATTTATGCAAATAATAATTGGACAGAGTAAAGAGGACTATAAAAGATGCGTCCTCAACTCTCGTTCACAAATACTCTCACTCATATACTTCACAAGAGAAGGCTAACAACGAGCTGAACACTATGGGGTCATTTTTTTTAGAAGAAACAATAGAATATCATGCTATTCTCGGAATATAGTCAAACATCACGTTGATTAAGAATAAAACACTCAAACTTCGATTTTCTAAAAATCACGTTGAAAAAATTAAAACCACTAATTTTAACCTATGAATAAGAATACATGTATTCTTTCAAAACAAAAAGAATATAAATATTCTCATCTTTTAATTTAGTTATTATTATTCATATATTATTATATTATTAATATTATAATGGATATCAACTATTCATAATAAAATATTACATTTTCAAATTATATCTCCTCGAACAAAACACGAACGAGAATAAGAATATACTTACTTTTCATTAATATGATATTACGTTAGTTTATTCCATTGAAAGATATATGTTAACCAAACAATCCCTAAGAGATAATTGAAGGGCATGAATATTAGTAAATCAAGATAAATCGATATCCTAAGACCATAAGAATAAAATCTTAAGACATGTATGATATCTTAACATTTGTCATCTTTAGCTACAAAGAGAAATTCACGCCTAAGTTGTATGACCAACACTGTTTTTTAAGTTATTGTGCAAAGTAGACATGTTGCCTCATCTCATATTTTAGCATAACAGATTATGATATCATACTTTAATCAACGGGTATATATGTCTACATACACATAATATAACAATGGATGACACTTTTAAATGAAAGTCAAGGTCTATGAACTATATAGTTGTCAAACCTACTAATAGTTAATCAAGCTCTTGCAAAGGAAATTGCTATAAAGTAGTTTTTCTATAACACAATTAATATGATGTATAAATATACATGAATTAACATGTAAACATAATATAAAGTTTTTTTTATGTTTGTTCAGGAAAAAATGCAACTCATATAACGATGAAAATATAAGAAAGCTTAAAAAATCTATAAAGCAATTCATATGTTGATGTCGATATAAATAATTTTCATACAAAATTTGTTACGCCAATGGCATAACCATTTTATTTGATATAAGACATTCAATCTAGTCAAATTAATTAATATAATATAATCAACCTCTTAATCATATTCAATCTAATTCATCAATATTTGCTAAGTAACCAACATTGATTAATTAGTCATTCATTTTACACCCTAATTGCATTAAGCCTCATGAACTTCAAAAGTGGGCAGCAACCATCTCCATTGGCTTCGTTTTAACTCAATGACGTCCAAGGACCCCCAACAAATATGCAAAGGAAAAAATCGATCTTGAATTTCCCGAAGAAGGGCGACACATGGGGAGAGAGAGATGGAAAAAAAGAAGGAAAATGGATAAGGGAAAGGAAATAGAAGGATTTAATAAACCCTCACTACTTACGAGGAATATGATTGGTTCATCTTGAATTTTTTTTGTCCTTATTTATAGAAATTTTTTTATGCATTACCTAAATTGTTCGTGCTATTTTTATATGTTATTTTTTTGTAAGATACCATAAATTTTTTTAAAAAAAATTTGAAACTTTTATTTTTCTGACATCGACAATCAGGCGACCACTCTATTGAGTGGGTGACTGAAATCACAATATATAGTCGCAAAAATTATCGATGCTGCATCGATCGATAGCGATCGTCCATTAGTGCAACGGGCAATCTTCGAAATGATGATTGTGTCCCCCACCCATGATCTCTAGGATCTCAGAGGACGAAAAAATCCTATTAAGCTTCATTTTTCATCTTCAACATCTCATTTCCATCTTCTACCATTTTTCTATTGTATTTGCCCTTGTTGTCTTCCCAACATTGGGTGACTTCTATAGTTTCTGAGGTCATGGTGAACCAAGGAGGATGAAGGGAAATGAGGTAGGACACAAACTAATAAATAATCAACAAAAAACTATTAAAAAAAGTGTGTTTTCGGAATATAGGTCATGGGATAGTTTTCCTGAAGAACTTGCATGTGTTAATGGTCATTCTAATATTTAAGATCCATGCTAAATTGGGTAGAAATCATGTCTTAGGTTTCTGTTAGATGACCTTAACCTATTGGATTGTAAGATGATTTGTTTTGGAGACTTCTTAAGTGATTTGTATGTCATGATGTTGTGATGATATAGATCCATGATTTATTTCATATTTTTATACTAGTTTTAGATATTTTTTGACCCTGAAATGATTCTGGAATTTTGAAGATGATTAAAATAATTTCTATAAGATTTTCTATATCCAAATTTGAATGAGACAGTCTCTCTAAAATGTAAATGATAAAATGAGCATGAACATGTTAAGATTTACTCTATGAATCATACCTTATGTTAGGGATAAGTTTATTAGAATTGGATTTATGTTTTGTGTGAAAAACCTAATTGAAAATATACGAGCGCACTGACCTATGATTCTACAGAAGAAATGGAAAATTGATCCCTAAATCGGATGTTTGATTTCTCCTCGACATAAGTAGGACTATCAGATCGATCGTCCAATCTATGTATCGGGTGTCCAATGTAAAATGTCGAGACTCTAGGATGGTCAAATGGATGTCTGAGTACTTATTTTGGTTGAACAATGATCACAAAGCGGTTTAAGATTTGTGTGCCCTAAATGGATCAAACGATCCATCAAGGTTTTTGGACGCCTGAAGCTCTCGGATGACCAATCGATGTTTTCGAACGTCCGAAACCATCAATAGAGAGTTCACAATTTTTGCCCAAGGGATATCCGATGACCGTCTGACCTATCAAGTGATCGATATGCACTTAGCCCATAAAGAGTCAAAAAATGAACCCATGAATCGAGCATCAACCCACTTAATGGATATCCGATGAACACTACCAGACCTAGCGTCCATCCACCTAAATAGACGACCAATGAACCCATACTAGTACATATGATCGCTCGACTCGACAAGTGTTTTACACATGGCCATAAAATGAACATGACTTTAGATTAATAACTATGATTTGATTAGTCTCCATCCATTTGATTGTTCTTACTCCTATGATTTCATATGAAAATATGGAGCCATCTTCGCTCCCTAAAGTCTTGATTGATTCATGTGGTCAAAAAAATAGGTTGATGTTAATGAAGATAAAAGATGAAACCTAAAGTTATCATTGCCTAACTAGATGAGAGGTTATCAGTTTTGTGTGAGGCACTCCCTGTAAAGTTTATCAACCTGATGTGAGGCACTCCACCTTATTTGAGGATAAAAACAAAGGATGACCTCCACCTTACTATCAACATTGTGTGATATCGTCCTTTCCTTTTATGGAGCATCTATCGTGGCATCGATCCTCCACTAGCTCATCATGTTGTGTTTGTAATTATTAGGATTTCTGCACGAGAGAAATTATATACCGCGAGGCGGCACAGAATTTTATTAAATGGAAGAAACAGAAGAGAATTACAAGATCAGAATACTTTCTGTTTGGACCCCTAGGGAGTTTATATAGGCACTCCCTTTCATAGATGATAGGAATTACAGATCGACTGTGACTCTGAATTAGTCCCAAAAATAAGACACTTATCTTGTGATAAGAAAATAAATCAATTCCTTAACAATATCATGATAAGAAAATATATACATAATATGTCAAATAGATTTCCTTTTATTTCGGAGTTTGGTCCAGATGGGTTTCCAGTTGGAGAAGGATTCAAGGAATTATTAACAATCTCCACCTTGAATTGAATCCTTCAATTAGATATCTAACATTCTCTGCCACCGTCAGTCTCTATTCTGATTCCGTACATGCGATAGCATCCTTGTAGCTCAATGACTCCGGCGACTCCACCAACTACTTGAAATACATATGCAACCATGTCCTCAAAGCTATAGCGCTTAGGAGGACTTACTTGCCTGCAAGCACATCCAGCAACTAAGCTTCTCGTTGCTTCTTCTATTTGCTCATCAGGTTCTGATTGTTCAACCTAATGAGATTCTTCTATCCCATTTTGAATTGGAGTTAATCTAAACTCCACTTGTTTGTTGACATCCTCCTCTGTCGATTCAACATTATCTGATTTCTATTTGAACATAGACATCTCATCAAATGATATGTTTCTGCTATGAATAACCTTGTGCTCTGAAAGAGACCAAATTCTAAAGTCTTTTACACCTACATCATATTCCACAAAAACTCCTTGTTTGGTCATTGGTTCCAGCTTTCCTTCGTTGACATGATAATATGCTGGACAACAAAAAATCGTTAGATTAGTATAATTAGTATGATTACCTGACCATACCTTAATAGGAGTCTTCAGATCGATCGTGGTTGCAGGACTCCGATTGACAATGTAGCGTGTTGTGCTAATAGCCTCAACCCAGAATGACTTGTTCAAATCAAAATTAGAAAGCATGCACCATGCCCCCTCCAAAAGAGTTTTGTCCATACGTTCTGCTACACCATTTTGCTATGGTGTATCTCTAATGGTGCGATGTCTCGCAATGCCTTCATCATCACAGAACTGATGAAATTCAGACGAACAGAATTTTAAACTATTATCGGTACGAAAGTGTTTCACCTTTTTCCACTAGAGCCTTCCATTGTTTGAAAGTTTTGAATGTCTCGCTCTTGTGCTTCATCATGAATAGTCATGTCATTCTTGAATAATCATTTATCACAGATAGAAAGTATCTAGAACCTCCTAGAGATGGAACACGAGAGGGGCCTAATAGTCAGCGTGGATGTAATCGAATGTTGCCTTCGTCTTGTGCACGACTTTGTTGAATTAATGTCATTTTTGTTTGCCAAAAATACAATACTTGCATAATCCGATTTTAGATATCTTCTAATCATCCAGAAGATTGCGCTTACTGAGGATGACCATCCCTTTTTGACTCCTATGTTCAAGTCGCATGTGCCACAACTTAGATGCTTTTGATTTTGATTTGGATGAACTCACTATTGCAATCACATAAAAAATTATTGTGCATTGTAGCATGTACAATGACTTTTGTCTGATTCATCTCATGACTTCAACATCACCCTTGGTGATTGTGAGAACACCTCCTGTAACATTTATCTGACATCCTTTGGAGCCCAGAATTTCTAATGATATCAGATTTTTCTTTAGTTGCAGAACATGATGAACCTCTCTCAATGTTCTCACCCAATTGTCATGAGTTTCTGATCTAAATTGAGTCGATTTTAACTATTTTACAAGCTGCATCATTGCCCACGATGATGTTTCTGCCATCAATATTCTGATAAGTTGATAACCACTCTTTGTGCAGAGTCATATGATAAGAGCATCATGAATCCAGAACCCAACTCTCCTCCAAACGTCTCTGATCAGACACCATGAGAGTTAAATCATTATCATCAGATTCGCTACTATGATGTGCTACTACAACAACTGTATCTTTTTTCTTCTTCTTAGGGTAATCATTCTTTCAATGATCTGGTTCTTTGCAATAGTTACAAATGCCTTTCGGATTGACGTTCTTCTTCTTCGACTTACCAATTTTATGATTTGTCTTCTCTACGATTGTTACCAACCCTAGCCCCTGAATCTCCATAGTTTTTTCAGACGTCCTATGACGAAGTTCACAAGTATGTAGACTCGATCTTACTTCTTTTAAAGTAATTGTGTCTCTTCCGATGATAACAGATTGAACAAAATTTTCGTATGACAGAGAAAGATACACTAACAGAAGTAGGGCAATATCTTCATTCAATCTTCATATCTATATTTCGTAATTCCATCAACAAACTATTCATATGATCAAGATAATCATTCAGAGGTGTACCTTCTTGCATGCGAAGGGCGAATAGACGTTGCTTCAATAATAACTTGTTGGTCAGAGATTTGGTCATGTAGAGACTCTTAAGTTTCGACCATAGACCAACCGTCATTTTTGATCGGCGACTTCAATAATCACCTCATCCGCCAGACACAATAGGATCATATAGTGCGCTTTCTTCTCCTGTGCTGCCAAATTTGCGAGGTCGGAGTTTTTTTCTTTGCCCTTTGAATCTTCCTCTGATTTATTCTTCGACACGTTCGCGAGCGGCATCCAGACTCCTTGTTATTTCAAAAGTTCCCTCATCTTGATCTGTTAAAGACAAACTATTTCACCCTGTGAATTTCTCGATGCTCACGTTGTGTGATGCCATCTCTACGCCTGATGGAGGATCGTCGACGAAACCTCACTCTAATACCAGTTTGTTAGAATTTCTGCATGAGAGAAATTATACACCGCGAGAAAACTTAAGAAATTTAAGGCGACACAAAATTTTATTAAATGGAAGAAACATAAGAGAATTACAAGATTACTCTCTATTTGGACCCTTTAGGGAGTTTATATAGGCGCTCCCTTTCACAGACGATAGGAATTACAAACCGAGTACAACTTTTAATTAATCCCAAAAATAGGACATCTATATTGTGATAAGGAAATAAATCAATTCCTTAGCAATCTCATGATAAGAAAATATATAGAATATGTCAGATAGATTTCCTTTTATTTCGGAGTTTGGTCTAAATAAGTTTCTAGTTGGAGTTGGAGAAGGATTCAAGGCATTATTAATAGTAATGGTACCCCTAAAAGTGAATAACTCTTCCAACTACATAAAAAAGAAGTAAAGAATGGATAAAGAAAATGAAGGAATTATGTTTGGAAGCCTTTCTAAATGAAATAGGATAAATTACACCAAATGCCCTCCAACTTTGACTCAACGATGCCCTCCATTTTTTAACTTGTTTCACTCGATGTCCTCGATCTTTTAACTCGTTTCACTTGATGCCCTCCTTTCTATAATCGACGATTTTCCTGTCACAGCGTTGATGTGGCATTGATGTGGCTCTGCCATCATGACTCTCTCATCTTCATGTTCATGTTATAATATTAAAAAATAAAAAATGCCACGTGAGCCTCTCACTGACGCAGCGAGAGGGGGGTCGCCCCGACCTCCGGCGAGGCCTCAATCGGTGAGCGCAGGGGGTGGGGTGGGGGGTCGACCCCCTTACCCCCTCCGCTATGCCGACAGGCAAGGGGGCGACCCCTTCACCCCCTGCGCTCGTCGTTGCAGGCAGCCTCCCCCCCCCACACACCTTACCTTGCGCGAGGGGTGGGCAGGTCGCCCTCCTCCCGGAGGTCGGGGTGACCCCCCTCTCGCTGCGCCAGTGAGAGGCTCATGTGGAATTTTTTATTTTTTAATATTGTAACGTGAACGTGGAGAGAAGAGAGTCGTGATGGCAGGGCCATGTCAGTGTCACATCAGCGCTGTGATCGAAAAACCGTCGATTATAGATAAGGAGGGCATCGGGTGAAATAAGTTAAAAGATGGAGGGCATTCGTGTTACAAAGTGAAGTTGGAGGGCATCGCTCAAAGTTGGATGACATTTGGTGTAATTTATCCAAATGAAATATGACAAGTAATAAAGTTGAATTAAAAATGAACTCTACATGTCATTGTTCCTTATGATGATTCCCATAATTTATATTATATTTGCATTATGTTTTACTTCATACTTATTTTTATGGATCGTTCTTATGATTTATATTGAATTCATACTTAGCTTTATGCTAATGGAAAGCTTCCCTCCTTTGTGTTGATTTTAGTAGGTACCTAAATTTATGAGTGAGTACAGTTGATGTGTGCAGGTGGTGTGTGCACATATTTATCCTAGAATCATATTTAATCTTTCTTTATTATTGAAATTTATATGTAAGACTTATGAGTTCTACTATGGCATTGAGTCCAAACATTTTAGTGATGTGCTCATATTATCAGATTTACATTTATTCTTAATCTTGATCGATTTGTACTGGAGTAATTTGTATTTCTACTTCCTTTTCCAAAGCATTTATGGGGAAGAAAACAAAATTGAAAATCTGGATCAACAGATTCCGATGAGACTTGAATTGGATCTTCCTCCGTCTGGTGACAACAAACATCCACAAAACGCGTTATACTACATGTCTATTGATTCAATGACTTGGGAACTTAATTTTCGATTTTAACTCAGAAGATATGATATTCAATTAGTTTCCTTCAAACTATATATAATCTGCATATTAAACAATCTATGAAATTAAATATACATATGACTAACCATATATATATATATATATATATATATATATATATTAACACCACCAGTCAAGTCAAGTTGTCTCGGTTCCAGTTCTATTTCAGTTTTAAAATGAGATTTTTTTTTCATTTTAGGTGTCAGGATTGGCTAGTAATAAATCGCCCCAACCCCAAGCTATGAGACTAGCAAAGAGCCCAACTTTTAAAAGAGGAGCTTGGAAAGGACAAATTTATTATTACAAACATTTAGGAAATATTAATTGAGTAACGGTCCACTCGCTCTTAGGTCCATTTGACTTTATGATCTCCTGTGCTACAAACCATTATGAAGATAAATTAATTATCATCTGATTAATTAAAAAAAACAAATCTCACCTAATTAATTAATTAATTGAACTGAGATGGATTAAATTTGTTTATTATTCTCTATTCAATTGTCATCTAATGTTATGACCAATTGCAGCTCTAAGTATATGCATGACAAGTTTATTATATATAACTGAGGCAGGTTGGCAAGGCACCAAGTTTTTGTAGTATATCAACCTAAATTTGGGCAAGTTTAAATAACTTTCAACGTTTCACCGAATCCTCTTTTTGAATTATTTTCTTGGCACTCGTCATGGCCATGGCAATTGGATTCAAGTTGAAGGGGGGGGGGGGGGGGGGGGGGGGGGGGGCGGTGGTGTCGGGGTCAGTCATGATGAACAAAGAGTAGGACAAGAGGAATCCTTTTGGGTCGGACGCATTGATCACTAATTGAATTGTGTGTGATTTCTTTTGTTGAGTGGTGGGGGAGATGGGGTTGATGTGTAAATGAAGCGACAAGATGTGAAGCAGGAGGAAAGGGGCCATCATCTCTTCTTTGATATATATATATATATATATATATATATATATTTATTTATTTATTGTTCCTTCCCAAGCAATCATTTTTATTTATGCCACCAGGTTGGAATTCAAATGGCTGTCTCATTTGAACAGTTGAATAACTTTGCTTTTCTTTTGTATGCATCTGGTCTCTTTTGTACCATCTGGTGGACTGCTTGTATGGTAAACATATGAGAAAGGGAAGACCATTAAGAAAGATTCTATCTTCCATGCATTGTGCTGCTGTTTACAAGCCTTGTCATGAGATTGCAAGATTTCTCAAGAGAAAAAAAAAACAGTTAGTTAAGAAAATATGCTTAAATTTTTTTTTTAAAATGACAATTCTTTTGATGTATCGGATTTGCTTGCGCCTTTTGGCCATCAGTAGGGCGAGTATTTTTTAGGTCATCGCCCAGTTTTGGGTTTTGTCTAAATATTTTTTTTTAAAATAAAATATGTGCCGGATTGATATCAGAAGAATTTGAAAGAAATGTCTATGCACCTAACAAATATTTTCATAATTTTTTTAGTGTATAAAATGTTATATGAAAAAATTCAGCCAAATATCCACAAGTGTGCAAGGAAGAATAAATTCCATCCAATTAATCACTTGCGAATCCAACTCATAATGGATTCAATGTTGAATCAACTATTTATATTTTGATTGTGTGAAGTATCTATTTAGATGTTCAATTTAGATCCATTATTAGAATTATCTGTATAAATATGATGAAATTATTTATAATAATTATTTTAATGACGTATCACAATAATAAATTTAAGATCTGATTATTCCTATTAGATTTCATTAGAGGTCACACAAATATTTGCTCCAAATCTCTCTCTCTCTCTCTCGAACTCGAACTCTTTCATCTAAATCGTTGAAAGTATTATTTACTTTAGATCCTTGGCTCACATCATTTTTTGCCAAAATTAGTCTTGATTAGTAAAAAGATTTTTTTTACATATAACCTCATGGTATCCATATGGGACCAAATCCTCTGTCCACCTTGCACCTTTTAGCCGTTGGTCTTCTTGAATTTTATCTGGATAGTGGTTACAAGTCTTTTTTTTTTCTAAACAAAATTTCCATGAGTTATGTATATTTAGAAAATGTAATGTTCCTGCTAACATGTACCCGCCCCTGCTCTCGAATAGTTTCTTTTATTTGATATTTATCATATTAGTTATCTATTAATAAAAATTATATATGGTGTAACATCAAAACAATTAGATATGAGAAATATCAGATACTATATTTTTCTTTTGGATTTACTGTAAATAAATGTTTGTATTTATATTTTGACTCTCATAATTTTTTCATATATCTGAGAGCAGATGAATGAAAATATGAATTACTAACATTTGATTAATTTGTGGCATGGTACCCTCTTGATTATTAGGAACCAAAATGTAGGGACAAAACATAGTGAGCTTCTATGAAATATAATAGTTGTCTATCGGGAGTAATTTTCGCCGAAAGTCCTCAACTTTAATATATTTCTATTTTAAGTAACATATTTATCCTCCAACTATCATATACATTCAAGTTATGTGTACTAGAAAATTCTGATATATAGATAACTCAAATTATATGGTTCTGACATGGCAATTTAAAAAAATATTAATTGAAGGTGATATGGCATTTAACTAATAAAATAATATAACATTATTATATATTAGTGACAACAACATGATAGCATACTCCAATGTTCTATCCCGCCTCTCGTCGGACGCCATCACATCCCATACCATTTATCATATTAGGGAAAATAAAATAATATAACATTATTATGCTTATGAAAAATAGTTAACAGGTTTAATAGGGTTCCTCCCTATTAAGTAGGTAACAATCTTCTACCTAGGTTCTCCATCCGATCTAATTAGATGACTTAAGCATTAAGTGTGATTCAATGGAGACAAAAAAAAATCACCTGGATAAAAACTTTTGGTTTAACACGAGCAATGACCTCGGGCGCTCGCAAGTGCCGACCTTGCGATCGTTGATTGCCCGAGGATGTGATAGGAAAACAAGGTCGAAGAACCAATATGAGTGGCAGAAGAGGGAATGATGGAATAGTGGGAATGATTGAAGGAAGTATGACAAGAGTCAAACTCGAAAAGGATGGTGGCATTGTAGAAGTTATGGTGATCCAAGCGATGCGGCAAAAGTAGAAGAAAGAAGGTATTAAGGAGAAAGAAGGTATGAAAATGTGGTTTCATCAAATTGAGCATGACAAACATAGTAACCTGTCTAGTTGAATCCAAACATCGATAACCATGGCGAGAAGAAGGATATCATCCCAAAATACAACAAATTGAATGAAAGAAAAACTTGTGGCTATAGTCGAATGAAGGGAAACATAACACAACCAAATATACACAAAAACTCATATTTTTAGGCTTGTCAAATAGAGAAGAGAGTTGTGGCATTGACAGTCGATTAATAAGATATGTCGTTGCTTTATTTGCAAATTGTCGAAACTTGTGAGGTACCGAAGAATGTGCAATTAACGTCAAAGTTATTTCAACAACATGATGAAATTTATGCTTCATAACACCATTTTTCATGTTTACGGGGACAAATCAAGCAATGGTGAATACCACAAAGATATAAAATGGCACTTTAGAGCCAAGAATTCTTCCCCATTATCAGAATAAAAGTTTTTATTTTGTGATTAAATTGGCATTCAATGAAACTTTGAAACATTATAAATGAACTTAACTTTTATTTGACAAATTTGGAAATAACCATACAAATCACAAAAAATCATCTAAAAGTAAGAGGAAGTAATAATGGCCAAAGGATGAAAGAAGAGGTGAAGGACCCCATACATTTGCATATACAAGATCAAATGGTGAAGTCTTCCGAGAATGCAAGAATGGTAGATGAAGTCGAGAGGCCTTGTAGAGACAACATGCAAAAAAAGATAGATGATGTAGAAGATAATCTAAGAAGATGATGGACATCAACAACCTAAAGTAGAATTTTTGAAGAGGGATATCCAAGATGGCGGTGCCACAAATTAATAGAAGTAGAGTTACCGAGGAAGACTAGGGGAGAATATTATGGATGAACAAAAACATGGAGATATGTAGATAATCTCTATTATGTTCTGAAGGATTTTGTGATGGATTCATTGATCTTTGACAAAAATTTAAATAAGATGAAATTCAAAATAGCAAGAATGGTTAGAGATGAATCGAACAATAAACAATAATTGCTCAAAAAGGGGACATGCAAAATATTATTAAGATTGAAATCTCAAGTTGGATTAGGTAAAACCTCATGTCCTGTGTGGTGAATTGGCAAACTCATACCATTGCCAACTTGTAAGCCATCCAAGCCAGTGTAGCTCGTAGTAGATTGAAGAGCATGAATGTCCGAAGCGACATAATGTGTTAGGGATCCACTCTTGGTAAGCACTAAGAACCTCTTGTAGACACCAAAGGAGTGGAGAAGGAGGCTAGTGTAGTTGCAACATATGCAGAAGCAAGCAGGAATAGTAAGTGTGGGGTGCCTTGTAGAGTAGTCATTGTGTCCGTGAGAGAGAGAAGAGAGAGAGGATGATGAAATTGACATTTGTATGGGTTGTGCCGATGATGTTCGCAAATTGAACAAGGATCACAATGGAGAAGAAGTACACCCACACCTAAGATATTGAGAGCACCCACTCTGTCCAACAGTGATATGAAGAGTAATTTTCATATGGTTGTCTATCGCTCTATCAGGCATTACCGTCGTGCATGATATGAAGAGTAATTTTCAGAAAAGTTCCCAACTTTAATATAATTCTATTTTGATTCCTTAACTTTTTATTGTAACATATTTATCCTCCAACTATCATATATACTCAAGTTATGCGTACTAAAAAATGGTGACTTATAGGTAACTCAAATCATATGACTCTGACATGGAGGTTGAGCACTTAAAAAATATTAATTGAAGATGATATGGGAGTTGAGCCAATAAATAATATGACATTATTATATATTAATGACAACTACCTAATAGCATACTCTAATGCTTTGCCCGGCCCCTTGCCGGATGCCATGGCATCCCATGCCATTTATCATATTATACTTAAGAATAATAAAATAATATAACATTATTATGCTTGAGAAAATACTAAGGGGTTTAATAGAGCTCTTCCCTATTCAATTAGGTAGAAGCCTCCTACCTAGGTTCACCTACGAGAAATCTTCCAATTAGCAACTCAACAATGTGTCGCTAAAGCGACACTAAATCGTGACTAAAAAAATTGCCACACTTTAACATCGCAACCGCGCCACAACAATGAGACGAGGAAGCTTGATAACCAATAGCGTCACCACGGCGCCCACACAATAACGATGCTATTAACATCAACGGGCGACACTAGATTGGTGCTATGGTGACACTATTGGCACCCCCGAGGAATATCTTGTAGTGGCGCGGCGCTATCTGGCACAACACCATGGTGAAGCCACTCAGACGCAAAAGTAATAGTCACGTGGACCATTTGTGTCACCCTAAGTGGCGCTAAGGTGACGCTAAAGAGACATCAGTTTTCTACAATGTAGATGCTATCGTTACGCTATGGCCATGCTAAATTAGTTGTATGAAATTGGAAACACAATCATTCATGTAAGCTTCCTTCTACAACATGATTGTGTCTACAACATTTAGGATTTCGACGAATAATACAACTTCGAAGAAGACAAACAAAAATTGATTGAAATTGGCTCAATTGCATTAAGATTTTAACAAATTTTACATCATAACAAATTTCATTGAATTGTGCGCTACAAAGCTCTCTTTGCCATCTCCAAGCTGCACGGCCTGCGTCCTCCCCATGGCTCCTCCGTCTATGCCATGGCGCAGTGCGAGGGGGATTTGAAGCTCGCAGTGGACACACGTGGTGGATGGCTTGCGAACATAGAGGGAGAAAGAGAGAGAGGGCGAGGGCATTTGAAGCTCGCGGTGGATGGCGCGCGGTGGCAGCAACAACGGACGTCTCACAAACATGGAGGGAGAAAGAGAGAGAGAGGGGATTTGAAAGGGGATCATTCTTAGAGCACATGGATGGTTCTTAGAGCGTGCGTCTTAGAGCGTCAGATTAAAAAAGAGGAATGTTGGGATTCGTTCTTTGATGAGCACACGGATCGCCACATAGCATCTCAAGCAATGCTAATGTGGTGCTACACGAATTAATTATAGTGTTATTTCCATAAATCACCCTTAAACTTTTCGATTTTTCACATCTAACCCTAAACTACGAACTTTCTTGCATTTCTAAAATATCTCAATTTTTAATTTGATTCTTTTGTTGACTTCGGTCAATTTATCTATTAACTTTGATTTTTTTCCCATTTATGAAAAGTCAAAAAATACCCCTCCCATTAAAAATAGACTAATACTTTAATGTGTTGAAGGGAGGGGTATTTTTGACTTTTTATAAATGAAAAAAATCAAAGATAATAAAAAAAGTCGACAAAAGTTGACTGAAGGATCAAATTGGAAAAATTGTGATAGTTTAGGGATCCAAAAAAATAAGTTCGTAGTTTGTGATTAGACGTAGAAAATCGTGATAGCTTAGGAGAGATTTATGAAAATAACCCTTAATTATAAAATATAATCTGTAGATAATTAATTATAAATATGACAAATAGCGTTGCGTATTAGCGGCTCCAAAGATGCGATGCTAAGGTAGACTATAGCGCGACATTGGCGTCGACGACATGCGACGCTAATTTAGCTTCATGTTCTTTCGACATGATTGTGACACTATTGCGTACGACGCAATAGTGGCATGGTCATGTGCGACGCTATTTTGAAGACAATGTGTCGCTATTTTGATTGCGACGTAGAGGTGGCGCCAACTTATTAGTTATTAACTATAAATTAGAAGAATATTAATTTGTATAACTATACATTGATTTGTATCCAAGTAATGTTAATATGTGTGTATAATGAGGTAATATAAACTTATATGCGTATACATACATACATACATACATACATACATACATACATACTTACATACATACATACATACACACACATATATGTATGTGTCTACGTGTTAATATAATTAGGTAATATAAACTTATGTGTATATATGCATATGTTGATATAATTAAATGTACATATATGTTGATATAATTAGGTAATATAAATCTATACATATTTGTTAAATCATACAATTATCCATTTATGTATATGAATATATGTGGATATATAATTAATTAATAAATCTTGTATAAATTATATCAACATATATGTATACCTAATTATATCAACGTATGCATATATACACATAATTATATCACCATATGTTTATATTACCTAATTATAAGTTTATATCAACAAAAGTTTAATTATACATTTATATATATGTATGTACATGCATATATATATATATATATATATATGTATGTATATATGCATATGTATATGTATATATGTATGTATATTCCTATACTTATATACATACATGTATATTCTTATACTTCTATCAATATAATAATAATTAATATTTAATTTATTAATTAAAATTTAGTGTAGGAAGTAATGTGACAATGGTGTCGCATTACCCTCACTTAGCGACGGCCCGACTCAGTGCCACATTAGCGTCATATTGGCAGCATAGTGGACATTGCACAACTCCTTTAGCGCCACAATGGCCGGCACTTTCATGACGTTGAAAAGTCACCGTCGCATTGGCTCATACAATTATCCATTTATGTATATGAATAAAAAAACATATATTTATATGGATATATAATTAATTAATAAAGCTTATATAAATTATATCAACATATATGTATACCTAATTATATCAACGTATGCATTACACATATATGTATATATACACATAATTATATCAGCATATGTTTATATTACCTAATTATAAATTTATATCAACAAAAGTTTAATTATACGTTTATATATATATATATATATGTACATGCATATATGTACGTATATGTATATATGTATGTATATTCCTATACTTATATACATACATGTATATTCTTATACTTCTATCCAAACAATAATAATTAATATTTAATTAATTAATTAAAAATTAGTGTAGGAAGTATTGTGACAATGGTGCTGCGTTGGCCTCACATTAGCGACGACCCGATTCAGTGCCACATTAGCGTCACATTGGCGGCACAGTGGACATTGGACAACTCCTTTAGCACCACAATGTACAACACTTTCACGACATTGAAAACTCACCATCGCATTGGCGTCGGAAAGGTCGCGACGCTAACTTTGACAAAGGGCAGCGTCACATTAGCGTACAACTACCCGCGGCACAACATGTTTAGCGCGACAAATTGCTGATGCCACTACTACGTTGAAAATAAGCTCTCAGTTTGGTGTCGCCTTGGCGCCGACTTCACTAAGGCGCTAAAGTAGGCAACACAACGTTGCGAGTTTTTGACGCTAACGGGGAGTTGATATTTGGCGCACGTTTGCATGTTGGCACACACATTTATAGTGTTGTGATAGCATCGAGAAGGTGTCAACATGGCATCGCATTTTTGTAATGCTAATGCAACGCTAAAGAGAGACAAAAGAAAGACTAGATGTGTCACATGTTTTTCAATGCTAAGGCGACACTGTTGCATCACTAATGGCATCGCTTGAGCATCGCCTTTTTTGAGATGCTAATCCACGTCGCTAACATAGATTTCTTGTAGTGTTCCTAGCCATCCGATCTGACCAGATGATTGAAACTGAGTGAGGTTCAATGGACATGAAAAAACTCTCTCAGCTAAAGACTTTTGGTTTAACACAGCGGTGACCTCGGGTGCTCGCTAGTGCCAACCTGCCAAACTCGCAACCGTCGACTGCATAAGGATGCGATGGTGACGACGACGTGGGTAATGCTGATGGAGGCAAGCAAGGTCGACGTTGGCGACGGGAAGGTCGCGAGCAAGGTCAAGGGTGATGATCAAGGTTGAGATCAGCGAGAGATGGCGACGACGATGGTGGCAAATTAGGTCGAGGGAGGTGACAGAGGGCGAGGTCGAGGAAGGCGATGGAGGGGGAGGTCGGGGTGGTGACGACAGGCAAAGTCAAAGTTGAGGTCGAGAATGGCAAACTAGGGAGACGATGACAGTGACAACAAGTGAGATCAAGGATCGTCGGTAGTGAGGGAAAGCTATTATGCTTTGAAGTCTTTAACACATTGAAAATTATTTAAATAACACATAACTTTGGGGCAAAAATAGGCCCAATGTTTACTTAAACATAAAAGTTGCCAAACTATTTTGAGATTTTTTATTTGCTGGGATCCAATGTTAATTATTTCGGCTTTTTATACATATCAAATAACATCCTATATTTTTATTATTCGAGAACAATAATTGAATGATTTATCGATTGTGTATATGCTTAAATACATTCGATATAAAACATATGGATTATTCGTCTTCAAATATAATCATCATGTATAAATAAAAATATTATTTAATTATAATTAGGTAGAATTCTATCGTGCCAATTTTTATGTTTTAAATACTTTTAAAGCTTTTTCATTATCCCCTATTATTTAATTGATGAAATCATTAAGGTATTAATCGAAATAGTCTGGAACTAAGACTAACTAGGGAAAAAAGAATACATCAAAGTCAAATGAGATCACAAAATTGTTAATAAAATATAATTTAATCATGACCATTCTAAAAGAAAATTTTACTCTATCTGATTCCAATTGTCCTTAGGCAATATACATTGAACCTATATGAATATCCCATCCCCGTCTATTCTTTTCCTGTAAATTCTTCCTTTGGTTTCTCCCTCTCATCATGTGGTAACAATTGAGCACTAAGACTTTTTTCACTCATCGCAACAACTAAAAAAATCAATGTATAAAAGTAATCAAATCTTAGGGATATAAAAAAATATCATCGAATTTAGTTATGTTGGTTCTCCCACGATTGTTGGACCTTGTAATGCTCCATAATGCACCATACAAGGGTGTGATCTAACAGAATTGAATAAGAGTAGAAAGGAATAATCTTTCCATATATTTTGAGTATGAAGTGCATAGTTTAAAAATAATAAATTACAATAATATGTTACAATAATAGCAGCAATATCTTACAACAATTTATCAAATGTAACCTTGCTGAAAATCTAACAGAAGAAAGCTCTATTGTGGATATTTCCTAACAATCCTCGAAAACTTAGCCATAAGAGAGATAAAGCTTGAGTTTATCTCATAAAAATTGAAATATGCATCATTGAAAGACTTTGGGAGAATATTGGTAATATTATCTTTTGATGAATGAACCAAACAAATAAACGTCAAATAGCAACGTCGTCACGAACAAAATGAAAGTACACTTTAACATGCTTCACATATGCATGAAAATTAGGATTGGTTGAGAGATAAGTTGCACCCAAATTATCTCACCACAATATTGGGGGTGAAAAGATAGGAAATTCAAATAGTTGAAGAAGCGTGTATTTTGATTAATTAAATGATGTAGACATTGTGTATTGTTTCTTTGTAGTCCAAGAGAGAAGATTATTACCTAATTAAATGAGATAATCACCCGCATACTTGTGAATCAACATATGAAAAGGCATGTAGAGCAAGAGAATAAGAACGAGATATAACTAAGCCAAGACAACTAGTACATCGAATGAAGAATATGCTTGACAAAACACCAATGATCATTCAAAGGAGCATGCATAAATTGAGAGATCCAACTAATTACGAAAGATAGATGAATACTAGTAACAATTAAATATTATAGGGAATTCACTATTTTCCGATATAACAATGGATAAAATAAACCTTTGCGAAAGAGGACTTCATACTAGTGGCCAAAGGAGAATTAACTAGTTTGGCATGCTACACAGATGTACGATGGATCAAGTCGGTAATATAGTTATCTTGAGATAAAAGAAAACCATCGTGATGCGGTGTAACCTCAATGCCAAGAAAGTAATCTAGATGCCCCTAATCTTTTAAAACACACTTTAGGATAAGGTGAGTAACATATTTTTCAATAAAAGAGGAATTAGATCCAATGACCAGAAGATCATCAACATAAATCAAAATAACTATGATATTAGGTTTAAAAAACCAAACAAAGAAGAATCCACAACATAAACAATAAAATCAAACTCCAAAGGTGCATAGAACAAAGTATGAAACCATGTTTGAGACTTGTTTCAAGCCATAAGTTGCTTTTCGAAGATGTCACGCATAATATGAATATACTTCATCATGAAAGCTGAATGGTTGAGACATATAAACAGCCTCCTTAAGTTCATGTAAGAAAAACATTATTAACATCCATTTGATGAATGAGCCACCCAAGAGAGATTGCTAGGAATAAAATAGTTCTATTGATTGTTGGCTTGACAACTAGAGTGAACATAGCAATCAACTCCACCTTTGGTTGTTGATGAAAGACGTCCGTAACCAATCGAACTTTGTACCGAATAATAGTGTCGTCAGATTTTATACTTCACACAAAACACCTATTTGCATCTATGAACATTCATGATAAACTATTGAGGAACAAGCGTCCATGCATCACTAACAGACAGGGCATTCAATTTTGACACCATGTCTTCACACCAATGTTGGTGTTTAGTAGTCGACTAGTAACATGAGGATGCCAAAGGAGAAGAGGGATGAAAAACATTAAGGACCAAAGGTTTGTCAAGTCCTACAAACATGTGATAATTAACACGAGTATGAGGACGAATAACCATTATGGAGGAAGAAGGATCAATGTAAGATGGAGAAGGAGAAGACATATAGACAACAATCAACATAACAATCAAAGAACCAATATGAGCGGAAGAAAAGAGAATGATAGAATAGTGCGAATGATTGAAGAAAGTTTTACAAGGGTGAAAACTCAAGAAGGATGGTGGCATTGTAGAAGTTATGGTGAGCTAAGTGATGATGCAAAAGTAGGAGAAAGAACAATTGGAGGAGAAAGAAGGTATAGAAATGTGGTTTCATCAAATTGAGCATTATGAACATAGTAGCCTCCAAACATCGATAACTATGGTGAGAAGAAGGATATCATCCCAAAAATACAACGAATGAAAGAAAACTTGTGGCTGTTATATGGTCGAATGAAGGGAAACACAAAACAACCAAATATATGCGAAAACTCATATTTTAAGGCTTGCCAAATATAGAAGGGATTAGTGGCATTGGGAATCAATTAATAAGATATGTCGCTACCTTAGTCACAAAATATCGAAACTCCTGAGGAGTGTGCAATTAATGTCAAAGTTGTTACAATATCATGATGAAATTTATGCTCTATAACACATTTTGTTCATGTGCATGGGACAAATCCAGTGATGATGAATACCGCGATTATAAAATGGCACTTTAGAGCCAATAATTCTTCACCATTGTCGCAAAGAAAGTTTTTATTTTGTGCTTAAATTGGCATTCAATGAAACTTTGAAACATTAAGAATGAACTTAACTTTTATTTGAGAAAGGAAATAACCATACAAATCGGAAAAAAATATCTAAAAATAAGAGAAAGTAACGATGGCTAAAGGAGGAAAGTAGAGGTGTAGGAACCCATACATTTTCATGTATGAGATCAAATGGTGAAGTCCTCCGAGAATGGGAGAATGGTAGATGAAGTCGATAGGTCTTGTCGAGACACATGCATCACATAAGATATATGATGTAAAAGATAAGTCGGGAACATGATGGGCATCAACAACCTAAAGAGCTTTTTGAAGAGGAATGACGAAGATGTCAATGCCACAAATTAATAGAAGTTCCTGAGAAAGACTAGGGGAGAACATTGTGGATGGGCAAAAGCATGAAGATATAGAGATCATCTCTATTATGTCCCTGAAGGATTTTGTGATGAGTTCATCAATCCTTAACAAGAATTCAAGTAGGATAAAATTCAAAATAACAAGAATGGTTAGAGATGAATTGAGCAACAAACAATAATGGCTCAAAAAAAGGGACACACAAAATATTATTAAGATTGAAATATCTAGTTGGATTAAGTAAAACCTCATGTCTCGTGTGGTGAATCTGCAAACTCATACCATTGCCAACTTGCAAGCCATCAATGCCAGTGTAACTTGTAACAAGAAGAGCATGAATGTCCGAAGTGATATGATGTGTTAGGGATCCACTCTTGGTAATCACTAAGCACCTAAAGCAACAGGTGTGGGGTGCCTTGTAGACTAGTCACTAGTTGTGTGTGTGAGATAGAGAGAGTGAGAGAAAGAGAGAGAGGAGATGAAATTGGCTTTTGTATGGGCTATGTCCAATCAGACAAGTATCACAATGAGGAGCACGAATACACCCACACCCAAGGTATTGAGAGCATCTACTTTGTCTAGCAGAATGAAGAACTCAGAGTGAAAACATGGGCACAATTGGTTGCCGACTAAAAATTAATATCAACATGTCGATGTAAGGACGCGAGATGGATTTCATGTCTCAGTAATATACTATGGACATTTGGGTTCACTGCGAGAAGATAATGTCGCCATGATATCATGAAAATAAGTCTCTAGCTCGTTGAAAATTATGGCATTAAATGTAGGAATGGAGAAGGGACGTCCCGCTGTGGCCAACTCATTGGCAAAAAAATTGGCCACATGAAGATAATAGAAATCGAAGAAGCACCCTTCTTGAGATTATGAAACTGCATAGTAAGCTAGAGAAGATGTGTATGTGAAGGTGCACCAAACACCATATGAAGAGAATGCCAAGCATTATAGGAAGTATCAAGGCTCACAACATGAGAAAGAACTTACTACGATAGAGATGTGATCACTAGCTGAGGAGGAGTTGATCCTCATTTATCCAATCGACATAAGTTGGATTCAGAGTAGACAATTACATCATAGTCAGAGTGTACAAAGTAGATGTTGTCGATCTTAGATTATTGAGCGGCGAACATGGAGAACTATCAGTGAAAAACCTTCAAGCCCAATGCACTTAAGAAGAGGGAGAAATTGGATCTTCCAAATAATATAGTTAGTGGGATTTAACTTGGGTCAAGGCATGATTAACATGATTGAAAGATGTCAATGCAAGAGAAGGAATTACATCGATGGTGGAAGCCATCATAGTAGAGGACAAAAAAGACGGCATGAGAGAAAAAGAAGAACATACTAGTGGTTCTCTAATGTCATAATAGAATTGAATCAGAGTAGAAAGGAATAATTTTTTCACATCTTCTAAAATATATAGGTATACAAAGAGTATATTACAATAATCTATTACGACAATAGTAGTAGTATGATACAATAAATAATCAAATATATATGGTTTATGGTTCTGGCATGTATATTTCCTAAGATGACCTACGTCGCAATGTTAACTTGAATAGGATGAATGTCGTCATACCATGCATCACGTCTATTAGACTATGCATAGTCATGGCATGCATTTAGCCCCATGGTTGGGTGCGACATATACTATCGCACCATGCTTGGGTGCGACTTGACATCGCTTATTGTCATCCCTTGTCAATGCACATGTCACACTTGTTGCACCATGTATCTTCGCCTATGGGTGCAAGGTCGCATCTTATCCATCATGCCCAATATGATCATGAGTTGCACCTTAGATAATATGCTCTATCCATGTAATAGGTCACAACTTGCACCTTGGATAGTATAACATTCAAGAGGTTGCAGCTTGCACTTGTTGCATCACTGAAATATACAACAACAACAACAAAGCCTTATCCCACTAGGTGGGGTCGGCTACATGGATCACGCCATTCCGCTCTATTTGTTATCCATGTTCATGAGATTCGACAGGATTTTACGCTGGCTGTCGGGCCTAACACAACCCTCCTCCTTTATCCGGGCTTGGAACCGGCTATAAAACATAGGCGGTAATGGGGCCCACCAGTTGCAAAAAAATGCTGTTTGGCATCAAAAGTAAGAATAGACCTTTATTCTTATTGGTATTCCTGTACCAAACGTAGCCATAAGAGGTACAACTAAGTTTACTTCCTCAGAATGATTTAACTAATCAAATTGAGGAAAGGTCTTGATAATAGCATTACAGTAAAGGCATTTCAACCAAAGGAAGATAAATACATATGCATTTTGCTTCGGAACTACTAACTCATGGGAATTCAACATGGAAAACAGATAGTTTAATGAACAGATCATTCATCATCAGACATTAGGAGTGGTGATTATAAATTGGACAACATCTCAAACAGAATGAAATGCGACCGTATACAACAAGAACCCTACAAATTAAAGTAGACCAGTGGGTTGTTTCCCGGAAGGGTAAGATTGCGAAGGGATGGAGTCCATTTTGTTGAATAAATAAGCTTGACCTAACCAGAAACAATTTATAGTATCATAATTTAACATGTCTTTCCCCTACAAAATTACCGCAGTATGCTTCATAAGAACTACTTAAATTACTTATACTGAGTCACAAATGGTCAAAACGGACTTCAAAAAGCGAGAGTAAAACACAAGTAACATCAGGCATTATAGACAAGCTAAAAAGTGCCTATTAGCTCCTCTCAGTTATACGAGTATAAGTGTAATGAATCTATTCGTATTCCTCCGACTAAAACTATAATCTGATGAACAAGAGAACGATAACACAAAAAAAAAGTCAGCTGCATTTGGTAGAATGGAAAGAACAGGTTATTACTCCCCGCTCTGCGGTGCCTTTATCAGATTACACATTTTTTTAAGAAAAAGTGATAACGAAATCTTCAAATTGAAGGTCAAGAAACAAGCTTTCGTGACCTAAATCATCAGAAAAATGAAAAAAAATGAAAGGAAAGAGATGTTTTTTTTGAAATGGAAAGGAAAGAGAAATTAGCGGAGAAAACTAGGTGAGCCGAGCGATTGTTTTTACCTTGGCGCAAGCCGATGCTCGACTCTTCGGTGTTGATGTTGTAGAGGACGCCCTCGTATCTGATCTCGCTCTTGGAAGTCAAGCTTATCAAGCTCCCGATGTAGGAGTCCGCAGAGGACGAAGACCCCGCCGATGCGACACCCCCGCCGCCTCCGGCGCCGGCACCGCCGGATCTCGCCGCATCCGACGCCATATCAGCTTGGTTCTCGCCGCCGGCCAGCAGCCGCACGAAGAAAGGAGAGGAATTTTTTAGAGGGAGGGAGATGAGCGGGAGTGACAGGAAACCCTCGTTACGGCTTTCGCTTTTCTCTCGTCTGCTTTCGTTATTATATAATTGGGTCTGAGAGTATAAATAGAAAAAATGCCTTTGCAAATGAGAGCTAGCTATTAAGGTTGGAAGAGGCTACTTTGGAAAAGAAAAGAGAAAGGCTGAATTGAGAAGGGAATTTGCTCTATTGTTGCTTGTCTCGTTTTGAGTTATCCTAGACTTTTATTTTTCTGAAAGATATTTAGTGCTATGATGATAATAATGTGGAATCCAATTTTTTGAAATGATGTAATTGTACCAACCATTAGGGTTGGAGAATGTTGATGACATTGTAACTCTTAATTGCTATATTTTTATATGTTGATTATTTTATTTGTTAAACTTTCTTTGCACCTCTTTTATTCTTTGCTATTAATGAGTTATGGTGCTTTAATCTTTTGATTTATTGGGTTATAATCTTCCTTCCTTTTTTTCTTATGTCTAATTTTTCTTTCCTGCAGTAAGATTATGAGAAATGCTTATGTTGCAAATATGCTTGATAGGAAGTCGAGAAGGTTAGCTAGCTATTACAAGGGAACTAATCCTTAAGTTGAATGAACTAAGCCTTAACTTAGAGGGAAGGGCTTATGAAAGTTATATCTTGTCTTTGCTGAATGGTGTTGATTGGTTGGATCTTCTTGTCATATTGGGGGATGTTGAACATATTTCTAAATCTTGTTTGAGTTAAATTTAGAGTTTTTGTACGAGAGTAGAGAGACTTAGAATGATTTTTGATACTAGAGTGTGAGGATCTATATTTTGATATTATAAATAATTTATTTGTACATTTTCGAGGGTGAAAATGCTTTGAATGATTATTAACACGAGAATGTAAAGATCCATATTTTAAGGTTACATAAGTTTGACATCCAACTATTTTTAATAGTTTATTGCATACCTATTAATAGTTTTATCCTGCAAGGTGTTTCCATGTTCTCGTGATTATCTTGAAAATATAGTTTTATCTTCATAATTACCATTCTTAATCTATTAAATCCCTTTATTGGAAAAAAAAAGATAAAAGCATAAAAAGAAAAGAAATAATTTATAATTCATGTACCATTTCTGAAATTTTAATTTGTAGTAATTCTTAACTTATAGTTCTTTTTTTATAATCATCATACTCAAATTCTTTTTTCCATAATTATAAAATTTAGAAACAAACAATCTCTCTATTTTAGTTCGATCCTATTCTATATTAAAAGGAAAATTGTGTGCTTTCTATCTAAGTTGTATACATTGAAAATTATAAATTAAAACTTATCCAAAGAAATAATTTAGTGAGGTCATTACCCGTTTATGTACCTCTATGCTGAGTCCACTATCCCTATAAGAACATATATTTATGAGATTTTACCGAGTTAACATAGAATCAATATTTTTTTTATCACATTTTACTGTTTTTAATCTCATATACAATTTCATTTTATACCAAAGATTCAATTTTTTTGTTAATAGTTATCATCATGGTCAAAGTCCATTCAATTTTCTACGTGCCTAACTATTTTGTAATAAAATGATATTTTAAAAAGCATTACACTGACTAATACATCTAAATATTATTTGTTTTGCACGTTTAGCCCACATAAATTTAAAAATGTGTATTAAAAATGAGTACGTACCTACATATAAATCCATAAATCATTATCATTTTTTATCCGTACCAAATTATTCATTAATATTTTTTGTCATAAATCTTGAGTCACTACAATTAATATATACATAAATATGTTAACGGTATCAACTTATAAAGCATACTATGACTTTCAATTAGGAGGAACAACGACGTAATGCTTGTGGTAAAAACCAAATTCTAAATTTATTGATCCATCGGTCAAAGTCTGAGCAGTTTGTGTCACTTTTTTAGTTCCAAAACAAGAATAAGTAAAATATGGATAGGGCCCGAGAAAACAACTAGTCGACACTGTATTTGTTAATAATTAAAGAAATTCCAAAAATTAGTCGGAACATTAGTAATTTTAAATATATTTTTTTTCATAAATTCGAGCGGGTATTTTTTAAAAAATAAAAAATAAAAAATAAAAAATAAAAAAACAATAACCCTTTCGGATTGTGCAGAAAGCGTTGAAGACCAAGAAAAGTAAGGCCGGCGGTCGGCGCTGCCACAGAAGACGTCAACGGGAAACGCCTCGCCGTTACATGATAAAAAGTGAAGAAAAGAAACGACTCCTCTCCATCCTGCACCTCCGGGGCCCATTCTTAACGTGCACCGGCACCAGGGGAGCGGGGTGCCTCACTTCGTCCTCTTCCGTCGGTCCCGCTTAAGCAAAAAACTGCCGCCACGCGGCGGAACCCGCCGTGGGCGACGCTCCTCAGGCCGGGCACGAAGACGACGGAAGCGCCAACAGTGTGGTGCCGTGATGCTGCGGTAGGCGCGTCCACGTGTACGGCCTCGATTGGGGCGCCGGGGGACCGTACCCGTCCGGCCCCCCTTCTCCCCGCGATGGCACGGGCGGCATGTGAGACTTGTCCCCACCCCAAGGAGACGGTCTTCGCTTCCGCATAAAAGTCTTTCGTGCGCGCGGCTCGCCTCGAATGGCCCGTCCACGTGAGTCTCTGCCCCTGCGTCACGCGCAGCCTTGACTGTACGCATATATAGTTCACGAGGATGAAGAAATCCGCGGAAGGCAAACTTGGAGTGCGAGTGCATAAAAAATAAAGTATGCAAATGTCCGTTTCATCCTACTGCCCTTTACAGTGGGAACACGGCTTCGCGCGCCAGAGTGGCAATAAGAGGTGAGAAAGGAGAGAGAAAGCGAGAGAATTTTTTCAGCAGAAAGTGCGTCCGTGTGTATGAGAGAGAGAAAGACCGAGATAGAGAGAGAGGGAGAGAGTAAAGGAGGCGAAGCTTTCTGGCGATCTCTCTCTCACATCACTTCCAAGCCAAGAAAGGGAGGAAGGGCAGAGCACAAAAAGGCCGACGATAAACCCTAGAAATCTCTGTTTCCTTTCCGGCCTCCAAGTCGCCCAATGCTGTTCAATTCTCGGCTCCAATGGTGTCCAGATCGGGTCTTGACGGAGAGTTGATCTTGTAGAAGATCCAGTGGAGGAAAATTTGAGGAGTATTGGAAGTAGGTTGAACTCGGTGATGTCTGCCAAACCGACTACAAGGCTGAAGAAACTGGCGGCGGGGCCGCCGCCACCGAAGCCCGGGAACTCCCCTTCGTCCTCGACTACGTCGTCGTCCAGGCTGCCGCCCGAGGCGTCTGCCGATGGGCAAACCTCCCCGGCGTCCTCATCGGCGCGGAGCAGACCCCGCAGCTTTTTCGCGGATGGCGCGGCTGTTCTGGATGCCCCGGTCTCCAAGGAAAACGTTACGGTCACGGTCCGCTTTCGGCCCCTCAGGTTCGTGCTCGTTTTCGTGGGGTTCTTAAGCTTTATGACTTGGATTTCTGGGGGAATTCGGGGAATGTGAATCCTTCGTATGTGTGTTTGTGGTTCGAATTGGTTTGACTGTAGCCCACGGGAGATTCGTCAGGGAGAGGAGATCGCGTGGTATGCCGACGGGGACACCATCGTCAGGAGCGAGTATAATCCGTCACTGGCTTATGCATATGGTATGTGCTATGTGAGGGTGTCGAGTCTCGTTATATTATTGAGTTAGTTTTCCGGTGATTCCGTCAGCATTTTGCTAATTTCAAACATTCATGACTTTCCTTTGAAAAACTCTCCAGCGCTACCATCTTGAGTTAGTTTAAAGCTCACATTTTCTTCCCTGAACCAGAATTCAATTCCATGTCCTGGACTTAAAATAATTAAACAAATAATTGAAATAAAATTTGTAAAGACATCAAGTATTGTAGAACTTTTATTGACTGCAACACAACATAATTGGTTTTTTTCCTCTGCGACCTCTCTCAATTGAAGTCATCTATAGATCTCTTTCCTTTTTCTCCCGAGATGTTTAGAGGTTAGGGTTACTTGCGATTTTGGACTACTCCACTTTACATTAAGCAACTATTTCCCTTGTCAAGAGTGTTATAATGGTGATGGTGTACGATCATATTAGGATCAGCGGTTAGGTTAAATATGCTAACTTTAGAAAACTGCGAGAAAAAAAGTAGATTAGATATGTTTATTTCCAGGGCAAAAAAGGGAATCTCACCCCCACCCCCACAAAAAGGAGAAAAAAAGAAAGGAAATCTGAGAGCCATTTTCCCAGTTGTCTCAGAATGACTATGTTCACTTTTTCTTCATTATAATCATATTCTGTTTTCTTTCCAAGTAGGTCTCATGTCCCCTATTATTTATTAATGAATTTGATGACCATTTCTGATTTTTGAGAGTATCATTTCTAATTGGTCTGCCAACAAATGCATGTTGAACCTGAGAGACATTAAAATGAAAAGTTGTCTCTAATCAGTAACCAATACATGCTATGATCGGAATATCATTTGTTTTTGTTGAAACAAAAATGTTGTAATTTCTCACTGCATTTTACCAAAGGCTTCAAGAAGGGTGGGAAGCGAGTTACTGCTCTTCTGAGAAATATTTAATAAATTATCTTTTTTTCTTGACACAGAATTTCTGTATATGTCTCTTTGATCAGTTTGATCATGTTTCTTCAGTAACTATGCTTAAGCTGCAGTTGTAATAACCTTTTTAAAATCTTTGTGCTTCTGTTAATATCATAATTAATTTATGGATTGCAAGAGGAGGAGAAGATACCAAGTAATCTTAATTGAATGCATTATTTAATTAATTCTTCACTGCTTACATGGAGCCAAGAGTTTCCTTCTTTTGCCCAATGCCCAATTTTTTTAAAGAGAAAGGACTACCCATGAAGATCCTAGCTTGCTTTGAAAGAGACATTGTTCACCACAATATTGCTGGACAAAATATCACAAATCATTGTTCTTTTTAGGATGACTTGAGAAGGTTCTGTGAATCATGATATATTAATTGTTTTAGAGTAAATGCCTGAAGCACTACTTAGAAGGTGGTGGCCAAGGAAATTTTTTTTTAGTTATTTAAAAAAGAAGCAAATTATACTTGATGCTTCGAAAACATGATGTATTGGGACAGCAGAGACAGATATTATTTTGAAAGTTTCATAAAAATTTCCCTATCGGTATTATTAATCTATATTTTTGTTACTTACGGAAACAACAGACTAAGAGGACTTGAATCTCTCATGGAAGTAAATCTGCAATTTTTGGACAGCTCTGAAGTTTGAACTGATATCAGTAAATTATCATGAATTTTGGTTTTCTTCTTATCGAGTTTATGGGGTATTGCCATTCACCTCTAGAAATATGATTGTCTGAGTTCTAGCAATTGAACAAAAGCATAGTTACATGTATATGTATGTTTTTATTACGGAAATGTACAATTTACATGGTTCAGCAAGTTGAACTAATTCAAATGAAGTTTTATCTTCCAGTTTGCATAATGAGAATTATTTGCTTTGATGCTCATCATGAAAGCATTCATATAGTTGAGGACAAGGGGCACATAATTTTGCCCACTTCTATCGATATTTTATTTATGAGGAAAATGATATAAATCAATTGCAAATTGTTGAAACTCCAGACAGAGTATTTGGACCTACAACAACAACTCGTCATGTGTATGATGTTGCTGCTCAGCATGTGGTTAGCGGTGCTATGGAGGGTATAAATGGTAATGACTTTGTTATTCTTATATGTTACTGACTTAACTGCTTGCTTATATTCTATTTTCCAGTTACTTGGTCACTTGTCTTCCAATATTTTGGAGTCATGTTCGCAAAATTTGAAGTAATGCCTTTTCTTTTGATGCTCTCGAAAAAAAACCTTTTCTTTTGAAAGACATGTCTTTTGAGAGAATGAAAGGCCAATTAAAGGAGTGCTGTACTCATTGCATTAATATCTTAGGTAGTTGGTCATGCAAACCAAAAATGCCGTACCTTTTAAGGTATATTTATGTTATTGGGCGCTCATTATTCCGATTAGCTCATTGAAGTGATATCTTTTCTAGCCTTTTAACTGATTTTGATGTCTAATGGATGCTGCGACTCTGGTTTCTGTCTTTCTTGAGTATTCTAATTTTAATGATATTTCTTTCCTGGTTTAATATTTAGAAGACATATTCATTGCTTTCCTTTGAGTCACAATGTCTCCTTTCTATATCAAATTTAAGATCAGCAAGAAACAGAAATCTTGTAGCTTATTCGAGTCTTACTCCTAATAATAAGTTACAGGTTTTGTATTATTTTCATTGCAAAGCAAATGCCAAAATTTCTACTTTCATGAGTTATGTTAGAACTTGTGATATTATAAGAAGAAATTTTGCCTGCATAATTCTCAAGTGAGAAACCCATAGGGATACTAGATAAAGTATAGTTTACTTAAATGAACCTTGAATAGTTTTTTATTCTTTTCTAAGAAAGCTTTTCTGTTCTTGCAATACAAATTGTTAGATTTCATACCCTAAAAAACTTAAATTTCAAAATTTTGTGCACTTTTTTTGCTTAAGATGTGGTTCTGATTAGTAGAGATATCATATTTAATTTCAATCTGCTTTTGCTCTTTCACAGTTAAAAGTATGAACTTGAACTTTTCATATATGGAGTATATTATTACTGGTTTGTCATTTAACACTAGATACAAATCTGCTTCAAATAAAAAGGGGAAGCAGGTAGACAGTCGTGCATTTTCTGGATGTCTATGCAAACTTCTAGAAAGAAACTATATTGTTGTTTGCACCATTGATATTCCATGAGAGAACTTCAAGCAATGCAATTTCACATTATACTTTGTCACATCTTTTTTGAGAGGGAAGTTTGTCAAGACATTTTCTTTGTATTTATGTTTTAGGCTATACATATAAGAGGGTGTATCACCTTGATTTAATTATAGACATGTCCCTTATTTTAGAAGTACAAGAATGGCTGGCCTTTGTGCAGTCATCCTATTTTTTTGAGTTCACATGGAAGTTTTTCTTTTGAGAGCAAGTTAACAAGGAAGTTATTTCTGTCTTCTGCAGGTACAATTTTTGCATATGGTGTCACCAGCAGTGGGAAGACACATACAATGCATGTAAGGCCATTATTTAAATGCATAATTTCTTAGTTACAATTTAATCTTAGTGAAATAAAAAAATGTTTGTGAAACAAAAGATTGCGCATCGGTAGATCTCATTCTTGTTATGCCATGGCTTTCTGACTGTTAGATTTGGTGATGTAAACAAAGCTGCATTCTAACAACGAAATTAGTAAAAGATAAGTGCTTGAAACTAATCTATCAACCTTTCTATTATTCCAGTATGCTATTTAAATGGCACTGCATGGCTTTCGTTAATGCAAGAACTATTGTTCAGTAATTCACTCTATCATGCATGCTTGAAAGAATGAGGTTAACAGGAGAGATGGCAGGTTCTTATACTAAAACTATTTTATCGTGAATTCCATATTGTTAAGTAATCGATCAAATAAACATTAAAGAGTTTATTCCAAATGTTTCCTCTATCATGCCTAATTAGTTGAGTTGTGCTTCATTAAAAAAAAATTGTGGCATTTCACAGGATTCCTGAGATTCGTTGCTAATTGGCCAAGATGAATAATTAAGCAGCATTGATTAAGCTGTGAATCGCATATTGAGCCATTCACATTATTTCCCTAGAGATTCTCTTAGGGCGAATTTACCTATGTGATGGATACTAGCTCTTTGGTTTAGTGACAAGCTTACAGTTCTGACATTCTATTTCTATATTGCATTTTCATGCTATGTACCGCCTTTGAGGCTTAGTATCACCCAGTTATCTGATTAATTATCATAATATGAGAATGCGTGTATATTTCATGTGTCACTAGTATCATCAAGACTCGCGAGATGTGGCATTGCTAAGTGCCTTCTATTCTGTGTTTCATAATGTCTATTGTGATGCATAAGATCCTCATATATGGCTGTCAGGGAATATGCTGGTGTCAGTTTCACATATTATTAATATTGTGTATGATGATTACTTGAATCAGATGCCATGATGACTGCTTAGAGTCAGACATTAAGTAGTTCATTACCATTAGATGCAGTGGTGTTGGATGATCTTGATTTGACAAGTTTGATGACCTTAACCTTAGTCCTTTCTACGTTCTTATTTGAGATATCATTCTGTTTGATTCTGAAACCTCTTGTAAAAGCTTGTAGTTATGTATTACATATTTGGATATGCCAAATCTGTGTTCTCTAAGTTGTATGCGCTTATGTTTCCTTTATGATGCTTAGGCCTTGTAGATGATGAGAATTGTAACAGTCTACTTTGTTAAAGCCATCTTGTCAACATGTTTTCATTTGCAGGGATGGTAGGAAATTACCATTTGGGGTTCAATCAAGCCTTGAACTCTAGTATGTTTGAGCTGTTATCTTAAAGATTAGATAACAGAATTAGCAATCAAGAATAGTGATGGTTAAAAACTATTTTGTTGGAAATAACTGTATAATGATATTCTTGTTCTTGACGAGGATAGTGGATCCAAGCAGAATACCGGTCTCTATCGTCTGAGGGATTATTTGAACTTTTAATTGAGGGTTCATCGAGCCTTTGAAAAAAAGAATAAGGATGCATTGAAGTTTAAGATGAAAATAATCCTGTTAGAATATAAAGTTAGGGAAACTACAAGAATATGGATATGCATTTGGTAGTTTATCTTTGTGATCCCATCTAAGGTCTCCAGCATTGCTGTTGTGTTTGTAAGAATATAAGCATGGTGGTCCATAAGATGAAGTGGAAAATTGTTCTTTCTTTGTTGAAGGGGAAATGTGGTAGTCTTGTTACCATAAACAATTTTTCATAACATGGATTGTACACACTGCTTACTTTCTAGTCTGTGGTTGTCATGTCCCATAACAGAAGTAGGTGATTGTCATTTGTAAATATGTTTCTTTTACATCTTGTTCAGGTAGCATAATTTGCATCATATACTGACAGTCTTATATCACTTGAATATTTCTTTGTTCTCAGGGCGATCAAAGGTCCCCAGGAATCATTCCTTTGGCAGTGAAGGATGCTTTCAGTATCATACAGGAGGTACTAATTGACAAACTTATATAGCTGAAGTATGTGCCAGAATCTCCACTACGAGTTCATACTAAGATTTGCACTTTCTTTTGACCGTAGACACCGAGCTGTGAATTTCTCCTTCGTGTATCATACCTGGAAATCTACAATGAGGTATTGTCCACAAGTTTTTTTGGAATACACTTGGTCAATTCCGATGCATCCAAATTCAACATCTATGCCCTTTAGTTTTTTATTTTTTCACCAGGGCTATTTAGATTTCTTCCCCATTTGAAAAGTTCAATGGGTTGTCTAAATAATTCTGTCTAAACCAAGAGAGATTCTCAAATTATGGTTTTAGTTCTACCACATAACATTTCCTAAAGGTCTGTTCATGCATGTAGTGCAATCAAAAAAGGTTTTAACAAAACAAAATCTAAACATTATGCCTTTGTTCAAATATTACAATTTCTGAAAAACTTAGACTGAAGAAAAGAATAGAGGCTAAAACACATGAAAGCAGCTTAAGCCAAGTCCAATACATTTTTTTTTTGAGAAAGAAGTCCAATACTTTTATTCCAGTGCAAATGATAAAACTTCGAATATGAATTGATTGATTGCCAAATGCTCGTTTAAGACATCTCTTATAACGTTATAGTACTAAATTATTGCACGCGCTATGTGAGTTATGTCCATGTACATTTCTTAGTACTTTCTCTTACCATCTGGTGTGGTGCAATGTTATAAGATCATGACGTATTACATAAAAAATCGGGCACCTGAGTGAAAATGACTATGCACGTAAGAACATGAAGCTTATCCAATCATCAGGAGACGTGGATATAACCAGTTCATTGTTTATCTCAAGTCTAGCACTCATTGATATAGGAGATTTACTTTATACCAATTTGGGCTTGACCAGCAGGAAATACATGGGACATATGTCTTGCTGCATTTTGAAATGGAAAGTTTCACCAATTCCACTTGTTGGAAATATGTTGAGAGGAGCCAGATTTTACACCTGCTTCTTAATAATCTCATCCTCCGTTAATCCTCTTTCTCATAATCCTATTACAAATTTCCTTTATGTTTATCGCTTCACATTTTTTTTGAGAGGGAAAAGGATGAGTACCAGTTCGGTTGCCATCCATATATATATATATCACTGAAAAGAAATAGCATGTACATACGGAGCGCTCTCCAGGGGAAACAACAACAACAACAACAACAAAGCCTTATCCCACTAGGTGGGGTCGGCTACATGGATCATACGACGCCATTCCAAATTTGTTGATCCATGTTCATGAGATCCGACAGGGTTTTACGCTGGCTGTCGGGGCCTAACACAACCCTCCTCCTTTATCCGGGCTTGGGACCGGCTATAAAACATAGGCGGAGTTTTTCTTCAAATTATATTGGCGCAGAAAACAAATAATAAAATGACAAAAAATTGATTTTTTCTTCAAATGGTAGCATTAATAGCTGGAAATAGAAATTATAACAGCCAGTAGATATATTGTATGATGTTGAACATGAGAAAATAAATTTCAACATGTGGTAGAAATGACAATAGATGTCTCGATGAATCCTGACATTTAGCCAGTGAATACTAGGTAGGTCATAGGGGATTAAGAAATTAGAGTCATTTTCACCCATGGTTCCAAACTTTACCTAAATCTTGTTTTACTCCCCCAACTTATTAAGCTGCAACAAAATAGCCTTTTTAACTTCCAATACCAGATTACCTAGTTAAAATATTCTTAAAAATATATCTATTTTTTAAAATATCTCCAGGGGAAAGTGGCAAAAAAAAAAAAGAGAACAGGTACTAAAAACCCCACTCCCAAAGAAGACAAAACATGTGATGTACAATACCGTCTGACATCTCTCCCCACAAAAAATGACACGGTTGCGCTGAAGCTAGCACAGGCACTGGCCAAAAAGGTCGCTAATGGAACTCTCCATCCCAGCCTCTGTCTGCCAAGTCCCCTGAGAGCCTGCCAAAAATCCCCAACTGGCAGAGGGGCACTGGCCATACTGCTCGTCCGGGACCAAACCTCTCTAGCCACTGAACATCCGAAGAATAAATGAGTGACATCCTCCTCCATCTCCCAACAGATTACACAAGAAGTATCCGCCAGTGGTGCCCACCGTGCTCTATATACTCGAGTAAGGATCCACTCTCTGGTCGGCTTACACATTGGTTGGTCTAAAAAGTACAATCATGTATCCTGGAAAGTGAGTCCAAGGTGGCAGTTGATTTTTCAAGTCAGTCACAATTTCAGGACCACACCTCACAAATCTAGTAACGGAAATCATGGATTTCATTGATTGGACATGGGAGGTTTACATTACCCATATCAGTCACTGCAGGAAGGAAACAATTTTCCAGACTGGCTCACCAAGTACAGAGCATGTGCTGAAAGAACTAATATATTCCCCACTAGCTTTGTCACAGCTTCTCTTCAGAGATATTGTAGGGGTTTCTATACCCAACTCACACTTTAGTTTCACATTTTTAGACTTTATGTGTAAGGCCTAGGCCTTCTTCCAATCCATGAGGAAAAAATAAAGAATAAAGTGACATGACTCGTTTCTCAAAAAAAAAAAGAACGGACGACTCAAGCATACGTGGAACTTTATGTATTTTGGATTGGACATGATATGATGACATGTGTCTTGATCGTTTCTTTGTGAATTCCCTAGTTCTTACATTTTAGCAAATTATTATGCATATCTGAGAATTTGGAGTTTGTACTGCTGACACATGCTCTTTCATGTTTTAAAAGGAAAAAAAAAGATGCTTGTTTCATTGGCAGGAAAGATGTCCTTTTTCTTGTAATAGTATGCAAATGGTTTTTCTTATTTACTAAAATTTTTTTTTTCAGGTTGTTAATGATCTTCTGAATCCAGCAGGGCAGAATTTACGGATTAGGGAGGACGCTCAGGTTCTATATTTTATCTCAATTTATTTGTTATTTATTTATTTTTCATTTATGTTCAAGTATTATTTAAGTGTCACATTATTCATGAGAACATTTTTTCCATACAACAACAACAACAAAGCCTTATCCCACTAGGTGGGGTTGGCAGAGAACATTTTTTCCATATTAAAAACATATTATTTTGACATTTTATATCTATATCTCAAGGTTCAGTTATCTTGTATGTTCTTTTTCTCCAGTATAACTTTCAAATGTATGTTGATGGAATAAGTCTTAACGGGTACATAGAACATTTGCCTATATATATTTTTAAATATTGCTTATGTTTCGCGGAATGTTTTCTGCTCATGTACAAAGTGTTGAGCTATGAAGTTGTACTATGATTCCTTGATGTGCGACTATTTAAATTGTCAAGCATGCCATTAGTAATTAGGAATTTCTACCCATCAGTCTTATAGTTAGGATATCAATTGTTTAATCTTTTTTACCCTGCAAAAAAAGGAAAATAGTCTTTTAGGAATGGTACTGGGGCATTTTGCCCCGTTCTTTCACATTGATATTCAACCTTTATTTCTACCCATCATTCTTATAGTTAGGATGTGCCTCTCAATTGTTGAATCTCTTTTACCCCGCAAAAGAAGGGACAAAAAACTTTTAGGAATGGTACTGGGTCATTTTGTGCCCTTCTTTCACATTGATATTCAACCTTGTAAGTTTGCTGAGATGCATTTTGCATTTTTTAACTTTGTCGAGGATGCAAATACATGTTCCCTTTCACTATCTTTGATCTCTTGTTGTATGCCAACCTGTAAGCATTAGTGTGGTTCATTATATCAGTTTAGATCTTAGATATGCAAATGAAGATTATTAGCAGTTTTAAATGCCATGAAGTAGTTTAAGAGAACCATCCTGAATTTTCCTTACTTTTTCATAATCAGTTCGTGTGTCGTGTAAGACTGTATATTGGCGACTTTTGGACATTTGCTAAAGATCCATGGAGTTTGAGTACACTATTGATGTAACTTATTAGCTTGTTCTGTTCTATTAACTGAATCATTGCAAGAAGGTTGCATTTAGTGGCTTATTAGATTTTAGCATAGCAAAAATAGGTAAGCTGGACAAAAATATTCACCGTGTATTCTGATAGTCAAAGAATTTGTTGTTGAATTTCTTTAGCGGATTTCTTTGTTGTGATGATTAGCTATATCTATAATAAAAAAATGACATTATCTGGAAATGTACATGCATAACCACATGAGACTGTCATTCCTATATACTTTTCCTAGCTATGGGTCTGCTGCATGGAGGAGACATTTTCTTGCCTTCAAAAACTTGATTTTCCCTAGCTTGTTTGAAAGTATCATATACTGAAGCTAAATTATATGAATGCTAATGTGATCTTTGAATTGATTGTTATTGTAACCAGGGTACATTTGTTGAGGGAATTAAAGAAGAAGTTGTATTGTCTCCTGCTCATGCATTGTCCCTGATTGCAGCTGGAGAAGGTAAATTAACTATCTAATCTCTGTTGATAAACATTTCCTTTACTGATATGCATGATTTAACTCATGCATATTATAATCTGAATCCGTAGAATTAGTTTTGCATATCCGATGACATATATTATATCTTCTTGAATGATGTAGTTATTTGCTTATCAATGCTACTTTATCAATCCTTATGATGGTAACTTTGATGCGATGACAGAGCATAGGCATGTTGGATCTAATAACTTCAATCTACTAAGCAGCAGAAGTCATACAATTTTCACACTGGTAATCCAACCTCGTGCAAGCAATTGTGTTTGGCTAAATGTGTTAAAACTTTCATTGCCATCTATTGCATTAGAACGTTTGTTTCCTATATTTCTCTTTATTATGTTTATGGTTTTTCTATAGACAATAGAGAGCAGCCCCTGTGGTGATTGCAGCGAAGGGCAAGCAGTTAGCTTCTCCCAGCTTGTAAGCTTTGATCATAATGATTCTAACTTCATCTTGTTTTCCAATGCTTTTCTTATTTCCTTCTAGCATCTTGTTGTTCATATCCTGTTGTCCTTTCTTAGAGTGCATGCATTGGTAGCCTAGCAGGATTAAGCTATAATTAATTAAAAAATCAACAAATTACTTTCCAATATTTTCACTTTGGTATTACACTGGTTGTTCTTTACCATTAACTTGGTTGCATATTCTTTACCACCAGTAGTTTAGATTTTAGCTGTGACTAGTTTTTCCGTCTCATATATTGACTTATTGTTCATTTATCTCCCTGTAATGTGCAGAACCTCATCGACCTGGCAGGTTCAGAGAGTTCACGGGCTGAAACTACTGGAGTACGTCGGAAAGAAGGATCTTATATCAATAAAAGCTTATTAACCCTTGGAACTGTGAGTCCTAGGGTGCTACTGTTTTAGCATCAGTATTCACTTGCTTTCTCACTAGGATTTCATTTAGATGTCTGTAAATGTAAAATTTATATCAATTTCTTCTTGAAACATAGATGCTTGCGCCTTTTTATTTTATAAGTTAGACATGGTGAGTCCGTTGGCATATGGACATTGATGCTGGCAATGAAGGCCATAAAACTGATTAACCTTCGATCTATAAGTGTACTGAGTCCTAAAAACTTTCTCTAAAAAAGTATACTAAGAACTAATGCCTCTTTATCACGCTTATCAATGAGCTTTCATCAATTCCTTAATCTAGAGTCTAGATAACTCCGAGTAGCATAAGAATGTATATGGTGCACCCAAGGAGGGAAGGGAACATTTTCTTTTTGGAAAAGGAACGTGGAATGTATTAAGACCTAGGTCTCTCTAAAAAAAATATTAAGACCTAGGTCCTATGTATTAAAGCCATTGACAAACATTATACTTAACAACATTTTTTCTGTGGAATGGAAAAACTTAACAACAAAATTCGAAACACGTAGTATGGTACATGCTTATGACTATATGCTTCCCTAGTCTGTTAGTAGACAAACAATATTTGAATATAACCAAAATATAGGTTCTTTTGAAACTTACTAGCTGCATGTGGAAATGGCGATTTTATTTTATTTTATTTTTTTGAGAAGGGAATGGAGTTTCTATTTTGGTAAAGAAAATACTATTACCATTTTATGCAATTGATCTTCCTTCATAAGTTCTTTCAATTGTGATTTCATTTCCTATAAGTCATTTTATGACTAATAACTTAATTTTGCTTGAATCACTATTGAGATCCTAATGATAAAGAATTTTTTTTTTGAGAAGATCCTTATGATAAAGATATCTTTGAGTTTACTTTTTTATTTTGGAGGCCTTGGGTTCTTTGTCTTAACTTCTTTAAGGGTTTCATTGCGTCTTTTGTATTATGTCCTTGGTCTTTTGTCTAGATATTAAATTTTAGATAAAGTACTATTTGAGTTCCACTTAATGGTCTTTCCTATCTCTTTGCCTTGTTCTAATGTTTTTTTAGCACACTAACAAAATTTGATGTTGTGAATCCTTCTGTCATCACCTTATTTTGATGGTCTACGTGTAACCTCAGATCTCTTTTTTTAAGGGATCTCAGATCTCATATTAGTACACAAGGAAGGAGTATAACACTCAAGATATATATTTTCTATGAAGATATACTATAGTCCAATACTTTTCCCTAATAATGCTATTGTTTAAATAAATTCAGTCAGATGGTGTAGATAAATCTATCTTCTTAAGTGAGCATTCATATTCATATTTTTGTAGCCGTGTAATCACCATTTACTTCCTATCATTTGAGCCATCATCATTTATTTCCTATCATTTGAGCCACATTTTTATGCAGCCTATGGATGTTCGACTAAGAAAAGTTGAAAAAGTCCAAATTTGTATTCTTAAAGAAGGTAGAGATCGAATAAATTAATTAAAAATAAATGCATTGTATGATGTTTGTTGGATATTAGTAGTTTAGCACTTAAAAGTGCTTGTTGGAACTTGGAAGAATAAAATTCATATAGGAAACCCCAAAAATCTAAGATTAATGTCTTGTTATTATAGAGTTGCTAACTTCTGAGCCAATAATACTCTACTTCCATTTTTTACATGTTAACTCACTGATTTGTGCATCTTCAGGTAATTTCAAAATTAACTGATGAAAAAGCTTCGCATATCCCATACAGAGATTCTAAACTGACACGTCTCCTTCAGTCATCTTTAAGTGGCCAAGGGCGTGTTTCTGTAAGTTTATTCTTACATCTGAAATACCATTTGCAACAAGAATTGTATGTAAATGTAGATCTAGCACAAGTCTAAGAATCAACTTTAGAAAACAATTTCGTCAAAAAAAAAAAACTTTAGAAAACATTCCACTATATATTAAAACAAAATGTGGAATTTACAAGTGTATAAAACAAAAGGAGCGAAGTCGGTGTGGAATTTAGAATATTTTGCTTCTGACTGCTATTGCTCAGCTCATTTGTACAGTTACTCCATCATCAAGCAATGCTGAAGAGACACATAATACATTGAAGTTTGCGCATCGTGCAAAACGCATTGAGATTCAAGCACTACAAAATAAGGTATGGTTCTGTCGTCTTTGATAATTTTTTTAACTTGACATTGACTATCAACTCCTTAATATAGATATTTTCCACTTGCCCACAAAAGATTTTCTATTCTATGTTATTATCTTACACGGCAGTTCCTCTTCTTTCTATTATCATTGTACATCTCTTCTTTTGTTTGTGCAGATTATTGATGAGAAATCTCTGATAAAGAAGTATCAGAATGAGATTCGCAGCTTAAAGGATGAACTAGAGCGGTTAAAGAGAGGCATTGTGAGCACCACTCCACAACAGGATGCCGGGGATGATGATATTTTCCTCTTGAAACAAAAGGTAGGAGAGAGTAAATGAGTTCACAGATTTCGAGTTTCTAAATTATATTTTCTTTTTTCGAAAAAAAATTGTTTGTTAAACTTCTTGTTTGATTAAGATCATTCTTAATTTGAAAAGCTAGAAGATGGCCATAATAAACTACAATCAAGATTGGAACAAGAGGAAGATGCTAAAGCTGCTCTGTTAGGAAGGATCCAGAGGTTAACCAAGTTAATCCTTGTTTCGACAAAAGCGAATCATTCTCCAAGATTCCCTCAACGCGCTGGTATCAGGCGGAGACATTCTTTTGGAGAGGAGGAGGTTTGGCAATTCATCTTCATCCACACGAAAAATCTTGAATAGCTAATTATATTAGTTTGACCATAATTGTCTCCCTTGTGTACTTATCAGAGCGGGCTAATATGTATTTTAAATTTATATTTTGGTCATCCAGCTGGCTTATCTGCCATATAGAAGACGAGAATTGATATTAGATAATGAGAACAGTGACTATCTTGTCCCACTAGAAGGGTTTGGTGAGACCAGTGATGATGCGACAAAGGAGGAGAAAAAGAACCGCAAGCATGGGCTACTAAATTGGTTCAAGATAAAGGTATGCATGAACTATATGTTTTTTCATCTAATACATTAGTTATTGACATCGAACAATTTTTCTTAATATAATTCATACTGTGTATCGTTCCAATTTTATTGATACACAACATGAATTATAAATATGGATATCAGGCAAAGGGTCTGATATCCTTCTTACCTTAAAAAAAACATTCATGCTGCGTATCTTCATTAATCAACTGTGATTGATTTTACTTCTTCAAAATTGTTCCTGCTTATTTTGTTGTAGAGACCCTTTCATAACAATTTCTCTGGAAGGAGTTAACATTGTCTCTTCATGCTTATCAGGTCTTTTTAGAATATTCCTTGATGCACTTCATGCTTTGGTCAGAAAACATTTGAATTCTTCTTTGTTGTTTAATTGTATAAGTTCCTCAAGTAATATGCTGTCCACTATAGTGACTATTCTGTTATCCAGACAAAATAGATGTAGCATTAAGTATATAACTGGCCACTTAGAGAAGTGGGATCATGGAATCTCATGGAAGCAAACATGAAAATTTTCATAAGCAACAGGTAGATGGAAATGTACAATCACGGATTAGGTCAGCAATGTATCTTGGGGGATGCTTTTTAGGTCATATTTAGGATGTTGACAGTTGTGCGATCACTGGGATGAAATTATGTCATGCTGAATATGCAGCTGACAGGAATAAAACTGTTGTTGTTGGCTGTGCTATCAGAGGACACTATCAGTTGATAGGCTACTGTCTGCCAGCTCTTTGAAGATACAAGTGAAAAGAAATGTATTACCTGCCACCTAACATTTTCAGATGCAGGCTGGCGTGAGCTTAGAACCATTCTGAAGTTGAAATGCTGGGAGATAATAGCAAGATATTGACAACCCACCTTGTCTATAATAATGATCTAAACAAAACATTTTTGCATGTATTGCCCGAGTTGTTCAACAAATTGGAAGAAAATTATCAATCAACTAATACAGAAACATGAATTGTTTAAAGCTCTTTGCATGGCTTGCTTCTCAATCACAATCAGTGTCATAGTACTTTAATGGCTACGAACCTTTTTATATCAGATGTTTTATTATATCTAAGTAGCTGGGTTGATTTATCTTCAGGTAGTTGAGTTGAACTCTTTGTCTGCTTTCGATAATCTTTCTTCACTTTCTTGTGTTTGTGTGATTCTGGAAGCTTTACACTTCTCAACCCCAAACCAAATCTTGCATATATTTCTTTTGGTTTCACAGCTTATAACCTGGAAGTAATTTTGCTGCAAAATCTTGTTCTCAGAAGCGAGATAGTGGATTGACAACATTAACAAGTTCCGATGGTGACAAATCTAGTGGAACAAAGTCGTTCACTACACCTTCAACACCTCAAGCAGAAAGCATAAACTTTCCTTCAGAACCCATAATCTCGAATTCCTTGTTTGCTGAAAACATTACCGCTGATCACATGTTAGAGTCCATGCCAGAAAGTGTTCAAATTGCTGATGATCTGTCATTGCAAGACACACCTATGGTAAGTTACAACCATCTGTAACTTAGGTTGTTTTTATTCATCTTTCTGTTCCCTCAAAAAGAAAATCATCTTTCATTATCGCAAGAAATTACATTTTTTCAGTCTGACTAAAATTTTGAATGTTGCACTGTGATTTTTTTTTTTCATGTAGGCTGATATGTTTTGTTCTCCTTAGTTGTAATTTTCTTACATCAGAAGGATCCACCTCACGTTTTTACTGAAAAAATAAATCATAATTGTATGTCTATATATTCAGTCAGCAATATAAGTTAGCTACTGGATACTTAATTCAATTTCCCCTACCAGACCTTAGATATTCAATTCTCTGCCTTGACTCATCCTCATATTTTTTTGTATTATTTCACCTTTTTGGGTTGCATCAAGGCCTGTGTTCCTTTGTTGGAGAGCAGAAAGGCAACATCAAAATAATTTAATAGGAGTGAAATAATAGTTTAGAATAGCATCAAGGCCATCCAGAATATTGCATATTTTGAATAAGTTCGAGCTTGCTTGATCCGTAGGTCTCTCTTTGTTGGTTGCCAAGCTGTTGTGCCAGTTATTTATGTTTTGAAACTTTTTCCTGTGGGTAAGAGCCAAAACAATGAAAAGAAAGAAAAAAGAAACTAATGAACAGTGTGTAAAAATCCATTTTGATTTTAATTTTTATGCCACTTGGCACTTCATGTCCAAGGTAGTTAATATTCCTGCCTTCAGAAATCAGTTTGACATTGTATTATCTCATCAGGTCAGCATTAAAACCATAGATCACGTCGAATTGCTGCGGGAGCAATTAAAAATTCTTTCTGGAGAAGTGGCACTTCATTCAAGTGTTCTAAAGAGATTTGCAGATGAGGCAGAAAGAAACCCGAGAAATGAAAGCCTTCAGGTGATGTCCTATTTCATTTTCTTTTTTTTTCCTTAAAATAGATTAAAATAATATGCACTGCTGAGATATTCTTAAACTGGAAGGTTGAGATGAAGAAGGTAAGGGATGAGATTAAATCCAAGAACCAGCAGATAGCTTCTCTGGAAAAACAGATGGTGAATTCCATGCCAACAACACAGAACAGAATAGATAATCTAGGCCATTCACCGGTAAAGTTTGATTTCTTGAATTTGTACAAGATCTGTTTCATGAGTTGACCCAGTTACATAATTCCAATATTGCAGTCATATGCTGAAATATTGGAACAATTAAACGAGAAGTCTTTTGACCTTGAGGTATGCAGTCAAGAACGGCTCTTCTTTCAGTTAAATGACTGGTAGTAACTAGTAGATCCGGACCATATTAGAACTATTTTTCATTGAGGTGAAACTATATTTTGCTCTTTTAAGCACCCACTTAACTCCGCCTATGTTTTATAGCCGGTCCCAAGCCCGGATAAAGGAGGAGGGTTGTGTTAGGCCCCGACAGCCAGCGTAAAATCTTGTCGAATCTCATGAACATGGATCAACGAAGCGTCGTATGATCCATGTAGCCGACCCCACCTAGTGGGATAAGGCTTTGTTGTTGTTGTTGTTGTAAGCACCCACTTATGTAGAGAGATTGTTTGAGCATTGTTATCTTAGATCTTCAGTTTGAGTTATCCTTGTGCAATGTATTCTAGGTAAAGACTGCAGATAACAGAGTCATACAAGAGCAGCTGCAACAAAAAGTAAGTTAGATCTGAATTTTTTTTTTGAAGTACAGTTATGTTTGAATGTTACCTTCTCTTACATTAAGCTATTTAGACATTCCTTTGTGATATTCGGATCCATCATTGAACAGATATGTGAATGCGAAGAACAACAAGAAACCATTAGTTCCTTGAAGCATCAGCTTGCTCAAGCACTTGAAATGAAAGATTCTTTTTCAGGAAGTTCAAAATCACAGAATTTTTCAGGCGGAACTAATTGTGAGATTGATTCTACATCAAACACTGAGAAATCACCTTCGAGAGATGTGACGGAAATGGTGTTGCGCCAAGCACGTTTGGTTCGTATAACCTGTGTTCAGTTGTTTCCTTACCAAGTTTTACATGTCGAGTTATCACAACGTATCTCCATTGCGTGTTTAAAGAAAATGATGTGTGCATCACACAACAGACATGTAGGTCTTCCAATTCTGTAGTAAGAACCAACAACAACAACAAAGCCTTATCCCACTAGGTGGGGTCGGCTACATGGATCATACGACGCATTCGTTGATCCATGTTCATGAGATTCGACAAGGTTTTACGCTGGTTGTCGGGGCCTAACACAACCCTCCTCCTTTATCCGGGCTTGGGACCGGCTATAAAACATAGGCGGAGTTTCTGTAGTAAGAACCAATTAAATAAATTTTCTGCTCGTGGAACCTATAGTAAGAGTTTCTTATCACAACTTGTATTGCCCACTTATCAACCATGATCAGCTGATCTTGATTCATAGCATGATCAGCTATTAGATCCCAATCCAACTGACTGATGTGGAGCAAATCTGTGGCCTTGTAGTGAGGGACCCTCATTACATAGTCAAATAGATAAAGCATTATAGCTGTCTTATACTTCATATAAAACGAAAATAAGGTTCATGGGACATGGTTGAAGCATAAGAACTAGACTCGTTTCAAACAGAAAATTGTCATCAAAGGTTGCTAGTATCTTATTTCAGTTATATGTGAATTTCTTTCTGTTGCATGTGTTTCCTTTCTTGTTTAAGATGAATGTATTAACACTTCTATGTTTGCGACAACCTTAGGAATCTGAAGTTGAAGAGCTCAAACAGAAAGTATCAGAACTAAGTGAAGTGAAAAGTCAGTTAGAAGCTCGGAACCTGAAGCTGGCTGAAGAGAGTGCATATGCCAAGGGGTTGGCTTCAGCTGCTGGTGTGGAACTGAAGGCACTCTCAGAAGAAGTTACAAAACTCATGAACCATAATGAGAGATTGGCTGCTGATTTGGCTACAGCCAGGAATGGTCAGCGAAGATTGACCAATGGACCAAAGAATACCAGAAGAGATGGCAACATGAAGCGGCAGGAACCACCACCGACCAAGAAAGAAGTTAATCTGAGTTATGCAAGAGATCTTGAAGCCACACTCGCAGAAAAGGAACAAAGAGAAGCTGAACTTCTAAGGCGAGTGGAAGAATCGAAACAAAGAGAAGCTTCTCTGGAGAGTGAACTTGCAAACATGTGGGTTCTTGTTGCCAAGTTAAAGAAGTCCCAGGGAAATGAACCGGATGATTTGAGCTCGAAATAAGAAAGGGTATTCAAGATACTATGTGCAGGTTTAGTGTTCAAGGTTGTAACACGCCCAACACTGGGTTTTTGTATGTAAAGAAATTTGTATATTGTTGCTGATTTGTAGTGTGAATTCCGATTGTTACCTTGTTACAATTCTTATCCCAACATTAGTCGACAAGAAGGTACCGAGGACTGCTAGGTTTGTATAGATTGTATCGTTTTCAAAAATCATGTTGACGCAATGCTCATAAAACCGTGGAGGAATGTATAAATGTTGGTAACTTTGTACCATCACCGCTGTTAAAATATGAGTAACTGATGGATTGCGAGTTTGGCATCTGTTATTGGTGCAAGAACCGAGGAATAAATGCGCACAATTTTGTGGCATCTTTTTCCTTAAAAATGCATCTCAGCATGTTCCTCATCTTTTCCCTTTTCTCTTTGGAGGAACTTGTTGACACCAAATCACGGCATTTGAAGATCGATATCTCAATGATCAATATTTCATTTTTAGTACGATCGTCTGGATGCATCGCTTATTCAAGGACAAGCTTTTTTCTTTTATTTTCTTTTGTATGGAGAAATTAATGGTGATACCAAAACAGTTGGAAATTTCCTGTGGCATTGTGAGATTCCAGTGCGGTTCTTGGAAATTGAAAGTTTTTGTGGGTACAAAAATTGTCCCATTCCCCTGTACGCGATATAATCTTAGATCGCGTTATTAATAACACCAAGTCCTTTGGATGCAGTCAGATATGGTTGTCGTTTGCGGTGCAGGAGGTATTTATTCGATTGGGAGCATCCAACATGCCTGGCCAAGCCCCACATGCATGCCGTCCCAGTGGTAGGTACTTCAAATTTTTTTTTACTTCCTGTGAAGTCTAATCATCTTTTTCACTCTCCTATTGTGTCCAGTGGGCAAAGCAATTTAGAAATTACGAGGAAAATGTGTATAACATATGTATTTTGCACGAATTGTAACTTTGTTTTAACATCATATAATATGCCCAATTTATCAGGAAAAAAAAGATATTTAACACTTTTTTATGCGCATATAGAAGGAGTTGATACTATTATTATTTCATAAAAATTAAAATATTTATAATTCAAGTAATAAAATTTTAATAATGATTTTTGAAGTGACAATAATATTACCTTATACAAGAATTGTTTTGGGGGCATGATGCCAAAACATAATCATAGGATGGGATTGGGCGTGAAAGACGAGTACTCATGTTTTTGTATGAATGCGCGTCTTCTCAACAATTCGAACTTGGATTTTTTTTTCGTCTATTTATAAAATATTATCTCATGATGTTTTTTTTTTCTTTGGTTCAGTTCATGTGACGAGGCGACGAGCACTTCCTCATGCACAACAGAACAACCGAGTCACGGAATCTCTTAGATGCCCCCTTCCTTGCCCACGCCCCATTTTTTTTCAGGAAAATAAAATTCCATTACGATGAACTTAAGATTCATTACACAAAATCAGGAAGAGGACGATCACCTAAAAAATATTCGCTATGTTGCCGACCAAAATTTGCAAGAAAATATGCGGTCCATTTGATCATCATCCCACTTTGACAATGGGAACGAGATGATCCACTATTTGTTCCATTCCATCCAAAGTTTCTCTCGTCATATTTACAAAATATGCAGGACGTCAAGATTTATCATGGTAAGTAAAATAACAATTAAAAAAAAGATAAAATAGCTCTTCACAAATTGCTTTGTTTTGTTTATTGGTATGCAGTAAAATGTCTGATTTCACAGAATGAGGAGCCATCAGAAAGATTCAAAGATAAGATTGCAGCAGGACAGAAGCATGCTTTTCTCTCATTTCACCCAAGGGGAAAACTATTTTGTCCATTTCACTCAACATAGAACTGTTTTGACCCTTTGTTCAATTATCAATCCCCTCCACCACCCAAAAAAAAAAAATAATAAGAAAGAGGAAAAACAAGGGAGATCTGTTCGTATATCTTCTGCATCAATGGCCATTTTGACGATGAGAAGGAAAAAGGACCCCGATACAGGACACAATATGATCCAAACTTCTGAATGACACACAAAATCATGTCATCTTTGAAGTCCATCAGGGATTCCTTTCTTAATTAGTAGTACATAAGGACATTAGTGCTGTTATTATAAAGTTATGACGCATGGTAAATTTTTTTTTACTGCCATAGTAAATATGATATAAATCTCAGGACCGAAAGCCCTATATATTATTAACGCCTTCTCCAACTAGTGTCTACATGCAAAAATTTCAGAATAATCAGCAGTAAGTAAAAGTTCCCAAGAGCCAACATTTTAGTAAAAAAGTTGTCAGACTTCTTGTGCTTGCAGAAGGACAAAGATTCCATCAAATTTGTTTCTTGTTACTGTTTTTTGTGTCCTGTGGAGTAACATTGTACAGGATTTGAGGGTAATCAGCAGTGTTTATCATGTATTAACTTATTTTTTTGTTACTCATTTGCACGTCTTTTTTAAAACTCTTTCGCACATATCAGCTGGTCAGTGTCAGAAGCTAGCAGCCTGCTCATCTGAAGTGGACTAATTTCTTAACGCCGATGACTGCAGATGAAGTGAATGCATGACCCACTGCATTGGCATCATTTTCCATAGTAATTAATACTGTTTAAAAGTGTTTTTATGTTCTGCTCTTTCTGCATCCCTAAAAATTAATGCTTTAAGTGGTTTGCAGATCCTTTTGCAGCATGGTAGATGCAGGCGTGCAGGTCAGGAAGTATCCTGTAGCCCTATATATATATTATATGTCAACACATATTTTGCTAGTTTTCTAAGAAAAACAAGAATCATTGGGTTAGAACGTTCAAAATAATGATTGTGCATTATGGTTGAAAACTTACTTCTAGCATTTGATTTTTATTCAGTCCAAATGCACTTATGGGCTGTTTGATCGGAGCAAAATTAAATTCAAAAGTGTAGAGTCAACTTTTTTATATTTCCATTTTTTTAGGTTGTGCTTCAAAACGGAACCATAGCTTCATCTAAGTTCTCGACAAATAATTAAATTGATAAATTAGTTTGAGGTATGTTTGGATGGAGTAGAATAACGAAATTGATGTGATAGGAAAAAATAAATGTGACGAAATTTTAGTGGGTTTTGAATTAAAAATAGTAAATATAAAGTATAATTTTATCATTAATAAAAATAAAAATTTTATGAAAAAAATTAGTTAAAAAATATATTATTTAAATATAAAAATAATTTTTGAAATTAATTATATTTAACGAAATATTAATTTTTTAATAAAATAATATGTAATAAATAATATTATATTAATCTTTTGTTCTAAATATTCAATATTTAATAAATAATTTATTTTATAAAATAAATGTGTGTGAGAGAGAGAGAGAGTAAAAATAAGAAAAGAAAAAAAACGTTGTCGCATCAGTGAGAAAAAAAGAAATACTACAGTGTCTCAATTTCACAAAAAAGTTAGAATCGGGGCCATTATCTATTGGAACCATAGTTCCTCTCGTCGAAGCCGTGGTTTCAATTTGGTGTCTTCCCAAACACGACTTCGAGATGTGCAAGTATTGTTGCTAGTTAATTCAATACTTCCACCAAAATATATATGAACTGCAATTCTAAAAAGTTATCCAAATTTGCCCAAATTGTTCGAACCATGAGTTCACCAAGACACATTAATTATGGAAGATTTTATTACACTTGTAGAGAGCACTAAAAGGAGATGTTATTATTACACTCTGATTTGCCAACAAAAAACTTTGGATTATGCATTTGAAACTGTCATCTTTCTTATTAATCGCCTGCTTACTCATTCTCTCCGATTTATTTCACCTTATTATAATCTTTTACATGTTTTTTTTGTTCCCATTTCTTTTTTTGGTTACTGTCTAACCATATATATATATATCATGGTTATCGGTGTCTTAATTAATTCGCCATGTTTCTATTGTTCGTGTTGTAGCCTTTGATGAACATAAATTTCGATTTGAGTTGATGGCCGCTTCTAGGTAGGCCCTCATCTTGTGACATGTCATCCATGGTAGCCTTTGTTTTGAAAATCCTCCGCTTCCTACCACTTGCCATCACCATTGTTCGCTCTTTTGCCATGGATAGAAAGGATCCATGATGACTTAATGTGATGAATATAAAGAACAACCAATTTTCTCTATCAATATAATTAAACCCTCAAGATACTATGTGTATGAAAATTTTATTCTTTATTATTCTCTTCTTTGTAACTTATAGGAAAGAAAAAAAATAGTTCTCGTGGACTTGGTTCCCTAGTGTCACGGGTCTACTTTTCACTTCTCCGAACACCCATGTGGCAAGGCACCTCTCCTTCTCGAGACGTCCGGTCAGCTTCTAAGAACTCTAATGAAGAAACCCTCTTTGGAATATCTCTCAGCGAGCCCAAACCTTGATGCCCTCATAGAACACACATAGAAGAACATACATAGAAGATGAAGTAAGAAGCTCTCATATTCATGAATCCAAAATAGGATTGCAAACAACCCCTCTAGGATAATCCCTACTCGAATTTCCTGAGGTCCATGGATGACTCATGTCCTACATGACATGACTAACACCCCTCAAATCCCAAACGACTTGAGCCTCTAGATCCTTAGCCCCACACGGTCATAGAGATTCTAGATGGGTGTCATCCCTTGGATAATTGATGCCCCCTAGGTCTCAAGTCCCCTTGACCCGAGCCCCCTCTCAAGTCCTCCCCGACTTGAGGATCTCAAGACTCCTTGAGTTCTACATGACTCAATTCTGAGATCCTTCAATCATTGGACGTCTTTGATGCCTCCCAACAACTAGCTTTACATAAGTTTATATAGGGGAGCACTCCTATTGCTCCTCTAACTAGAACTCCTACTCTTAGTTGTCCAATATCATGCAAGATCTTATCCAAAGCAAACATAGTGCTAATATGACTTCAATCTTCTCTGCAAGAAGAGTCTTCCACGTCCTGGTTATCAGCCATGCTGATTTGGTCTAGCCCTTGAAGATTCTCCCATGCCTACATGCACTAGTCTTCTCCAATCCAACATAAATTTCTGACTCCTACTCGGACTAGGAATCCGGCCGCCCTGGTGCGTCCCAATCCAACTCAAGCTAGGAGTTTCCCGTTGCTTGTCCATTGAAATTCTCACCGTCGGACTTCAAGTTGCTGATCTTGCCTTCTTGCCATCCAGCAACCTCGCCTTAGACTCCTACTCGAACTAGGAGTCCTAGGAGTAGGAGTGCGCCAGGCCTCATGCTTGTCGCGCGACCATGTGCCATGTTTGCTCGGAGACTCCTGCTTGATCTCATCACTGCCTTGGACATTCCTAATCGTTCCCAAAGTCTCCTACTTTGGCTTCATGCATCGGGTCATTGCGGCGTCTCTATGCATCCCAGCGTCACCTGCGCGTTCCAGCCGACTTTCGCTGCATCCCAGCCCCGTCTTGGGAGGTGGCTTCCTTCCTTTCTTCTTTCTTTTGTTTGTTTGTTTCTTTCTTTCTTTCTTAACAATTTGCACCATCTCCATGCACTGCACACAAGCTCACAAGTAAGATGCCCCTCTCAATCTCTCATTCCTCCTAGTGTAACGTGTATATATATATATAGATATATATATATTACTATAATTAATATTGACTATGCAAATAATACTATATATATAATCTGATCCCATAATTTTATGCCGTAACGGTATTGCGCCAATGACTATTGTATTGATATTAATACTAATAGGATTAAACAATATTATTATTGTTATTGTTTAGTGTCAGGGGATGGAAACCAATCCACGCTCGGCCCCGCATGGCCTTTTTCTCCGATCCCTTCGTGCATGGTCTTTGATTACGTGTCGACTGTCCATTGGCCATAACGTTGGCCATGATGGGTTCCCCCCGGAGCCATCGGACATCTTGGACTTATCTCCGTGTCCCCTCTCGGACCCGGTAAAGAGAATCCACACAGTAACTTCAACATCACTCCACACCACTTGCAGGTTTCACTCCAATAACGATCGATCATGGAATATATATATATATATATATATATATATATATATTATCATTACACAAACAAAGGTTTATATATTAACCTTTCTTTCTCGAGTATTAGCTTAGCTTGACATAAAAGTTTATTTCTTTTATGAAAGTACGCATATAGTAGTAATATAATATGAACTAAATGCAACTAGCCGGCCTACCTTAAAGTTAAAATAGAGTTACATAGAAGATTATTTGAGTATTCCAGATATCAAAATCCCAAGAAATTTGTGTAAATCCTTCTTTATATCATAAAAACATGAACAACATTAAAAATGATAGGATGTGGAGATTGATACCACATTAAGTTGCCTAAAGCACCTTAAGTTTTTTAATCCAATGTATTCATTTGTACATGGGTAAGAAATGTACGTATACATCTATTTTTTCTCTTTAAATATATGAATATACATATTATATATATACTTAAGTCCTCTTATTAATAAATGTATGTATATTCCCCTAAAAAAGGAACTATATATGCACCTTCAACAAGATATTCTCTATAAATACCCATCGACGCCACCTTCCTTTTTCTCCATAGGAAGAAGAAGGGCTTCTGCTTATATAAGTATTAGTCCGCAGCGTCTTGAGCAGAGAGAAGACGACGAAGAGCATGGCCAGCTACTATTACTACCAGCAGAACGGCCCTCACGGTCACGGCTACAGCCCCTCCTCCGGCTACCCCCAGACCAGCCCGCCGCTGCCGCTGCACCTGTGCGTCTTCCTCCTCACCCTGTTCCTGTTCATGGGCTTCTCCTGGTACATGAGCAACGGGTCGGCGTTCAAGAGCCTGCTCTTCCAGATCAAGCTCATACTCATGGCGTCGTCGCTGCTGCTGCTCCTGGTCGTCCACTGGCTGTCCGGCGCCGACGAGCGCCGTCGAGTCTACTCCAGCTTCCTCATCCCCCAGGCGCCGGAGAGGGAGTCGATACACAGGGCCGGCGGGTCGCCGTTGGGCGTGGGGCTCGTCCTGGTGCTGCTCATGTTCATGATCTCCTACCAGTCCTACTTCCAACACCGATGGTTCCCTCTGCTCAGCCGATACCATCGGATTTGAGCTCGGCCTTTCGCCTGCAAGCATCGTATTGCATATGCATGGTTCATTAGCATCAAGCTGTGATGAGCTCTCTCTTTCTCTCTTTCCGTATGTATATATAGAAATAGGTAGGGGAAGAGGGCTCAGGGTGATGTTGAAAGGAGCTGTGCTTCTTTCCCTTCTGTAATGTTTCTTATCAAGTTTTGCTTGTTTTTGGGCAGACAAAATTTAAGCATGAGATATCTTCTTCTTCTTCTTCTTCTTCTTCTTCTTCTTCTTCTTCTTCTTCTTCTTCTTCTTCTTCTTCTTCTTCTTCTTCTTCTTCTTCTTCTTCTTCTTCTTCTTCTTCTTCTTCCATTGTATATAGAATAATGACTTAGTTCATTGATCTCTCGACAGATAAACCAATAAGGAACTGTTCCTGGAGAGATTGAAAGGTCTTTTTCGGCTTAAACCCCATACGCTAAAGATGTTGAGTTTTCAGATATTGTTATTTTTCATATTTATTAAATTATTTTTTACCCTTATAATAGGACATATATAGAAAAAGAATAATGCCCCAGGGCCACTGAAATCTTGAACGCTAATATGCGAAGTACTAAGAATCGGCAAATTACAACATGAAAGATTCTTGTTTTATTATTATTATTTTTTGGTAGCAGTATGTTTATAGAGGGATCATTAGTTCAAGGCTTCAAGAAATATGTGACTTGAATGCCCATAGGAAAATTTATGCATGTTCGAATTAAAACTTTCAAAAAGTCGTCACCTTCGAAAGATGAAATATCATATATCACGTTTTAAGACATATATGCCCGGAGTTAATTATGCATAGAAAATATTTGGCAAGAAACCAGGATAAGTTTATTTTTCTTTATTTGAAGTTTGAGGGCCAATTCATTCACATGATATATATATCCTCTGAAGGAAGCAAAATCGTCCGTCATCCCCAGCTCGTAGCATTTCTTGTGTGTGTTTTCTCAATTAGTTCAAAGTCACTAAGATGAAGAACAGATCTTTTACTCAACCCCACCCCCACCCCCACCCCCATGATGAAGGACAAGGTTGGTACTTCAAAAAACATTTGTATATCCTCGCCAACAGTGAGACAATATGAGATATTCAATTCTTGAATTGCTCAATTCATGCTCTATTCACCAAAAAAAAAAATTATTCTTTAGAATTATGTGGGAATTGTTCATGAGAGTTAAACAAGGGGTCTAATTATTATCCAACAATAAGAAATCTAGATTTTTTTTCTTATTTATTGAAAAATGAATTATTTTATTAAAAAATGTTAGTTACAACTATAAAATTATCATTTATAAGTAATTTTGAAAGAAAGAAATTATGTTATTCATGGGATGGAATTATTTGCCCAAGTTATGATCTTTGTTTTGTAGAATAAGGTCACCACTCCACTAGGCCTTCTTTATAAAAGAAATAAGAACCAATGAAGCTCGTGGTTTAGTACATGTATGCTCAAAATAATAATGGTTAAAAAATAGAAAAAAAATGGTTAAACTAGAACAAGGTGGAGATTAAGTTGAAAGCTATCTTGTATTAGATTAAGAACGTTTGAAATTTGAAATTTGTCTATATGTAGAGAAGTTCACCCGTCATAGTCAAACGTACGAACACAAATTAGTAGCTTAATAATGAATTATCATTATGAATACTGTAATAACAATCGAAAAATAATAATGGTTAAATTTATAATTTTAAAAATGCTCAAGTAAAATGCTTTTTCTAGGGATAAGAAATTCCTCATTATAACTAGAATGGTTTAGTTTTTACGAAAATTTCAAGACAATAACTAATCAACTAGAATATACCATCTTATTCCTTGTATAATTATTTTCAAACGACAACAAATAGAAATTAGCTGAATCTTGAGATGCTTATGAAGAATGATATATCGGCGGACAGGGCGAGCATTAGATGTAGTTTAAGTAACTCACTCAAAATGTAAACAAATATAAGCTAACATCATGCAAAAAACTGATCGTTTAGCCAAATTTTAACTTAGTAAAATTTTTCTTAAAATACTTGGTAAATATTTTTTTTACATAAGAGTTTAAGAGACAAATAGTATAGGATACTTTCACCGAAGTACGTAATTTAAATATTAGTGGTTGCTATTTAATTCGCGATACCAATATAATCTTCTTTCTTTCTAAAAGGTCTTTATCTAATCTTCTATCGTTTTTTTTAATATAGCATGCCATACAATTTATTTTAATATTTCACATCACTATTTGTCTCGTCAACATAAATATTATTTTTTACTTTAGTTTGATTAAATTTTCTTCTTAACTTGGTAAAATAATACTTATCTTTCAATACAAAACTAAATTAATATTATTAAAAATAGCACATAAATTAATTATTGTTATTCAGGATGGCCTCCACTAAATCCAATCCCTCACCTTTGAGGACCCTGAATACCATCATCTTTTATAAAATAGATAATATTTGTAAAAAAACAATATATATATATATATATATATAATCAGTAGAAAACCACATGCATCAAATTTTTTAAAAAAGAATTCAACAAACTATAAAAAAATTTAATTTCAGAGATCATAAAGAAACTCAAGTATTTTTCCCATCTCTAATTGTTTTAAAGAAATATATCACGCTCCACTAGTTTTGAGCATCTTTGGTCGTTAATAATCAATTATTTATTAATACTAACTAATAATGTGCCATCAATAGGTGGTAAGTGTTATTGTTATATATATTTTCAAAGTTTAGGTTTAGCGGAGCTACTGCATTTTTCATGCATAATCGATGATTGTATATTGCATTATTATTTTAATATTTCTTTTTTTTTTTGAAATTTTTTTCTACCACGTCTTACCTATCTGGCGGTCATACTCATACCCCACTCTTACCTCCTCTATCCCCATTTTTGGTCAATTGATTTGTCTCTGATAGAGTGGAATGACGTCGTATGATCCATGTAACCGACCCCACCTAGTGGGATAAGGCTTTGTTGTTGTTGTTGTTGTTGATTTGTCTCTAATCTTCTACCCTATTTACAAAAGAGAGTTTTAAAATAATATGCATTTCTTTTCAATTTAATTTTTTATGAGAATAGTGTTATTTCAAAGTTAGGCAAGAAGTTCTTTACTTTATTTTTTGTTCTGCAATTATTACTGTGAAGTCTTTCCTTTAGAGGTAGAGAAATTAGTATTAGATTTTTTTTAAGTTTCTGGTCAGGAAATTATGTTCATGTACAATCACTGTATTGTAAGTTTGGTAATGTAATCAACCATTTCATTGTACCTTAATTGCGATGGTATGATGTTTGCAAGTCCACAATTTAGTCCGGCATTTACGAAGGTGCAAAAATCAACCCATCAAAGACTTCATGTCTTAATCATTTTTCCAACCAACGCTGCAAATGCGAACGATTCAAAGTGATATATTATGTTTAGTGATGTTTTTACTAATTAATTTTCTTCAAATCTTCATTCTTCGCAAGAGTATTCGAAAGTCAACCAATGACACGACTTCACATTGTTTAAGTAAAGTTTTGAGTTGGAATCTTTATGAATATAAAATATTTTTATTTTGACCCTCATATACTATTATCAGATACGCGACACGGAACAGACCTAGCAAAATTAGTTGAACTTGATGGTGAGTCGACATTTAATTTATAGACAATGCGTTTTTTAATGTCGTGCAAATTGAATTGTAGGTGCCGCTTCTCAAACACAAGCCACACAAAGAAAAAGTCAACTAATGATAAATGGAGCATTTAATGGAATACTTAAGGGTATGTTTGATAATTAACTAATGGAGGGATGGAATGAGATGATGTAGTGAGAGATGGAGTGGTGGAGTAATAAATATATAACATGTCTATAATGAGATGGGTCATTTTTATTCTTTTTATATATAAAATGTCTATAATATCTAATGAGTAATAAATATTTATTACTTCATCACTTAATTTATTTTTCTATTTTATTTTTTGTTTTTTGAACTATTTTATCCATCTATTTTAAAAATAAAAAATGATAGATGATATATATATATATATATATATATATATTCATATGAGAAAAAAATATATAACTTATCAATGAAAGAGAGAGGGGAGAGGGAGAAAGAGAGAGATAATTTAACTTGGTAACAAGATAAATGTTAAAAGAAGAATTAATTTAATCTAAAATTATCTATTTTTTTTATTTCACCAATTTGATAAAATAAAAAAAATGTGATATTTGAAGAGCTTAGTTATTTCACCTCACATTTTTTAACTTAAATAAAAAATATAATCAAACATGATTTAATTAATCTCATTCCTCCATATTCCACCACACTCCTTTTAATTTCTCAATCCAAACAACTAATCCTTAGATAGATAGATAGATAGAATAAACAACTTAGCTTTGTAAAATCGCACGTCCCAAGGTGAAAGCTTATTGTGGAACGAGATGGCTGAGTGTGGTGTCGAAATGATATGTCTTGAGTGGCAAATGGCAGGGTTATGGATCGAACAACGATGATTATGGATAAGAAATTATAGAAGAAATAAAAAAAGAAGCAAAGAAAAAACATAATAGAATAACAAAGCAAAATCCAATAATCAATTAGGGATGGATGATTGGGATCATGGTTCACAACTCTCTGACGTTTAAACTCTTACGAGTTCACGAGTTTAACCATGAAATCGAGTCAACTCAAAGTAGAATCAGACTTAGTAGTAAACTCAGATAGACTCTGGTAGACTCGGGTAAACTCGGGTAAACTCGATAGAGTTTACAAGTAGAATCGTCAAATGCAAAAATTAGGCATTTAAACAAGATTTGAGATCAAAATTGAAATGAAAATAGCATTAAACATTCGTGTTTTAATTTGTATGACTCGTGGATTACTTTGGTAATTGGATATATAACTTCGAACTGTTGCATCGACGTATATATTGTACTTATAGAGTGTAATAAATTGTTAATAATAATGAATGTGTAGGATCACAAGGCACCAAGAGGGGAGGGGGGTGAATTGGTGTTTAACCGAAAATATCGATTTTACAAAAATCATCGCGGAAGCTTAAAATTGATTAGTTAATATTTAAACCAACACAAAAGCGATTATATCACATGCATAATAAGGTATGAAGGAGAGAGAAAGATAAACACAAGGTGCATGGTGGTTTATTGACGAGATTCGACCACACCTTGGCCTACATTCTCGCTCTGACTTTTCGACCTCTAGAACGTCAGAGATTTCACTAACTCCCTTCCTTCGTTCCAAATGGGGCAAGGAAGAAATCCTTTACAACTCTTGCATTTTCTCATTTTCAAGAGGTAAGGCACAACTCTTTCATTTGTAGGCTTTCACTCGTCTTTTCTTCGCTCAAGAGGTAAGACACAACCTCTTTTCACTCAGGAGCTAAACAACTATTATAATATCACAAGAACACTTAACAATCTCTCTTTTACAATTTGGAACCTCACACAAGAGTAAGAAAGAAAGAATTGAAAGATTGGCAACTTGGAGCTCAAATGGACTTCTCAAATGTTCTTCCCACTTTTCCTTAGAAGTCTTGATCATTCCTACACCTTTGGGTCATTTTTTATAGCCTTCTTAACTCCATTTAGCCGTTGGGACTTGTTTCCTAATTTTGAGGTCAAAATATGACCGTTATAGTGCATTCTGCACGCTGACCGGTCATCTTGCACTATTTTAATTATAACTTTTTGCACAGTTATTCAAATGATATGATTTTTTATTCTATAAAAAGCTAACCGAATTATCTACAATTTTGATATTCATCATTCATTCAGAATCTAATAATATCATAGTCAAATATTGATTCAAAGTTCTGTATATAAAATTGTCCAATTCAAATAAAAATATTTTATATCTTTACTCTTTTATACATAACTTTTCGTACCAGTTTCCAAATGAGATGATATTTGATTCTCCATAAAGATAAGAGAATTATCTATAACTATAAATTCACCCATTAATCTAAATCTCGTGAGAACATAAAGAAATATTAATCAAAAGATTAATGCATGAAGCAGCTCATTTCTATTTAAACTATTTCGGCATTTTAAATATAACTCTAATCTTTCGAGATTTGTATCATTAAAACATAATTATATAGGGCATAAAAACTTTGTTCCAACAATTTCCCCATTTTTTATGAATACAAACTAAGAAATATGAAAAGTATATGAGTTGGGAGGTAAAAAATATTAAAACTCAATTTTACTTCCTCTAAAACAAAGCTTTCCTTACAATTATGAATATACACATAAGTCTTAATTTTAAGGCACTTTTCATGTAGAGTTATATTCATGAGTCTATGTAATAAATTAGGAGTTATATATATTTCTCATATATAAATTTATCTTATGTTTTAATTATATTTCTCCCTCTTTTGTTTCATTAAAAAGTAGTTTGCACATGAAGCATATAAGAAACAATATTAGATACAATATGTAACTCCTCCTTAATCATGTCATCTTCCAAAATTTTTATTCTCCTCCCTTTTATCATGTAAGATACGATATGTAATATCATAAGAGAGATGAAAAAAAAATTTATTCTTTTATCACATCTATAAAAATTGTTTCATGTATAATATATGCGATAAGAAAAACAACTCCCCCTAAGGTCATGAATAATTCATAATAGCAAAATATAAAAACAAATGAATAACACATCTAAAAAAGGAATCAAAACATGCATAAAACTTTGAGACAACAATTTAAATTTTCTGATACCAATAATATATCAAATTTAAATTGAATAATATCAAGTAACCAAAGATTTGACAATAAGGATAACAAGTGAATGGAGGAAATGATATTTTGAACTTTTGAACAAGCTCCCCCTATCATTATGAGTAATTTTCATCCTCTTTCTTTCTTTAGTTCTTTATATGTTATGACTGAGAAGTCAAAGCTTAATTTTCATAATATGGAGATTTTAAGCCTACAGCATAAGAGTCATGCCAAGACATGAGAAAATAGTTTTGTAAATCATGAGAATGTATATTTATGCACATGTAAATCAAATAATTAATATATTTCATTGTATGACATAAACATCTCAAATGTAAATACATATATAAATTTTCATTTGTGCAAGAAAAATATCATTTAAGCATCATTCCAAATTTGATGGTCAAATGTCATACGATATAGGAATACTCGAATGATAACAAGTTATGACCACATAAATTTATGCATATTAATCTTATAGCACAAGATTCCATATGGAAAGACAACTACAAATGTAGCATATGAAAAAAAAATGTTTTTCAAATTTTGATTAAAATTTCAAAATTTTGTTTTCTTTCAATTGCAAACTCACAAAGCATCGAATGTGATAAGTAATAAAGTTCAAATAAATAGCATACATATTAAGATATGTTCAAAAATAAACTTTTGAACAATCATAAGTTTATACACAAATTATGATTAGTAGACGAATATAAAGTACAAATAATTGTGACACACAAATATATCCAATTTTTCATTTCTATATTCAAAATAATATGTTTATCATAAATTTTGTTTTTACACTCCTTCAAATCCATTCTTCCTTTCCTTTTTTTTGTCACAAGATAATAATCAAAATTGGTGAGAAAAAATGAAACTAAAAATGTTAATAGCTATTTCAAATTATGGATAAGATAAATACCTCTCATTAAATTCTATGATAATTTGAAATATGAAAGAATAATATTCATGTCAAAATATTTCATAAAAATGAGCATAGAAATCAATTTTGATAGAAGATATATATAGCAAGTTAAAAATGATCTATTTAGGGATATGCTTTATTTCAAACATATGCATATGCATAGAGTCAGATGTATTATGCAATAATTTTCAAATGGCACATCAATACGACTAATCATCTTATTCCAAATCATAATGTGCATGCGTGTACAAATGATATAGTATAATAAGTCAAAATTCATAATAAGTTCATACACTTGATGTAGTGTACAAATGATATAGTGTTCATTAATCTAGAATCTAATAATATGATAGTCAAATATTGATTCAAATTTCAGTATATAAAATTGTCCAATTCAAATAAAAACATTTTATATCTTTACTCTTTTATACATAACTTTTTATACCAATTTCCAAATGAGATGATATTTGATTCTCCATAAAGATAAGATAATTATCTATAACTTATAAATTCATCCATTAATCTAAATCTCATGAGAACATAAAGAAATATTAATCAAAAGATTAATGCATGAAGCAACTCATTTTTATTTAAACTATTTCGACATTTTAAATATAACTCTAATTTTTCGAGATTTATATCATTAAAACATAATTATATAGGGCATAAAAACTTTGCTCCAACAGAATGGTTATGTAATTCAATATTAGTGAGTTAAAATATGACCAATGAACTCATTACATTTGAAATTAATATATAAAAATTATTTTTCATAAATATTTTATAACATATAATATTAAATATACATATAAAGTTATGTACATAAATTCTACGAGTTTACGTTTCGAGTTTACGTCTCAAAATTATGAGACGTAAAACAAATCAATATAAATTCTCGAGTTTGAAAATCTTGATTGGGATCTCAAGTCTCTCATGTGCTGCAATTTATTCTTATGAAATTACCACCATTAAACCCATTTATTTTCAAGTTGAAGTACGATTTCTTTGGGATTCAATCCATCATAATCTATTGTGGGGTTTGACTCCAAATCTTTGCTACATGAGATGAGATGAGCAGCATCCACTAGGCAAAGATTATAAATGGGCGAAATCTTTCGGTTGGAAAGTCTTCTACTTTTTTAGTGCCTTGGATTGATTCTTTTTTCCCTTTATAGGCCTTGAGCAGTGATGTCGCCGCCCTCAACAACAAGTTCGGAATCTACTACTCTTCCTTCTCTGCATCGCCAAAGACGTACCATTACCTTCCTGCTTGCTGCATTTTTTTTCGTAAGTTTTCTTTTTTGTTTGTTCAACAAGGAGCAAGATTCATGCTTTCGTACCTTTTGTTGATAAAATACACCAATTATCATACTCCTACAGTAAGACTAAAGTCGTATTGATAAACACAAGGACGAGCAAGACATCCAGAAAAAAAGAATAAAGAACAGCACACCAACTTGCTTCGTATGCATAAAAAAGGGCAAAGAATAAAGATGTTTATGTCGCTGTTAAAAAAGAGCACACTGATCCCGGGAATCTTATCATCAGCTCAAGTCCTTCCAGGTTGCTGTCAATTGTGGCAGAGATTTGGGTATCTTTGGATTAAGTATTACAAGACATGAGATGCAGTATGACGAGACGAAACATCATTTATCAACTGAAATGAAAACATCCTTCTTGTTTTCTTTTTTTCCTGAGAGCATGAAAACATCCTTTTTCCGTCCCCCTTTCCTGTTGGGGGAGTTGAAAGCTTCGCAACAAATTGATTGGAGAACCATTTGATTTGTTAACTGAATCAAAGTTAATTGGTTCCAGCTAAATAACATTTTTTATATAAAAAATTCCAACAACAAAAAAAAAATTAGGAAAGAACATTACCAAATTCTCAACCCCCTCGCCCAAACTGAAAATAAGGTCACGACATTGAAGCTACAACTATGACATATAATTTGATCTTCACCCTATATGGTCAGATTCATCAACATCATCATCTACAGTAATTGTGGGTTCAACCTCCACCGTGATATTGTCGGTTGACTCTTCAACTTCCGGTGCCTCGCTTGCATCCACCGTGTGGTTGGTTTCTGTCGCGTTAAATGGAGGGTTCTGTTGTTTATCCATCATTCCAGATAGTGCTAGTTTGGGAGACCATTCGAGAACGTCATCAATAATGTTATAAACCTTCTTCTGATACCTGCATAAAGGATGGTGTCACGCAGCCATACACAAACAATGCAAGAAAGTAAAGCAAAAGCCCATGCAAGAAAATCAGATGTAAGGATTCTGATCTAGAAAATGTTCCCAATTGGATCAGTATATTTTTACTAATTAATAAGTTTGTTCAAGAATTCTGATTGAAAAAATGTTCCCAGGAGATGACGAGACACTGCATACTCAGAATAAGCAAGCAACATCGGGAACCGCAGGGAAAATATGCATCATAATTTTTTCCTCGAGACAATTCTAGAAAGTAACTAACCTGGCTCTAGCAGCTTCATCAGGGGCATGATGCCTCAGCAACAGTATGAACAACACTGCAACAATGGCATATGCAAGTCTGGAGGTCCACTTTGGGGGTTCTCCTCCATCTTTCTTAGGCCAAAACCGAACCAACTCTCTAAATGTTGTTTCCTCTTCATTGATATTGGGGAAAAACCAAACACGCTTTCCCAGAGTGATCCAGATAATGCCAAAAATTGCACCTCTCACTGCAAGTTAAAGAATGAAATCATGTTCCACCGAAAAAAAGTGAAGAAATCATGCAACATGAAACAGTGAAATTAGCAGTTCATATTAAAGGGCCAAATTCCATAGACATGATCACATGAATACTAAAATGCCAAGAAAATGAGTAATCAAGATGCAATGAGTTTCAGTAGATATTATCAATACAACTAAGCAAAATGAATTGTAGTTAGGTATACATGTATGTTATATATAAGTTTTTCTCAATATAACCATCTTCAAATTATATATTTTTTTTCCAAATGACAATTTGGTGAAGGAAAATAAACAAAATCTTCTTAAACATGGTTCCTAGAATATGAAGCAGGAAAACTTTCCTCATAACGCATGCCAGGCTTTTTAACCATTGTATATATCCTGATATCCTGGTTATAGTTTTAAGTCCAAATATATGAAAGAAAATAAAGGAAATGAGAGCTTCACATCATAAAATTTTCTCATTTCCTTTGTTTTCATTCATATATTTTGGCAAGCTTCACATCATAAAATAATTAGAAACTTTGCAAAAACTAGCAATAATAAAGCTGAGGATATGAAACATGAACTGTTATTTTCTACCTATGCTATCAGCTTGAGCACTTGCCAAAATAAACCCATGCATATGCTGTTTCTTCCAAAAGCAAAACGCCAACATTTTAAAAATAACCAAAATTAACATTGAAGACAGCAAAATAGCGACACTGGTAAATACAAGATTTGTATATCCATCGGCATATAAAAACATTTTTTCTCTTTTTAACATAAAAGAATGACTAGAAAAAATTAGTCATTCGTGCATGTGTAAATATATATTCGCTCTAAAAAAATATATATAAGCTGTGGATGAAGGTGTTTGCTAAAAAATTGAAAGTATCGAGGTGGGGAGCATAAATCGCAAAAAGAATCCCCTTTTATAAAAAATGGGGATTCGATGTACAATATACTCAATATAATATCAGCCGGAAAATGGTGCTTGATACATTGTATCTAAATGCCCCTAGAAGTTGGCATATTTGTGCTTAGGAGATGTTGTGCATGGGAGGCACAGGTCCACTGGAGCAGTATTTGTGTAATCATTCACTTTGTACTGAATTATTATGTATTTAAACCAAAATCCATGAAGTGTACTGCATGTAAGTGTGAATGGGAAGCCAGAACCAAAAAACAGGGTATGGCTACCCACAGAAATATACCATCTAATCTTCGTGGGTGGGTATTCAGAAGGAAACGTAGAACAGAAGAAGACCAAAAGCACACTCAGGTAAAACTGCAATCCGAATAACTATCACATCGCCAACTTTTTTTTTAGGAGAATCACATCACCAACTTCGTGGAATCTCTTCCAAAAAAAAAGAAGAGAAAAGAAAACAGCACAGCCAAACAGACATGATAGATAAATAGCTATCACATCAGGTAAAAGTATCACAACAAAAGAAGACCAAAAGAACACTCAGGTACAACTGCAATCGAAAATCTATCGCATCACCAACTTCGTGGAATCTCTCCCAAAAAAAAAGAAGAGAAAATTAAACAGCTCAGCCAAACAGACATGGGAACAGACCTAAGGTTTTTGGCATCAAATAAAAGATAAAAAGATATGGATACTGAAAGAATAAACTTCTATGTGAACCATAGTCAAATAAGTTGCAGTGAAATTGTGGGAATCAAAATATAGCATATATAATATGTGAACCTCTTTTCTCAGTGCCAGACCGCTGGAACTCATTTATTTAGAAGCAGCTTCTAGCTTACAAATGAAAGGAACCCAATGATGAAAAACAAGTAAAAAACAAGGTTGCCATAATCCAGATCTTACCCAAGACTATAAGGTGTAAGGGTCGAGGATTGTGAGATCTAATACAAAAGATATTTTAGATCAAGATCATAAAGACAGTTTACGATGACTTATCATAATGTATATCAAAATCATAATATTCACAAACATCTGGATTCAGGAGATCAAAAATTAATTCACATGAAAATTTCCATATCTATGTGAGAAATCCTACATTATAGGCCGCTTGGGTTTTCAAATAATTTGTTCTGCCTCACAATAGTTAATGGTGTTCTCAAAATCAACTTTATTACAAATCCAAATATAAATAGCATTGCTCAAAGACTAAGTCTAATGAGCAGTTTTGCAACAGAATCACAAATTTCGAGCACCAAATATTTTTTTCAGAGGAGGACGCCAAATATTTTCATTAATCTTGTCAAAGGTTTCTGAATATTTCTTCTCTATGCACAAATACCCTTTGCCAAAGGAATCCAACCAACTAAAAGTAATATCTTTCCTGTTTAAAGGCTTAGCATATTCCAGGATTCAAGGAGATACTGAAATAATTATGATTTTTTCTTTATGTTGAAATTTAAATGAGGTGGTAATATATTCTTTGTTGCTCACAACTTTCATCTTCTGTTTCTCTAGAAATATTTCAAAAACTTAAAATAAAGCATCACTGAAATAAATCAAACTTGTTTTTGACAAGAAAATACACCAGATTTCTACTAAACATGTAAAAACATTGAAATTGGAATGCACTGGGAGAGTTTACACGAAAATATCCCATTGATAGGAATGTATGATACCTATAATATTGAGATAAGCAAGGAGATTTTTTTGAGAAGAATAGGCAAGGAGATTTCAGGTCATAAAGGTGATGTAATTACTTGAAAAAAAAAGGTGATGTAATTTGAGGTGATGCAATTTGAACATCCTATGCATTATATGCCTCAAATGTAAGATCTACCAGGCTCATCTTACAGAAATACATCCTAAATCCAACAGGAATAGGAAAGAACAAAATCCAAAGAAGATCCCAATAAAGAGAAATAAGAAGTTTTTTTTGTGAAGCATCATAAATAAAAGAATGTATGGTTATCAGAAGAATCTAACCATATACGTGAATAATAAATGAAATATTGACATAGAGATAACTTACAAAGAAGTAGTGTCACAATGAACAGCAGAGCTCCAGCACAGGAATAAAGGACAACAATCTTGCACTGGTAAGGGTAAATAGGAAACAAACACACGGCTAATGCAACCAACGGCCAGAGGAATGAAAGAATTGTTTGCCACAAGCTTATCCTTTTCATAAAGGTCCAAGCAAAAAAGCCATCATTTTCAGAGAACGCTTGCTCCTGTAATAAAATATCAAACAAAATTAAGTTTTCAGTATTTTTGGGGAAATATGTGATTAGATCATATCATTGAGTGCAAAATGGGAAGACTATAAGTAACATCTCACTTAAGTATTGTTTGGTTCGAAACATGTTATACCTAGAACAAGTATAGTTGTACTAACCACCATGTAGTATTTAGACCTCAGGGTATAGTTATATCACTCAGTAACGAAGGTGGTATAAAAAAGTTCATTCCTTCCCTGAAAATTAGTTTTCTCAACTTCATACCAAAGTCTAGTACTTAATACTTTCTAGTGACTAGCTAAAAAAGTATTTTTCAATGCCAACGCTACCGTTGCCAGCGTATAATTATAGAATCAAATTTAGCTACTGTCTGGTTTGAAACATGTTATACCTGGAACAAGCCCAATTGTACTAGGTCTAGTATAGACCTCATGGTATATCACTTAGTAAAAAGGTAGGTATAAATTAGTTCCTGCCTCCCCCCAGAAACTAGCTTTTACCATCTTTTACCAAAGTATGGTATTGAATATTTTTTAATGACGAGACTGCCATTAACAGCTTAAGGGGATAAAATCACTTGTTTGTGTATAAAACAAGGAATGGAACTTGTATCAAAGTTATACACCAACCAAATCAGGTTGTTATTGTCTGATAATTTCTCCAATCTAATTCACTATTCATAAATCATAAAATGTTGAGATGAAGTGCACAATCAATAAACAATTTGAACCAAGAACTATACTTGGATGTAATATCACACTTCAATTATCTTAAACTCATAAATAATTGCCTTGGATCCAGATTTTACCATTTTGTATTCAAAAATATATCTAAAATGCAAAAGCTTAATAATATAAATAATTCATCTTATATAATAAAAGAAATATGTTGCCTTTCGGACTTGAAATTTGTTACCAATCTAAGTTCGCATTTGCTTGGAGTGAAGAAGTTCTTCAGAGAAATGATTGATAGAAAGAGTATCTTACAAAAAACTAATATGCTGTTTGTTTGGGAAAGATAACAAATTCAAAATTATGCTTTCCCTCAACAATAAGAGAAACCATTTTCCCCATTGCATACAACTTTTTGGTCGACCATATATTTCTCGTTGACCAAGATTTTTTCTAATTGTCAAACACAGAAAACAATGAAAACATTTCTTCGAAAAAAAAACTTCTCTAGAGCAATTAAAGCCAAAGTTTGAGTTATAAAAGTTGAAGGTAAAGTTGATTCAAATAATGAGTTCAAATCAAATGAACCACCATTGATGGCCATTTCAGTGGACTTTGTAATTTTTTTTCTTCTTGCAACATTTTTCCTCTTTTTTTTTGAGAAGCAACATTTTTTCCTTTACAACCTATTTTTCCTCTAAGCAACTAAATGGATGCTTATTCATAAGTCGCAAAGTTTGATGTTTAATGGACACAAATCACAATGCAGGACGAAGGTACATGGAGAATAGATTCTTATCTCAAGTACTTTGGTCTCCCCTTTCTTTTCTAGGGCCAAGGGACAAAGTAAGAAAAAATAGCAACCTTTTTCATTCGAGAAGGAAAAACTATGAAAGACTGCTTCGAAAATCAAGGTAAAAAACTATCCATGACCAACAACTAATGTTCACAAACTTACGAGTTTGAGGAGTAAACTCGTACAAGTACACAAGAGGCATGAAAATTGAGTGAACTCGTGTGGGCTCAGCCTTGATGCCGAACTCGGTTGAATCCACATGTATAACCAACACGTGCAAAAGTTAGGCATTCAACCAAGACTTGAGGTCTCCTAAAAAACCAAGACTTGAGGCCAAAATTGAGAGGAAAGTAACATTTAACCTCCGTGATTTAGTAACTATGAACTCTTTTTTTTAGGAGAAAAAGGATGACCACCAGAGTTATGGTTGTCATCCAGCAATATATAGAACTGTGAAGAAATGCACAGGTGTAGGCTCTCAGGGAGGACGGAAAAAGGTGACCAAGGTCACGAAAAGAAATGGCTAGCCAAAACCCCACTCCCTAATAAGAAAAGAGGTGAGGTGTACAACATGCTCAGGCTGACATCGCTCCCCACAAAAAATGATGCGGTTGCGCCCTAGCCAAATGGCCCAGGCACCGGCCAAAAAGGTCGTCAATGGCGCTCGCCAACTCTGTCTTGTCTCTGACGCAATGTGTCTATGAAGGTCTGCCACATGGACACAAGATCTTCTGTCAAAGTGGACGCAATGGTGGTCTGCTGCCATATGCCCCGCGATGTGGGACAGTAAAAAAAAAGGTGGGTGATGTCCTCCACTGACAAGGACTATGAACTCTTTATGTCCTTAAAAAGGGAAGGATGACTATTTGAGACAAGCATGTTTATGTCCTTCACAGTCAAAAACGTTTATGCCATATCCCTTTTGAAAGAACTGATTAAAGTGCATTCCTATAAGGACCAGGAAAACAAATTTAGTCCTGGGGGTAGGACTTTGATATAAGCATAAGTTGGTGAAATTGATTCAGAAGCATTGTAAGTCATCTGGCAATTATATTAGAAACCCACTATTGAAGGAAAAGAAATAGTTGTGAGGTCTTGCAGACTTTGGAGTAAGAGTTTCATTACCTCATGTTTGGCTGAGGTTCCAACCTTATTACCATTTGGTGCTTTTTTATTTCAAAGGTTAACAAGAAAAAAGGTTGGTATGACTCAACTTTCAACGCGGACTGTTGTTAGTTTGACCTTCAGAGACATTTTGCATTCTTGTATTTTAATTATAGAAGTCTCTACCTTCATTTTTTTCTGTTACTTGAGATTGAAATTTATCAGGAAGAAAGAAGAAAATACTTAGTTAATATAAGACCAACACCATATACAATCAACTAAACTGTAATAGTAAAGTGGAAACTTGTGAAAATGCCTCCAAAAGCTGGGCCAACAATTAAATAAAAAACAAAAATCCTAGTTTAGATGAAACTGAAAGGGTAAAGATATATAATTATATTAATTATGCTTCACATATTAGGCAAATTTTCATCTTTTATCCACCCTCAAACATTAAGAAGCACTTAACATATAAACAGATATAAGTTCTCTAAAGAAGAATAGGATGAAGAACCACATGATTAGAAATTTAATTCAGGAGAGGTATCCATTCTTACTAAGTGTATCTCCAAATGTGCTGGCCATGATGACAGCTTTTTCTTTCCAGGCCTAACAGTTTTAACCACGCGATCACATCTGACCAGAAGATTCTTTCTTAGAAGGGTATTAACTATATCTTCCGCTTCTAAATCTTTATCTGATCCTAAATTTTGCTTAACCTCAGGATGGTTTCTCAGGAAGACTGTGAAATCTTTCCCTCTAAAGTACTCAACCCTGGTTTCTTGCAAAATGGCCCATCGGGATTCTAAGTGCTTGTTGTCTCTAACCTTCTCTGCAAAAGTCTGAAACACATCCTTTGTCGAATCTGGTTTCTGTAGAAATAGTAGAATACGTCAGAGATCACTAGAAAGAAATAGTTACGTTCATATGCCCTACAAGAAAATAAATTATCATCCTATTCATCATAATTTGTGGCCAAATGAATTTTACGTGAATGTCTTTAACGTTTAAGCTCTGTTCCGAGCCATGTCCTAGATAGAAAGTTTTTCTGACATGAACCAACATTTCTGCTTAAACAAGTCCCATTAACAAGATTATGCACAATTTGAGTGTATTGTAAAGGTGAAATGATGACATATCGAACAATTGTGTCTGCATTGATGCCTAAACGGCATCATATAGAGCTAACATGGGGAAATCCTTGAAATGTCCATGGAATTATAACTACTGTAAAAAAAATCATAGGGGAAACGAAATGACTCTTAAATTGGGATCGGAATTAGGACCAAAATCTCATCTGAAGAATCGCAAGCAACGTTCAACAAACAAAGAAGAAACTTTGTTTTGTCTTTTGCTTTAGATCAATTAGCAATGAATCTTTTTGGGATTGGAACGCCAAAATGGCCCAACAGACGTTTGCCCTATCGATCGGATCGGCGAGGTTCGAGACAGAGCTTACGATCTTAGCGGTGCCCTCTTCGCCTCCGCCGCCACCGCCGCGACGTCGCCGAGCCGTCATCAACGGCGAATGCCCCGGAAACCAAGAGATCGGTGACAGCGGGGGGGCGTTAGGGTTCCAAGGAGGTGCTCGATTGAGGTCGCCTAGACACGGAAAGGGGAGAGGGGAAAAAGTGACGGGTAATGAGATGACATATATTACACATGATGTCAGGAATACGTTATTTTTTAATAAATGTGTAAATAACAGACAAAATAAATACAGAATTATAAATCGAAATATAATTTACTATTCTCCCCACGAAAATTTTTTTCGAACTAGAAATCAAATTTATAAAACAACAATGGCATTCCCGCCGAATCAATAGGATCTATATATATCGAGTTGAATAATTTTTAAGGTAAGATCAGAACGAATGCACGTAAAGAGCACAACAACAACAAAGTCTTATCTCACTAGGTGGGGTAACAGAACACGTAAAGAGCATAATGCCACAAATAAAATTTCATCTCGAGCACTCGTCGAATGCAATCAAATAAGCTTCCCACATAAAATCTAATCCATCACAAAGTCTCGTATTTATAATGCACATAAAGATTTAACAATTCAACAACACCAGTTATACTAGAAAGAAACCCTATTCTATGAGTATTGTAGTATGATTATCAAGTAAAAGCATCTTACATAGTGTATGCATTTTCAATTTAGTAATTGAATCGTGAAAAATTCAACACCCGCACTTTATATATGAGGCACAAGGAACAATCGAATAGTTAGTCAGAGAGGAAGAGAGGTCGGAAGCTCGGTCACTAAAAGGAGGGAGATTCCTTCACTCGTCGTTGTTGCTGGAGGGAGTCCGAGATAGAGAGCTCGGGTCTAAAGATAAAGGTGAAGTGCTTTCCTTTGACCTGCACTCATTGATGAGAGTCGAGAGTGAGAGAGAAAGTCGCTGTTGTTGCTAGAGGGAGTCCGAGATAGAGAGATCGGGTTTGGAGATAAAGGTGAAGTGCTTTCCTTCGACTTGCACTCACCGATGAGAGCCGAGAGTGAGAAAGAGAGAGAGAGAGAGAGAGATCGAGTCAGAGAAGAAGGGAAAGAGGATAAATGATCTCGCACTTGCACTCACCGGAGGGAGAAAGAGCTAGAACCTCCTGCCACCCCTACATTCGAATGTAGGGAGATCAGAGAACCAACCCTACAAAAAATTGCAGATCGAAGAAAGGATGAGAGAGAGAAAGGGCGAGGGAATGAGAGAGGGAAAAGGGATTATGCAAAATGGGTTTCTCGAGAGATGAACGACGATCATGGATGCAACGTTGGATGGTTTAGATGCAATTGGAAAAAGGTGCCCCTTGAGATCAAACAGACGGTCAGAAACTCACTTCACACGGTGTTGACCTAGAGGAATAAAGTATTATGAAGTGGCCTTACAATAAAAATAAAAAAAATGTACATTTTTTCTTAAAGAAACTAGTCAATTTGTTATTATAAATAGCTAACTATATTATGTATTTACCATGGAGCTCGATAAATTAATTGATAATAGATATATATCTGAATTATTAATATCATATTTTTCAAAACTTTCTAATGAACTTACATAACAATATTGCTGTCAAGAAAGATATTATTATCATAATATATATAATAAGATCCAATAAAGCTAACTACATTATATAGTTACAAGTATAAATAGAGGGCATTTTTATCTTCAGTATCATAATCAATGTCCTTTTCTGATAGTGTGCACACCAGAAAGTATAAGTCTATGCATATTTTTACTTGCATATAATTTCTCTTTATCTAATAAAATTATTAAATATTATAACATATATATAAGGAGAGATTAATTCTTTGATGAATAATATAAATATAGTAAATATTTTAATTATATTATTATGATAGTAATTATGACAAACTAATATTCATAAAAATAATAGTGCAGTAAAGTAAAAATATTAATGATTATCATATTTTTTTTGTTAATAACTTTTTTTGTTGTAGTTAATGAATACAATCCAATATCTTCATAAATTAGCGAAAAATACATTTCACCTTATTTATGTTTAAATATTCGATATCTATTATCTTTATTTCTATCTGTTTATATTTGCATTTGTCTATACCTATATTATTACTAAAAGGATATTCACAACCTCACAGACAATACTACCTCATTAAACCATCTAATAAGGTGAAATATTTGATTTTTTAAAAAAAATATGAGTATCAATATTGTACATATATTATTAAAACACTTGTGAAAAATAGTTTGATTAAAAGCTACTTATATATCATTTTACTTTATCCTTTTTATGTCACATAACATTATAACAACATGAAATCGATAAGTGTATATGAAAATAGAAGATGATACATGTCGGTACCTCATTAAGCCATCAATTATGGTTAAAATATTTGAAATTTTATAAAACTTATATAAGTATGATTGATGGTATAAATAAAATTAAAATAAATGTGAAAAACTAATTTGATTAAAAACTAATTATATATGATATCTTTAGTGTTTTCTTATTCTACACAACATTACAAGAAGATATGATAATAATTTAGAGTAATTTTCAGCATTAATCTCCTAAGTTTCATCCGATCCCATTTTGATTTCGAACTTCATTTTGTAACAAATTAGACTCTCAACTTATAAATTTGTAACAAAATAGTTCCAATAACTTTCAATAATAGATTTTTAAATCAATTTTTTTACTTGAATGGTGATGTGACATTTATGTAAGGTAAAGAAATAAAATATTATATATTTATATAAAATAAATATATAATTATTTATTTAAAATAATAAAGAAAATTTAAAAAAATATAGAGAGGGCTACATGATGTTGAAATTATTTATAAGTTGAACTGAAATAAAATAAAATATATTTATTAAAATAATATTGATGATTGATTGATGATGATGATAATAATAAATTATATTGATATTCTTTTTTAAAAAATGATATTTAGATAATAGTATACATTTAAGAAACATCGATATGATGATGATGATGATGATGATGATGATGATGATGATGATGATGATGAAATTAGTGTGCACTGTGTAGCCACACATTTTGGACCTTTAGATCTACATTACCTTCATTTGATGATCCAAATTAGATTATCACAGTTGTTAGGATCTCGATCCGACTAGTTATGATCAATCGAAGAAAATGATATCGATATAAGATTTGTACCAGATACACATATTAAAAATCAATAGTACATATTTAATTATTCAAATAAAAAACATAAAGGACCTTGAAAAAAATTGATTTAATTAATATACATATTATTCTTCTTTCGTGAACTCTAATGTATTCTAATCATTCAATATTTTGTCATGTATTTAATCTTATATTGCCTTTAATCCAAATTAAATTTTTATTGTTACACGTATACTAATAATTATATTGCATTTTAATAAAGTATTATACTTCATTAAGATCTACTATTATATACTATTATTTTGGGGGTTTTTAAGAATACATCATATTGTATTTCATATGATTTAAAAATATATCTTAGATTTGAAAATATGTGGATAAAACATTTGTGGTCCATGTTTAATTAACTCATATATAAACATAACATTTGTGAATAAATATATTTTTTTCATGAATTAGAATTATACGATTAAAAGAAGAAATAGATTGAATGTTAAAAAATATTTTTATATTAAAAACGTATATATAATTTTTAATTGATTTCATTTATTTTAATTTTACATTTTAAACATAATTTGAGAAAAGTGACCAAGATTATAAAAAATAGTTTGAATGTTAAAATATATATTAAATCAATTCGTAATCAGGTAAAACATTTATTGGATCACCCGTGCATCGCTTGAAGATATAGCATAGTTAATTTAGAGGCTTAGCATACAAAAAATGTTATAATTATTTAAGTTTGTTAAAGTAATAAATAATTTTTCAAAGTATTTCCAAAAGAAGAAGAAAACAATCAACCTTACCTTCTTTTAAATTATCATTAAACTTAAACTAATTGATACTTTGTGTTATAAATAAAAAAATTGCATAAATTTAATTTCAACCTTACCTTCTTTTAAATTATCATTACCATAATAATACATAAATTAACACACACATATATATGACAAATTCCACTGCAAGAAATAAATAACATGTTATTTTATTTCAGTCAATTTCTTTCTTGTTTATTTTATTTCAATAATGTTTATTTGAAAATATTCAACTGTTCAGTTCTAAACTCTATAACATATAGAGAATTTAGAGGAAAAAAAATTCTAAATTCTATTTTAAGAATGAGTGCACCAAATCATAGTAAAAAAATTGTGGAATTTATTTTGGCTCTATGTGGTAATTATGTTTTTTTTTCTGTATCTTAAACTATAAATTTCTTTTAAAATTTGAATATTAAATAGTTATTCCTGAACCTTTTTGAATACTTTCACTTAACCTCAAACGATTAATATTTTTATATTTTTCTGATTTATGATATTAGTTTTTACTTTTAAGTAATAAATTAGAAAAAAATATTATTCTAAAATCGCTTTAACTTAGTAACCAATAGGGAGAGGTCCTATCCTCGGTCAAAATGCAATTCTAGTTTCTAATTTTTGAACTTTTAAGAGTAAAAGTACTTAAGTAAATAAAAAATGAAGAATGATACGAAGTTAATGCTAGTAGCACTTCTTTAGTAAACAAAAAATAAAAATAAAACAGTGCTATTGCATTTTAGGGTTAACTGAAGCTAAATAAAGGTAAAGTGCTGTTTGATTTATGGACAAATTTTATAGAAATAAAATGGTAGACTTTGTATTCTTATTTATTCTAAAAAGTTAATTAATATTTTAACTAAATATTTGTTTGGAATAAAGTGAATAAATATGAAGTATAGTTGAAAAAGTAAATAAAAGGTGGAACAATTTTATTCTTACGTACTACAATTTTTATACTATTGTGGTGATTGTAAAAAGTATGGTTTTGCTAATTTTAAGGTGCTTTTAAAAAAGATTAGCTTAATCTTATTCTAGCTAATGCTTGACATCATTTTTAAAATATTGGGTTACCCACTTATTCAACTATCAATCATCCCCTAAAAATGTCTAAAATTTTTTCGACGTAAATGAGAAAAAAAAAAATAAAGGAGCAAAGATGTGCCACAGCAATAGGCACACATTAAAAAGTTATTTTAATTTAGTGGCGTTTAGAAAAGTAAAATCATAATTATTCCGATGAAATGTTAAATTAATAATTAAATATACGTAAAATTATTTTAATAGATTAGTTCACTAGGTGTTTGGAAGGAATATAATAATTATAAATGTTATATATATTCTAAATAGATGAAGGTTAAGTTAAATAACTTTGGTGTAGTTAAAAATATAATACTTTATATAAAGTAATAAAGTATAAATTCCTATTTATAAAAATAAGATTTCAAACTCATGCACATATGTTACTATTTTAATTAACGAATAAGAGGATCATTTAGCTTTTATAATTATATGATTGAGTTAATAATTTTTTTTTAGAAAAAAACTAAATTTCAACCTTAAAATAAATTAATAAGATAATAAAAATTTAAAAAGAAATATTTTATGAGAGAGACATAGAGGCAAGAGAAACAAAATATAATTTAAATTTTAAAATAAATTATGGGATTATTTATCAATATGTAAAATAGAGTTAATTAATAAATGATAATAAAAATTTTAAACTTAAAGAAAAAATTAATAATACGATAATAAAATTGAACCAATAATAATTTATAAGAAAAAGAATAAAGATGAGGTGGAAGGCAAAAGACGTCACCTCATATAAAAAGGGAAAAAATCACGGGCAAATTAAAACACCAAAATGAACAAAAAAATTAAAAAGAACCGTTGAAGCCGGTCATGTTTCTATTATGAAGAAATTTTAAAACATAAAGTTATAACACCTCAGTTTTTATCAAGGGTAATTTGATTTTTTTTTATCTAAACCCTAATGACTCCCTTATATAAAGACCACATTTATCTTCTTTAATTCTTTTCTTCACTTAAATCTCTTGATAGTTAGGGCTTGATAAGGGAGAACTTGAAAAGCAAGAGGAGAAGGATTTAAGAAAAATGTATGTAAAGAGGATTCAATCTCTTTTTTTCTTTTTAATATTTGTATGTTTAGATTGAAAGATTCAAGACACCTTATTCTTTATAAGAATTATGATTGAGGATCACATTATGTATTAGATCTGAAATATTTTCATATATAATTCATGCTCTTGAATTATCATGTGTAGATTCATAGGGTTCCATATTGTGAGATCATATATTTGGGGATGAACCCTAGATCTCAAGAAACAGATGATTTCATATGTTTTTAATATGCTTTTGATGCCTATTTGTCTATAAATCATGTCCAGAACTTTTAGAATACTTTTATATCGTGTTTTCGAAAGTTTCATAAAAAAATTCGTAGAGCACGAGCACAATACGATCTAAAGAGAATTAATACGGGTAGGAGGACAAAAATATGGGCTATCAGTATTTTCTGGTGCGAGCCTGACTTGAAGGGCATTAATACAACATAGAAAACAAAAATACGGGCTGTCAGTATTTTCTGCTACGAGCAAAATATGACCCGAAAGACTTTAATATGGTTGGGAGGCAAAAATATGACCTGGCCGTATTTAGTCCTTGTAAATGTGTATTATACCAAACTTCATCATATTTCCCTACTATATGTTAAACCTATTTTCAAGGTATTTACATTATATATTAATGCTTGATGATTATATATGAACTTAGATATGCGAAATGCAAGCACAATCGTAATTAAGTTAAAAGTTGAAGATTGAGCGACATAATTAATTATTGTTTGAAAAGCATAATAAATTAGTTGTGGATGATATTACATGTCCCGCCTTAATGGCTCTCGTCGGATTGTTAGGAATGATCGTTACTCACATCGAAAATAGTATGTGCTTCCTAAGCCGCCTTCAGACGAGAGTTTCAGGAATGACCGTTACACATCGGTAACGGTGTGTGCATTCCTAAGTTGCTTTTGGATGAGAGGAGAGCATTGTCTCCAATTATTAGCTAGCTATTGTGAGGACAACAACATAAATCCCAACTATCAGAAGATATAACGTTAAAAAAAGCCGATGATCGAAGGGAAATGGGAAATTACGATCGTGGCAAGTGATGGACGACAGTTTGAAAGGCATGCATTTTATGAGTGGTTGAGTTGTGGTTCGATGGAGTTCAGTTTGATGAAATTTGCAAGAGACGGTTCGAGAAAAAGCAAAAGACGATTCCATGGAATTACAGAAGACATTAGTTATTGCAACTTGCAAGACTTCTCTGTCTCTCCCCCTCTCTCCTCTTCACAAACTCTTCCTCACCTTTCCTCTCTCTCCTCTTCACGTCCGCTTCCTCACCTTTCCCCCCTCTCTCCTTCTCTCCTTTCCATGGACTCTTCCTTACCTTTCCTCTCTCCTCTAATCCTCCCCACGTCGGTTGCTGCAAGACCCTTCCTCATCTTTCCTCTCTCTCCCCCTTCTCTCCGCTCCACATTGGCTACTGCAAGACCCTTCCTCTATCTCTCCTCTCCATTTCTCTTTTCTTTTCTCTCTTTCTCTTCCTCTCTATATATGATTTCTTTTCATATCACTGTTACTGATTTCTTTTCAGCTGAAAAACTCATCGCCTCCCCTCTCTCTCTCTATGTGATTTCTTTTCACATCACTGTTGCTAATTTCTTTTCAGCTGCAAGACCCATCGCTTCTCTAGTCCTTGAAGGAGCACGTCGACCTTAGCTCCGGTGGAAGGTAGGAAGACCTCCGCGGGGTGGCTTCCTCATATCCAATGAACCTGAGGCAGAAGAGGCAAAGACATCCATTTTCAATGAAGCTGAGAAGCGAGAATGCGAAGATAACGACCGATAGCGAAGGGCGGAGATGAGAGCAGCGAAGAACTTCCTCACATCCGATAGAGGCAACGATCAGTTGACTCGCATAAAATGTGTATAGAGAATATCATACGAATAAGAGGTAAAGACCTTCATGACACAAGTCTACCCTATACTCTAGCATGTTACCCTTGAATGCAAAAAAATATTATGAATGAAGTTTTAAAATTTTATAATATCTTTACACTATCGAAATATGATCTGCAAGCGTACGATGATTCATTGTAGTGCTTGAGATTCGATCCATAAGGAAGCGAGGTTAGCTAGATCCTAGAGAAATCTTTCGGAGCGAATCTAGTAAGGAAAATAACTGTTGAAAACGAGAGGTAAAGAAAAATAACGATATAACGCGAAAGGAAACTAAAGTATATTTTTGTGCTTATCCGTGTGAAAAGGAGAAAATGCCGTAAAAGTCGAATGATTAGTATACTAAGAAGATGCGAAACAGTTTGATGAAGACACATGCTGAGGACTTATGGGAGGCGTCGATGCTGTAAGACTTGATGTTCTTTAATTTAGCGTGTTATGGCAAAGGTAATCGAGTTCCCTTCTCACGTGTATATTCGGTGAATCTCCGCAATGGAGACATACGAGTTCCCACGAACATGTTAGGATTGGTGGAAGGCTTATGTTTACGTGCGAGAGAAGAGTTCGTACAAAGAAATAAAATATGTGATTGTTATGATACGAAATCAGCTTTTCTAGGGATTTGAGCCTCAGTCTCAAATCCACCAAATTCTATGCATTCTAAAAAAGACATATGAGACGAGGAGGCAGCGATCAGCTCACACTTACCTCAAGGGAATGTGGATCACCCTCCCGGATAGAATGCATAGTCTCAATTTCTTCAAGACAACTTAGACATTTTCAAAGGAGAAGATAAAGAAATTGAACACAACGATGGTGAAATAGAAGCGCACGGTCATCCTTTGTAACTATTTAAGTTAATCCCAAATCTTTGACTCATTTTGGTCGTTTATTACTAGAAATCCGGAGGGAGCGTAAACCTTTCAGGCTGCGATTCAAAGGATGAACGATGTCTAACCCAAATCAGTTAACAATCCATCACTGATCTTGTGAAAACCAAAGTCATGAACCACTACTTGCCTTAGGCTATATTTCTTCACGTTCGATCGTGATGGAGATTATAATATCCCTACGGTCGGGAGGGGGGGGGGGGTGCAATGTAGCAGGTGATTCGGAAAACTCCTCCTATCAGACGCAAGCATGGAAAACACAAAAACCATGCATGGAACTATCTTCACCCAGGCTAGGCACGTTCGGTCGCGATGGAGACTATAATATCACTACGGTCGGGGGTGTAAAGTAGCAAGTGATTCGAAAAACTCCTCCTATTAGACGTAAATGGCCAAAGTCATTGTTTCAAACTACTTCCTCTCCTTCACTCTCTTCCTAGATTGATCAACCACTCTCCGAAGCAATTCCCTCCAAAAGGCGTCCTCTCTCCCCTTTTTGCTTGCTGCCTCTTCTACTTTTATATCTGCTTCCGCCTTATTTTTCCTACATCTCTGTCCCTTTTGTCGGCACCTGCTCCTCTCTTCTATTGCTTTCTGAGAGCTCGACAGCTCTACAGTCATCCCCTCTGACGCTTGGGGAAGCTTCCTAGCGCTTGAGTGATAATGGAGCTTGGTTGGTCCCCATATTGTAGAGGGTGTTTGATCACTAGCTGATCATATTATGTTTTTATCCCATTTTCTATTCAAAACACTCATATCGAGCCCTCAAATTGTCTAACTTTTGACCAATTATGCTTGTAATGCATGGATTATGATAACTAGTTGATCTTTCTCATTTTATACCTAATTTCATGTGCATAGAGATTTTGAATTGCTAAAATCTATAAATATTTCCATTATATGCCAAGTTATCATTTTTAGGACAAGTTATCACTCCAAATGCACAAGTTATCATTATTTTGATTTAGCTGATTTTCAGTGATTATTCTGCCCTAAATCCATTGCCATCATGAATGAATCATATTTGGATGATCATATTTCAACTTGTGCAAAATTATCAACCCATTTGAACAAGTTATCATTTTTCAATGCTAAGTTATCGTTTAAGGGCAAAACTATTATTTCGATATGCAAAACCATCAATTCTGCACAAAGGCATTAAGTAATCATTAAATTACTGTCTTAACTCATTGCTGTTCAAATTTCATCACATTTGGACAATCACAACAAAAGTTATGATAATTTATCATTTTTATGGCATCAAGTTATCGTTTTTGGCACCTAAGTTATCATTCCTATGAAATCTTATCTACATTTAATTTCTGACCTCATTCACTTGCCATCCTAATCTCTTTGATGCCTTCAATACTTTGAACCACTCAAATTTGGACAATTTTCATGAAATATACAAAGTTATCATTCCGGGCTTCAAAACTATTATTTTTTACTATGGATTTTAATTCTACATAACACAAACCCCATTTGATAATTGAGCTGACATTACTTGCCGTTTTAATCCTTATTTGTTTAAATCTTATTAGAAGATTTTGATGCTTGCTATTTTTGGCTCTTATTGCAGGTGAGTGGAGCTGAAAAAGGTTGGAAAAGCAAAGGGGGGACCACCTACTTTTTGCTGTCCAAAAACTGTCAACAGCTGGAATTTCAGGCCCTGGATAGGTGGCTCACATCAGAGGCTAAGGAACATTTGTATGCTGATCTATGGATGATTAAAGGCCATATATAAGCTAAAGAAACTCTGGAATCAAAGGAGGAGATCGGCCATTGTAGGGTGGGGCAGATTGGAGCTGGATTGAGCTAGAAGGAGCTGAGGGAGAGCAGATTGCTACCAACAACCCTCAAGCCAGGATGATTTGCATCTGTTCTTCACTCTATTTTGTATCTATGTTTGTAATTATGAGGATCTAAAATTTATGTCTCCTAGGATAGGGTAGTAGTCTAGGTTAATTGTGGATGGATGTAGACAAGTCTGAATTCCTGCATTGATGTCAATCCTGATTTCTGATTTTCTGTTTCACATGAATCTGATCTTGTCTTTGTAAGGTCCTAATTGTATCTACAACTGAGAAGTTGTCATTTGATCTAATCTTGTTCAGAAATGAATCAAGAATCAATGCCAAGTGTTTAGGTTCTAATCCAATTGAGATTTTTTATTTCCTGAATTCTGAAACCTATTTTTTTCCCAAATCTGATTTCTGATTCTGATTGAACCTGTTTTCTATCATTGTTGAGCCCTGATTTAATTGATAACTGAGAGGTTTCTTATGGTTTTAACCCTGTTCAGAAATGAATCAAGGAACAATGGTATTTCCAAGGTTCAATCCCTGAATTATTGCAAACATTGCACTTGCTGATTTCTGATTTGTAAAATTTGATTTCCTAAATCCTTGGATTCTGTTTGACTGTTGTAAACCCCTTGATCTCATCAAATCACTGAGAAGTGAATTTTAAGGTTTCCTTGCTGTTCAGAGATGAATCAAGGAGCAATTGCATGTGCTGAGTTCCCATATATGAATTAAGTGCTGATTTCATCCAACCCTTTAGTGAAAATGTGGATTTCATTTGAATTTGCAGCTGAGAGACTGATTTAAAATCTTCTTGTATTTTAGAGATAAACCAAAGAGCATTTGCACTAATATTGGATTGATTTTATTCATATTTAGTTGATTGAAGCATTTCCCTCATTTTCAAAGTGTAATTGAATGTTATCATTTCAAATTTCACTACATTTCTGAAATTCAGCAAAGGACCAGATTTTGAGCTTAATGTTGACTTGATTTCAGTGAGGACATTTTCTAATTCAACTTAACTAATCAATCATATGAGAATATGATAATTAATTCTGTATTAATTAAGCTGTGAAAATAGATTATCTCAAGTTGAGTTAAAATTGACATTTAATGATAACTTATCAATTTCATCCATAATTAAGTTAGATGAACCCCAACTCTTAGGAGAACTTTCCTCATTGATAGTTAACCCCTTTGAGCCTCTAGTTTAACATTTACAATTCAGTTTAGATAATTTTTCAAAAATTCCAAAACAGTTATCATTTTAATCCTTTTTAGAAATCGATTTTAACTTTCTTTCAAATTCTTGGATTTTTAACTTTAGTTAAGGCTAATCTAGATTGTTTAGAGAGTCTTAGGCTTCAAATCACCGTGGATACGACATTTGGGTAGACTATAATTGACATGTATACTTGCAGTTAAAAGTGAATTAGGGAGTTAAATAAAAAATTGAAAAATCTAGAATTTGACCCCAAAATCAGCAAGTTATCACTACACCCCTCAATATCACTATCAAGTTTTTGACGCCGTTGCCAGGGATTTGAGGTCAATTAGACTAACTTAGATAGTTTAGATTAGTTTTAGACTAGTTTTCAGTCCATTTATTAGGCCAATTTTCAGTTTTTGCAAGTTATCATTCCCAATTTTCCAATTTTGTCTAGTTTTCTTTCCTTTTTAAATTTGATACTTTTGAATTCATTTATTTAGGATTTGGACAATAAAAAGGACCATTATCAATCAGATCCTGAACCTGAAAGAAGATTCTTGAGAAGGAGAAGATTGCAAAGAATTGAGGCAAGAAGAAGAATTTTTGAAGAAGAGGAAGATGAGCAAGTCAATATGGCTGCACCAAGGACACTCAAGGATTGCTATTCACCTAGCAATATTAGAAATCAGCAAAGGAATGGAGTCCTAGCACCATTTGCCAACTTTGAAGTGAATCCAGCCTTGGTGACAATGATAAGGCAATACCAATTTGCTGGTTTAGGGAATGAAGATCCAGCTTCACACTTGGACAATTTCAAGGAGATTTGCCGCACTGTCCACTTTAATAATACACATATGGATGCTGTATATATGAGGCTATTCCCTTTCTCACTCAAGGACAAAGCAAAGATGTGGTACAAGACCCTCAAACATGAAGAGATGACTACTTGGGAATCCATAATTCCATTGTTCCCAACTGAATTTTTCCCACCTAGCAAAATTGATAATTTCAGAGATCAGATTGTGAGGTTCTACCAATTGGATCAAGAGAATATATGTGATGCATGGAAAAGGCTCCAAGACTTGCTGATGGCATGTCCACATCATGGCTTTGAAAAGTGGCAACTTGTCAATTCTTTTCACAAAGGATTGAACTACTCCAGCAAGATTGCATTGGATACAGCTGCTGGAGGAATATTTGCATCAAGAAACATTGATGAAGCTTATTAATTGATTGAGAACATTGCCAAGAATCATCATTTTCTTACACATGACAAGACAAGGAGGCCATCCAATGAGAATCAATTTAATAACATTGCTGTCCAAATTGAACAAGGGTTGCAAAGGGCATTGAAGAAGCTGAATTTGTCACCTAATGTCATCAAGCCTTCCAATTCTGAATTTAGGTGTGATGTGTGTGGGAATCAGGGCCATGTCACTGAGGGTTGCAATTTGATAATGCAGCAACATGAACAAGTTATAGACCAAGTTAATGCAGTAAGAAATTATGGAGTTAAACCCCCTACTGAGTTCTACATTCCTGAAAACAGAAATCATCCATACCTTTCCTACAAGGCCAACCATTTTCAAGGGCCTCTTATGCAGAATTCAAATTGGCAACTAAAGATTTTGCTAAGGAATTAACCCCCACCATACCAACCTCCACAAGTTCAAATGCAAAGACCACCATATGAGCCACCTCAAGTTCAAGCCCCTTAAATGTCAAAGATGGAGGAAATGTTGCAACAAATCTTGAAGGAGCAGGAAAAGCAAGAGGAGGCTATGCAGAAATTAACTTCTAGATATGAGGCTTTGAGTGCTCATCAAAAGATTCTTGAAAATCAGATTGCTCAACAAGCCAGTACCTCAACTAGGCCACCTAACCTGAATTGAACCCAAAAGAGCAAGTCCAAGCTGTCCAGCTCAGGAGTGGAAAAATTGTTGAAGAACCAATGAAGAATGTTGAGGAAAATTCAGCTGAAATGAGCACAAGTTCAGGGCCTACAGAAGGGAAAAATCAGGGAGTTATGGTGGAAAATTAGAACAAAGGCCCTCAAGTTGAAGTTAATGCTAGAGTTTTTGACAAGGTACATTTCCCTCAAAGGCTAATCAAGGCAAAGCAGAACCAACAGTATGGAAGATTCATTGAAATCCTGAAGAAGCTGTATATAAATGTGCTATTTGTAGAGGCAATTCAGGAGATGCCTTCATATGCTAAATTTTTGAAGGAGATACTTACCAAAAAGAGAAGAATTTTGGAGAATGAGACCATTTCTTTGACCGAGGAAGCTTCTGCAATCATTCAAAATAAATTGCCACCCAAGTTGAAGGATCCAGGAAGTTTCTCCATACCTTATGAAATTGGAAATAGGAAGATTCAAAGGGCAATGTGTGATTTGGGTGCATCAGTGAGTGTCATACCTCTTTCACTTTGTTTGAAATTTGAATCCTACAAACATGTCTCTACAGCTAGCAGACAGATCCATCAAATATCCACATGGAATCATTGAAGACATACCCCTCAAAGTTGGCAAATTTTATATTCCAGTAGACTTTGTAGTACTTGAAATGGATGAGGACTTGAGTACCCCTATTCTTCTAGGGAGGCCCTTTCTAGCTACTATTGGAGCTGTCATTGATGTCAAGGAGGGTAGATTAACATTCCAAATTGGAGAGGATAAGATAAAATTTAATTTGGCACAAGTTATCAGTGAGCCAAATTTTCAAGTAAATGACTTTGAAGTTCATGCGGAGAATATTCGTCATGCATTGAATTAGTGGCATATACACGTACTCGTGAGGGAATAATCATATAGAATGAGCATTGTATGCATGCAAAATAGTGATGAAAATATAAGTTATAATTCTCCACATCAACTCCCCCAAACTTAAAACTTTGCTTGTCCTCAAGCAATCAGCTAAGAATTTAGGCTTGGAGCACATCATGATCATGCATCATAATTCCTCATTCCTTTCCCTGACACCTCCTGCTTGTCATTAATCATTTTTAATTCATTTCAACGTTATCCTGATAAAGTCACCACAAAAGTGAGGCACACAGATCCTCTATCGGATGGTTGTCTACATGTAAATTTCCTAAAAACATTCATACAACAATGTTTGTCCTCATGCTAAATAGGGCTAATCGACTTATTTATTTTCAAAAGTTCTTTAGTTTTATACACAATAGCTCTTCGATTGCATGATAGGATAAAGAAAAATTTCAGCACAGGAGATTCCACTCAGCATTCCCTAGCTGTTCTTCCTAAAATAATAGGCGTAAGGTGCTAGTGGTGCCCTAGGTGCATACTCTTGTCTTCCCCAAACGGGGCAGGCAGCAGAATACTTATTTGTACTTTTATTATATTATATTTTTCATGGGTCCCACAACATTCCTCACTGGTTCTTCCTAGAATAATAGGATGGGGCACTTGGACTTCTCTTGAAAACAAGAAAAATTCCTATCATGCAAAGAAGAGCTTTTGCACATTATCAAGCATATTTCACTATTTCAAAATGTGGGTTAGCAGGTTTCGAGCAAGTGAGAAATCATTGATTTGCATGAATGAACCTAGGTAATAGCATGTATAGACCATCCAATATCTAGTGTCGGGCTTGATGTCTTCCCGGATATCAAAATTAGAGTTTCTGAAGTCTTTGAAGTGCTGACATTCAGGCACATCGGGTACACAGAGTGAGGGGTAAACAATGCATTCCATGATATTTCTTAGCTAAATGTTGAAGGGCAATTCAAAATTTTTTTGTAAGGGGTTCATTCGATGCATGTTTATATAAAATTTTATCAACCAATCTTAAAAAGAACTAAACAAAAGGCTGGAGCTACTGGATTTATGTATAATGGTATATAAAGAATTGGAAAATAAGGTAGAGGACGTACCATTGTACCCCCAGACTTAAACACAATACTGTCCTCAGTGTGTTCAAGTCGGGGCGGGAGTAAGGCTTAAGAGGAAGATGTGTGTGTAGGGGAACCAATGTGTTCCCCCACACTTGCTTCGATTCGCTGGAGGGCAGCAGTTTGATTCTGGAGCAAGCATTTGATGCGAAGGTTACTACGTTGAAGCTTGCGTACCTGTAGGGAGAGGTTAGTAATAATCTATTGGAAGTCGGAGAGGGATGACTCAGCAGCATTGGTGTTTGTCGATTCTGGTTCAGGGGACTTTCTTTTCCTTGAAGCTGGTGACACGAGATCAGAGTGGTGGTGTTCTGGCATTGACTTGCTCTTCCCAATATGACCCAGGGTAATTTTCCAGTTAGCCTCGGAGGTGATGGATACTTTATCGGGGCTTGGGAGTCGTAGCTTGTGATGGGTTCCCTTAATGAGTAGAAATTTGCGATGCCCTTGAACCTTGATTAAATTTCATTTTTTGAGAGTCTTCATGTCAATTGTCATCGACCCTCAGACTACTTCCAGAGACCCAACCAATGGTAGTGATAATTTTCCTAAAGGCAATTGTGCCTGATTTCATCTTAATACATTTATTCCAATTTGTCGGCAAGTGTAGGTTCACTTTCTTTCCATACAGAAATGCATTAAGGATAAATAGATTAGAGTCGATAATATGAGACTTCGTATTTTCTCTTCCTAGGATCATGGACGATATCAGACGTGTAGGATCCCAAAGGGCATCAAGAGGGGGGGGGGGATGAATTGGTGTTCAATCCGAAAATATCGATTTTACAAAAATCATTGCGGAAGCTTAAAATCGATTCGTTAATCTTTTTAAATCAAAGCAATTCAGATCATAAACATAATATGAGAGGGAGAGAAAGAGAGAAAGAAATACAAAATGCACGGGGGTTGTTGACGAGGTTTGGTCACACCTTGGCCTATGCCCCTCCTCCAACTTATCGACCCCGAGACCGCCGGAGATTTCACTAGCACTTCCTTTGTTCCAAATGGGACAAGGAAGAAATCCCTTTACACAACCACCTTTTATCTACTTAGAGAGGCAAGCCAACCTTTTCTCCTAGGAAGTTAATCTTTTCTCTCGCTCAAGAGGTAATATTTAGAACCTCTTTTACACAGGAGCTCTCACAATCTTTTTGAAAAATGGTTCCTTTCTTTTATAATAGAACACTCACGAGAAGAAAAGAGAGAAATAAAGAAAGCTCTAAATGATAACTTCAAGAGAAATTATCTTGTTTTGATTTCTTGAAGTTTTGTTTCAATGCTTGTGTGGGCGCCTTTGCTTCTAGCCATCACTATGACCAATTTTCTTTGTTCCTTTTTTTTCTTTCAAAGAAATAGTAATTTTAAAATTTTGAGTAAAATAAAAAAATAGGCTTAACACTTGGGAACAAAAAAAATGCAAGAGTGTAATCAATGATACTTTTACCATAACCTTTGTGCCTTCACATTTTCATTTTCATTCGTCCTTTGCTTTACATGTGAGGCACACCTGGAAAAACAATCAAGTAATCTTTTGGTACCCAAATTTCTTTGAGTCCTATTTTGTTAGAAAATGTTCTTTTCGGAACTCAAATCATGCCATGTGTTGATTTTCTCATTTTACACTGATATGCATAATGACCATAAAATTCATATGTAAAATATTTAAGATGTGATTTTCTACCATATGAATGATTGGATTTTCAATAAAAATTTTCATGTAAAAAATGATTCCTAATATTATTTTTCGTTATATGAGAAATAGTCTTATCGCTATTTTGTGTATTTTTCAAAGAAGCATTTTTTTATTTTACTTTTTCTAATGAACATGCTAATTTTACAATTTCTCATGCATGTGTAATCTCCAAAGTTTCAATTTCATTTTTGAAATTTTCATTTTCCATAAAACATGTATCCTTATTTTCTTTTACTTTTTCAATCTCATGTAGTAATTTTTCATTTTCCTCTTTAATTGAAAAATAGTTTTTATGAGGGAGGAAAGTTCTTCATTCACATCTAAAGAAATATTTACTTCGAAAAAGCTCGATGAATCATTATTTGAAATTGAAGAGCTAAAAATTACCTCATCGTTGTGAGTCATTACGCATAGGTATGCATCCTCATTATAAGATCTTGAAGAGTCATTTGATTCATCTTCATTTGACTCTTCGTATTTCTTCTTTTTTCCTTTCTGAAATTTCTCTTCTTTGTGATGTTTATGTGATCTTCTTGTTGATTTTTCATTCTTCTCTTTCTTTTTCACTAACTTGAGATACTTATCTAGTTTTCTTGTGTAGCGGGCGAGTCTCTTTTCATCCACTTCTTCTTTATTTGAATATTCTTCACTTTTGTTCGCTTTCAATGCCAATGTTTTTTCTTGAGGGCTTTTTTTTCTTCTTCTTCTTCCTAGATTCCGATCTCTTAGGTTAACAGTGAACCTATTAGATCATCAAAATTCTGGCTATTTAAGTCTTTTTTTAATCATTGTCCTTTTCGTCTACCATTTGGAGGAGAGAGATTTGAGAATCTTTTTCACTTTTTGAGTGTTAGTTCTTGGCTCGTCCAAGGAGACTAAACCATTTACAATATCATTAAAACGAACAATCATTTCATTAATGGATTCATGCTTAATCATTTTGAAATAATCATATTGATGATTTAAAATATTTAATTTTGATTCTTTAACTTTATCGGTTCCTCCATATGTAGTAATAAGTTTTTTCCGAATTTCGGTTGCACTTGCACAATTAAAAATCTGATTAAATTCTATTGAATCCAAAGCACAATAAAAAATATTCTAAACCAATCTAGTTTCGAAATTTTTTTTTGTCTTTCGTCATGTTCTGAAGATAATTTTTCATATAAATAATAGTCTTTTTCAACAATATCTCACATGTTTATATCAATATAACATATGTAGGCTTGAATCCTAATTTTCCATTATGCAAAATTTGATGCATTTAAAAGGGGAGGGTGACTAATTGATTGTCCTTCTGCAAAACTAAATTCAGTTGATGCTATAGCTCTTAAGATGGTTAAATATTAAAACAAGATGATTCCAAAAATCAAAACAAGAACAATATGCTCTGATACCAATTGTAGAATCCCAAAGGGCACCAAGAGGGGGAAACAGTTTCATTCTTTTTTTCCGGTAACTCAAACAAAAAAAAGATCAATTCTATAAGGTTGAATAAAAATTCGATTGACCATTTGTTATAATTGCTATGCTTAGTGTGTGACTCGTTAATTTTTTCTTTAGAGTTTAAAGTTAGTTGGGATAAAAAAAAAAAGATTGACCCCTGCTATAAACTTAATAACTACATAAACTAATAACCAACTTATTGCTTCGTATTGTCGAGATCCCAAGAAACAGTCACTATATGAGTAGATCAATCATATAGTCGACATTTTTCACAGATTTTACGAACCGAAGCCCTTATTTTCATATTTCTTATTCCTTATTCTGAATCTATTCCTTGGAAGAAAATAAGTCTCTTGAATTTAGTTTTCACTTCGAATTGTATCCCCATGAAAGGAATTTCAAAAAATTACCTAATCGCTCGAATCTTTGTTGCGAAGTCTATAAATTATACGCCCTCTGGTTGAATCATAACGACTTACTTCAATTTTTACTCTATCTCCTGGTAGTATACGTATAAAACTCCGTCGGATCCTCCCTGAAACATAACCTACAATTACATCCTCATTGTCTAAGCGAACCCGGAGGAGGGGGGTGGAGTGGGTGAATTGGTGTTCAATTCGGAAATATCGATTTCACAAAAATTATCACGGAAGCTTAAAATTGATTCGTTAATCCTTTTAAATCAAAGCAATTCAGATCATAAACATAATATGATAGGGAGAGAGAGAAAGCAAACACAAAATGCACGAGTGATTGTTGACGAGGTTCGACCACACCTTGGCCTACGTCCCCGCTCCGACTTCTTGATCTCGAGACCGCCGGAGATTTCACTAGCACTTACTTTGTTTCAAATGGGGCAAGGAAGAAAGCCCTTTAGACAACCATACCGCTTCGAGAGGCAAGACAACCTCTCCTCCTATGAAGCTAATCTTTTTTCTCACTCAAGAGGTAAGATTTAGAACTTTTTTTACACAGGAGCTTTCACACTCTTTCTGAAAAGTGATTTCTCTTTTACAATAGAATAATCACAAGAAGAGAAGAGATAAAGGAAGAAAGCTCTAAATGATAACTTCAAGATATCTGCCTTCGCTTCTAGCTTTGACACTCCTCTTATAAGCTCTAATATGTGAAAAATTCGTATAGGAATTGTTTCACAAATTTCTCCTTCAAATTTGACTGTTATTATTCATTTGAGCCGTGGACTGATCGACCGGTCTATATGATCGTTGGCTTATTTTTTCATTGACCGCAATTGATCGGTCGACAACATTAATGAACCGATCGACCGGTATATATAGCCATTGGCTTATTTTCTTCATTGATCGCAGCTGGTCGGTCGACCGGTACATCGATTGATATCATCTCGACGTCGACCGGTATAGTCTCGTCATGAAACCTAGACAGTACATGCATTGATCGGTCGACCGGCATCTTGGATCGATCGACCGGTGTCATCTCGACCGACAGGTTTACCGACCTGTAATTGTTTGACCATAACTTTATGCACAATTATCCAAATTAGTAATCTAACAGGATTCTCTACAACTTTGATATTCATCTTCCAACCATAATCTAACAAGATCGTAGTCAATTATTTAATCCAAGTGTAGTGCATAAAGTTATCCATTTTATTTAAACTTTTCAACATTTAACATTAATCTTTCGAGCTTTATATTATCAAAATATAATTATATAAGACATTAAAACTTTGACCCAATAAGACGATGGAAGTATCAAATGATCGGGTTGGAGATTGCAAAAGCTCTTGCCCGTGCTCGCTCTGTTTAATCATTGATGATTTTATCTAGGACGCCTTGGGTGTTGAAACATTGGGAGGTGAGGCGTTTAGGAAAATAGGATAAGGCGAGGACTTGGCTTAGCTTCTAATATGACCATTGGAAATCCTTATTGAACAGGCGAAACAAGATAGTTTCTCACAGCTTGTCGTCTGTGTAGGAACTGAGAAACTCCAAGACAAGACGGGGGTACGTGGGGTAGACTGATATAAAGAAATCTTAAGTGCCCATTGCCTTAGTGGCATGCTCTATGTCATCCAGGAATCCTAAGGAACACAAGACATCATGGTCTACAAATTTTTGTGGAGAGGATGGGGCGCTTCAAAAGAGAACGATACTGACGTTGCTGGTGGGAAGTAGAGAAAATGATATCTTTAGGAGAGTATAGGAGATTAGGATATCTATCCTGTGGAGAAATGTGGGGGGGGGGGGTTGGAGCGATTTTAGAAGACGAAGGGTTTCATCTTGCGAAGAGTGGGTTTGAATGGGGAGTTGATGCTAGCTAAGGTGGGTTACTGCGTCTCGTACATGGTGCAGAGGGTTTCAGAGGTGGAAAGAGAGGTTATGGGGGTATGCCACGTGGGTGCGGATTCGCCTTTATGCTAGGTTGATCATGATGGCGGGTCCCAAAGAAGATTTGATGACTAATTTTGTCAGTGAAACAATCGTTCTGTGCAACAAGGTGTCATTTCTTTGGTGGCTTGCTTTCTTCTCCCATTTGCTTCTTCAAAATGGCTCGCACTTTTAAGAACTCATTTTCCAGCCAATACCTCTGGAACTTGACAACGCTTTTTCAGCCCCTTACACTCGGCTTTGCTTCAATATGTGCGTCTTGTTGGATGTTCGATTATTTCTAAAAAGATAGAGGAAAAACTTTATTAGGATTAAGTAAGACTTGGGTTGCCTCCCAAGAAGCACCTTTGTTTAGTGTCTTTGGCTCGATGTTGTTGCGGTAGCGATTAGTCGACTGGAGGAGTTTGAAGCATAAGAGTGTTTTTGGTGACAATTATGTCTAGTTCTCGATATAGCTTAACTCTATGACCATTGACTTTGAATGTACTACCTCCATTCTACTCGAGCTCTACCACTCCCAATGGGTATACTTTCAAAAGCTTGAATGTTCCAGTCCATCGTGATTTTAGTTTACCAAGGAATAGTTTTAATATGGAGTTGAAGAGTAAAATTAAGTCTCATTCTCTGAGTTGTTTGTGTTGGATGTTCTTATTATACCATATTTTAGTTTTCTCTTTGAAGATGACTGAATTCTCAAATGCATATCTTTAGTTGTCCTAACTCAGCCAACTAGAGCATTCTATTCTCGCCTGCGTTCTTTAAGTCAAAATTGAGGAACTTTTGATGCGTAAAATGATGTAGCAAAATAAAATCGCTAGCAAGTGCACTAGTCACTCAAGTAATATAGTAATATGAGTAAAGCGTGTCGAACCCACGAGGAATATTATTAATCAAATATTTGAATTTATAAATTAATAAGAGAGAAAAATATGAATTTTTGGAAATAGGTTTTGTAAAAATAAAATAAAATAAAATAAAGAAAATAAGATAAGATAAGATAGTGGTGTTGAAGTTAGGCCTTAGGATGAAAATGGATCAGGATAAATATTTGAATCATAAAAGATAAATTTAATCTTTAAAGATGGATTAGAGTCTCCCTAAAGTAATCTAGCATGATTAACTTGTGATCTCCACGATTGGCATCCCCTCAACCTAAGTATGCAGAACTATCTTAATTTAATAAAAATTGAAGTCTCAATGACTGGCATCCCATCAATTCATATTAATATTAAGATGCAGTAAACTGGATTCCCTAGACTATTAATTATTCCACAAACTGGTATAGATTAATAGACCACACAAACTTGATTCTCCACACACTAGTTATCAAATTTATGTCAATTATTAATTCCAAATAAAATCAGTTAAAAGTAGTACCATGAATTCTAAAATTAAGCACTCCACAAAGTGGTATAGCCTAATTCAGAAATCCCATTAACTAATATAAAAGCATTAAGCATAATTAATAATTGATCAAAAAATATTAAAACAAATAAAATAGGTTACAAACATTCCCTTCAATTAATAATATCCTAAAATATAAAAATCTAAAAAACATGGAGTTCATCCTAGAAATTCTAGAGAGATAATAAAATATAAATTATAAAAATTGGAAGAATTACACCCAAAGTAAAATCTGGATCCTTAAATGTTGTCGGAGTGTCTAGATCAGCCGTCCGATCAACTCTCTCTCTCTTGGTCGAAGCCTGTAGAGCTCAGTCACGCCATAGAAGAAAACCACACTTCAAGAGCACGAATCGGATTGATGGTTTTGTCCTCTATTTATAGGTGCGACGGACTTCAAGTTGATCATGGGCATGAATATCGTACGGCTGGATTTAAATTTACCGGATAAAAGTTGATACGGTCTCCGCCAAAATGATAAGTCTTCTTATCATTACGCCCAAAATGAGACTCTTCTTATCTTTACCCCTTCTTCGAATCTCGGCCAAACTTCTTCGAATCTCGACCAAAATGATAAGTCACTTCTTCTAATATCGGCCAAAATGATAAATCCTTTATTCTAATCTCGTCCAAAACGAATAGTCCTTTAGTCATTATGCCCAAAATACAAGTTGCATTTGATTTTACCCCCAATGAAGTAAGACGTAACTTTATCCAATGAAAGTGATGAACTCAATTTTATGCCCTGGTTGTGATCATAACGACCGATAACAACTTTGCAATTATTATGCCGTGACCATCCGATTATTCAGCTTGCCTGCAAAATAATTAAGTAAATTCCTCCTTAGTTAAAATATTCAAAACATTAATAATCAAAATCAATAAATCCGGAATTATAACTAAAAACATTCTAAAACGATGCATGCCATGATCAAATTATAGAAAAAATAATTAAAATAATAAAGTAAAATATGTTATATTTTGCATGCATCAAACTCCCCCAAGCTTAAAGTCTTGCTTGTCCTCAAGCAAAAATTCCAAAGCGAGGCTCAAGGGGGGTTCCATCATAGCCTTCATATTGTCAAATGACTAATTTTCTTACACAGTTTTTCTGCACACCTACTACTCAACATCTTACCACTTTCCATGCATTTAGCCTCATAGAGGTTCTGAATGCTACACAAACTTAAACAATCTCAAATTCAGCCTTGTAAAAATAAATAAATATACTATCAAATAATAACATTAATATTGAACACATAAGTACTAATTGAGCTTAAAACTTTTTTTTCTTTTTTTTCTTTTTTTATTTTCAATCATTTTAAAAGTTCTAATCTTCAAGAAGGATTGCATAAGGAAGTCCATGTAGCGGGCTTTGGACTGATGACTCCCAGATCAGATGGCCTTAGGGAAACAGATGATAAGGCACCCATCGAGTTTACTTGCCCGAACAATCAAGGTTCTGAATGAAGAGTTAGAACTTAGCCATGATTCAGTACTCCTGTGCTTCTCCATATTTCACAAGATGGTCCTTGTAGTAGGCTTTCAATCGACGGATCCCAGAGCAGTTGCCCTTAGGTCGCCATGCATGAACCCCTACGGATCTAATTATCCGAACACACCGTGGTTATGAATAACACTTTTGTACCTACACATAACTTTATTCAAACTTTTTTTTCAACACGTATAGCCTTTTTTTATTTAAGCTCAAGGAGTACTTAATATGGTCAATAAAATGCTACTACTATCAAGACTTAAAAGAAATAAATAAAATGGAATGAATATGATTTTGTCGTCTAGACATTCATAATTCTATTTAACATAGGTACATAGTCCATAAGTTTGGTACTAAAATAACAAGTGATAAGAAAGTAAAGCATTCAAATTTCACCAGTTAACAACATGTCTTTGAATTTTACTTAAAGATAATTAGAACAATAAGACAAGAGTTAGTAAGATGGTAGCAAAAATAAATGCATGCAATGATATTTTTGGGAAAATTTTCAATTTTTCAATTTTTTTTGGATAAATGCATACATAGAAAATAAAAAGAAAAATAAAGAAGAATGCAATGCATGGAATGCAAACTTCCCCAAGCTTGAACTAGACACTGTCCCTAGTGTTAGACCAACAAGGAAAAGAGATACATATTCAATAAAAAGTAAAAGGAAAGAAATGAAAAATAAAGAAAAGGGAAAAGACACAACCGAATTTACTGTTTGTGGGGCGGCGACGGTGGGTGGTAGCCAAAATATCTAGGACGCATATGATAGTCGTGGATGCGCCTCATCATGCAAACCTGCTTATTCTGGAGGGATTCGAAGCTGCCTTGGCGCTCTTGTGTATCCGAAAATAATTTACTTGTCTGAATTTCTCTCCTTGCACGAAAAAAATAATTAGATGACTTCAAGACCAAGAGACAAGAATAAATTACAAAAACTTGACAACTAACTAAAGTAATAACTATAAACTAAAGAAAGAGGTTAAAAGGTAACTAATCTTCATCTAATTAATTGAAATATCTAAAGTCTTAACTAAACTATTTAAATTAAATTAACATAATCCATGTTAATCTAAAACAGTCGAAAAAAAATTGGTTGTGATATAATTTTCAAATAATTTCTTGAACAACCAAGTATGAGATAAAAAAGAATTAGACGTCTGATCAGAATGTGTAAGATTGATCACTCGCTGATTATACTAAGTTTTCGCTCCATTTACATTTAATTTGACATGTACCGAGCCCCTCAAATTGCCTACAGTTAGTTAATTATGCCTAGAATGCATGTATTTATCATTTCTGCATAACACCGAGCTGATTTTAGTTGCTGTCCTAATCCATACTTGTTTAATTTTTATTTGAGAACTTTGATGTTTGTTGTTCTTGCCCCTCTAGCAGGTAATACAATACTGCAACCAGCTGAAAAAGGAGGAGGGGGACCATGCTGTCCAAAAAGTAATACAATGCTGCAACCAGCTGAAAAAGGAAGGGGGACAACTGATTTGCTGTCCAAAAAGTAAAGGAATCTGCTAGAATTTCTTTAGGACAGGACAGATGGCTCAATCAGAGGCAATAGAAGCTTCTGATTTGCATCCAAGGGTGATTAAGAACCATATAAAAGCTGAAGTAATCCAGATGAGAAGGAGGAGAGCCTCTATTAGCAAGGGTTGCTGGACCGGGAGCTAGGAGAGGAGCTGAAGAGAGGCAGCTGCAATCTGATTTCCAGTCGACAGATTTTTACTCTTTTGATTTCAGAATGTCTTGCATTGTTATCTCTTCCTGTTTTGTATCAAACTTTATATCTACGAAGAACTAAATTCCAGCTCTCCTAGGATAGGGTAGTAGTCTAATTATATGTCATGGATGGAGTTTGAATGATGCTGATTTCCTTATCTGATATTAATACTATTCTGATATTCTGATTTCCTAATTTCTGTGGAATCTATTTTGTCATTATGAAATCCTAATTTTATAGGCAACCGAGAGGTTGGTTTATGGCTTCTTTCTTGTTCAGAAATGAATCAAGATGCAATGATGAATTCTTAGATTCTTATTCCAATATGTGATTATGTATTTAATGCATCCAATCAACTTGTGTTAATGTTGACCTCATTTGCATTTGCAATCGAGAGGTTGATTTTAGGTCCTCTTGATGTTTAGAGATAAACCAAGAGCATTAGCATTAGTATTGGATTTAATTACATTCCTGTTTGGGTAATTGAGTCAAGTGTTCCATTATTATGAATATTGTTTAGTTGTGGTATCAATTTTAGACTTACTGATTTGTCAAATCTGAGAGGATTTTGGCAATATCAGTAAGGTATTAAATCTTGTGCTTAATGATAACTTAATATCAGTGAGGATCCTTTTCTAATTCAACCTAGCTAACATTCATATGAGAATATGATAAGTAGTCCTGATTTAATTACACTGTGAGAATAGTCATATTTCAAGTTGAATTAGATTTGACTTGCATTGCTGCAATTGTTCCAATCCATCCATAGCTGAACTAGATGAACCCCATTCCTAGGAAAATTTCTCATTAGTTGATAATCCCCTTAAGTTCTTAGCTTAGTAGTTAGATTTCAGTCCATATTAATCACCAAAACATCAAAAACAGCCCTTGCATATTCATAGTTTAATTCTATTTTTACCTTTTCTCCATTTCACTATTTTAGCTACTTAGTCTAAGATTAGTCTAGTCTAGATGATGAGTTTTTAGCTCTCAAATCACTGTGGATACGACACTTAAGTCTACTACATTTGATCTGTGCACTTGCAGGTGGAGTGAGTTGAGGAGTTTGATCACATTTCCTAAAATTTCATTTTATCTCAATTCTGGCCTATAATTCAGCAAGTTATTACACTCCACACAATCCACATCAAGTTTTTGGCATCATTGACGGGGATTTGAGGCTAATTAGATTAACTTTAGGTAGTTTAGATTAGTTTTATACTAGTTATCATTTCCATTTTTAGCATAGTTTTCAATTTTTGTAAGTTATCATTCTGAATTCTTCATTCTTGTCTTATTTTCTTTCTTTTTCTGAATTTGATACTTCTGATTTCAATTTATGCAAGATTCAGATAGTCAAAAAGATCAAATCTATATTTGTCTAATCCTGAACCTAAGAGAAGATTCAATAGAAGAAGAAGATTGCAAAAAGAACAAAGAATGAGAAGAATTTTTGAAGAAGAGACAAACAATCAGGCCATGGCTGTTCCAAAGGGCTGTTATTCACCTAGTAATGCTAGAGGAAAACCAGTGGATGGAGCCATTGCCCCTGCTGTCACTTTTGAGTTAAATCTAGCACTAGTTACAATGATTAGGCAGCACCAATTTGCTCGATTAGGGATTGAAGACCCAGCTTTACACATTGACAACTTCAAGGAGATATGCAGCACAGTTCACTTCCACAACACTCCTATGAATGCTGTGTACATGAGATTATTTCCTTTTTCACTCAAGGATAGAGCCAAGATATGGTACAAGTCCCTCACACCTGAAGAAATTACAACTTAGGAGTCCATAGTGCAGCTGTTCTTATCTGAATTTTTTCCCTCTAGCAAGACTGATAACTACAGAGATCAGATTGCCAGATTCTACCAATTGGATCAAGAACACATATGTGATGCTTGGCAAAGACTTTAAAGTCTATTGAGGGCATGTCTACACCATGGATTTGAAAAATAGCAATTGGTCAATTATTTTCATAAAGGACTGAACTATCCTAGCAAAGTAGCCTTGGACACTATTGCAGGAGGAATTTTAGCCTACAAAAAAATTGATGAAGCATACATTGAGAACATTGCCAAGAACCATCATTTCCTTACCCATGATAGAACAAGAAGGCCACCAGCTGAAAATCAAATGAACAACTTGTCTGTCCAGATTGAAGAAGTCCTGCAAAAGGCTTTATCCAAGCTGAATTTAACACCAATGTGAGCAAGACATCCAGTTCTGAAAATAGATGTGATGTATGTGGAAATCAAGGGCATATGACTGAGAGCTACAATTTAATTTTGCAACAATATGAGCAATCAATTGACGAAGTGAATGCTGTGGCAAACTATGGAGTGAAACTCCCTGCTGAGGACTACACTCCAGAGAACATAAATCATCCCTATTTGTCATACAAGGCCAATCACTATCAGGCACCTCCAATGCAGAATTCAATTTGGCAGCCCAAGATTTTACCAAAGAATCAACCCTTTCCTTATAGTCAGTCTCCAAATGTCAAAATGCAAAGACCTCCATATGAGCATCCAGTTCAAGCCTCTCAGATGTCAAAAATGGAGGAGTTGCTGCAAATAATCCTTAAGAAGCAAGAAAAATAGGAAGAGGCAATGCTGAAGTTAACTACTGAATTAGAGACCTTGAGTGTCCATAACAAAGCACTTGAGAGCCAAATTGCACAACAAGCCAGCACCTCAGCTAGACCACCAGTGTTTTTCTCAAGACAACCAGAAGTCAATCCAAAGAGCAAGTGCAGGCTGTCCAGCTCAGAAGTGGAAGAATTATTGAAGAACCAATTAGGCATGTTGAGGACAATTCAACTAGAGCAAATTCAAAATCAAAGACTGCAGAAGAGTCAGCTTAAGAAAATGTGGTGGAAAATAGAAACAAGAACCCTTAGAATGAAGTCAAGGCTAGAATTTTTGATCCTATGCCATTCCCACAGAGGCTTGTAAAGGATAGACAAGATCAACAATATGGGAGATTTCTAGAAATTTTAAAGAAACTCTACATTAATGTGCCATTTGTGGAGGTCATTCAGGAAATGCCATCATATGCAAAGTTTCTAAAAAAGATTCTGACCAAGAAAAGGAGAATTATGGAGTATGAGACTATAGCCTTAACTGAAGAAGCCTCAGCCATAATTCAGAACAAGCTCCCTCCCAAATTGAAAGATCCAGGAAGCTTTTCAATTCCTTATGAAATTGAGAATAGGAAAATCCAAAGAGCCATGTGTGATTTGGGAGCTTCTGTCAGTGTAATCCCTTTGTCATTGTGCAAAAAGCTAGAGGTTGGAAATCTGAAGCCCACCAACATGTCCTTGTAGTTAGCTGATAGATCTGTCAAATATCCACATGGAATTCTTGAAGACATACCACTGAAAGTTGGAAAGTTCTACATTCCTATAGACTTTGCTGTCCTTGATATGGATGAGGATCTGAACACCCCAATTCTAATAGGCAGATCCACCCTTTCTAGCCACTACAGGAGCTGTAATAGATGTCAAGAAGACATTTTAGATTGGAGAGGACAAGATAGAGTTCAATCTAGCTCAAGTTATCAGTAGCCCCAACTTTCAGTAGGAAGACTTTGAAGATGGATAGATTAATCAGATAGTGAAGCAAGTTTCTGCAATAATCCCTATTGAAGACCATTTGCAAAGATGTCTTATGTTTGATCACTTGAAGGAACTAGAAGACCCTAAAGATAAGGCCTGCCAATCTGTGATGAATTCATTCAAATCAGTGGACAAATCAGAAATCCAGAATGTAGTGCAAGAGGTTTTCACTACTGATTTCCAGACCAGCTCAACCAAAGAAAATTCTTCTAAATTCGAGCTGAAACCTCTTCCTAGTAATCTGAAGTATGAGTTTCTGGGAGAGAATTCCACATACACAGTGATAATCAATGCCAATTTACCCCAAGAGCAAGTTCAAGAACTGCTGAAGAGACTGAAGTTATACAGGGAAGTAATTGACTACTCAATTGAAGACATCAAGGGAATAAATCCTTCAATCTTCATGCATAGAATTCCCATGGAGGATAATTACAAGACCATAATTGAATGCCAAAGGAGATTGAATCCTGTTATGAAGGAGGTTGTGAAGAAGGAAGTGCTCAAACTCTTGAATACTGGAATCATATATTCAATTTTAGATAGTGAGTGGGTTAGTTCAGTCCAAGTTGTGTCAAAGAAGGGTGGAATCACAGTGGTAAAATCTAATTCAGATGAGTTGATTTCCACCAGAACAGTGACTAGATGGAGAATGTGCATAGATTTCAGGAAATTGAATAAGGCAACTAGGAAGGATCACTTCCCACTCCCTTTTATTGATCAAATCCATGAGAGGCTAGCCAAACACTCTCACTTCTGCTACTTGGATGGCTATTCAGGATTTTTACAATTTCCAATTGATGCGTAAAATGATGTAGCAAAATAAAATCGCTAGCAAGTGCACTACTCGCTCAAGTAATATAGTAAAAAAGGAGTAAGAGTGTCGAACCCACGAGGAATATTATTAATTCAATATCTGAATTTATAAATTAATAAGAGAGAAAAAACATGGATTTTTGGAAATAGTTTTTGTAAAAGTAAATTAAAATAAAGAAAACAAGATAAGATAATGTAGTGGTGTTGAAGTTAGGCCTTAGGATGAAAATAGACCAGGGTAAATATTTGAACCATAAAAGATAAATTTAATCTTTATAGATGGATTAGAGTCTCCATAAAGTAATCTAACATGATTAACTTGTGGTCTCCATGGCTGGCATCCCTCAACCTAATCATATAGAACTATCTTAATTTAATAAGAATTGAAGTCTCCACGACTGATACCCTCAAAATCATATTAAAATTAAGATGCATTAAATTGGATTCCCTAGACTATTAATCACTTCACAAACTAGTATAGATTAATAGACCACACAAACTTGATTCTCCACACACTAGTTATCAAATTTATGTCAATTATTAATTTCATATAAAATCAATTAAAATTAGTATAATGAATTCTAAAATTAAACACTTCACAAATTGGTATAGCTTAATTAAAAAAATCAATTAACTAACATAAAAGCATTAAGCATAATTAATAATTGATCAGAAAAGATTAAAACTAATAAAATAGGGTCCAAACATTTCTCTTCAATTAATAATCTCGTAAAATAATAATCATAAAAATATGGAGTTCATCCTAGAAATTCTGGAGAGATAAAATACAAATAATAAAAATGGAAAGAATTACACCAAGAATAAAATAGGATCCTGGATATGGGCAGATAGTCGGGCAGCCTCTTAGACTTGATCAGAGTCGCGATCAACTTCCGACCATCGCACCTCTCTCTCTTAGTCGAAGCCTGCAGACTCTCGACTTGACTGTGGAAGAAACCAGAACTTCAGAGCACGAGTTGGGATGATGGCTTCCTCCTCTATTTATAGGTGCGGACGGCCTTAAATTTGATCTCGACCGTAACATCGTACGGTCAATTTTAAATTTGTGAGATAACACTTGAGTTGATTACGGCCGATAAACTTTGTTTCTCTCTCTGAATCTCGGCCAAAACTATAAAGCTATTACGCCCAAAAGATAAATCCGTCTTATCTTTATTCCATTCAAATCTCGGCCAAAATGAAGATTTCCTTACCATTATGCCCAAAAAGATAAAATCTTTTTATCTTTACCCCCTTCGTATCTCGGCCAAAACGATAAAATACTTCTTTGCACCCAACGATTATGGCCGATAGTGATAAACATTGAATTTTTCGGCCGACAAACTTTGGTTGATATAGAATTCTCGGCCAATACGAACTTTGATGTTGGGGTTCTCGGCCATAAGGATAAAATCCTTCTGAATTTCGGCCGATACGGATAGATCTTTGGTGATTTATCGACCGATATGATCTTTGGGGTTGGAGTTCTCGGCCGAAACGTCCATTCTTGATTAAATATAATCCTTGGATAATCATGTATTCGATTTTTCCTACAAAATAATTATCAAAATTTAGTTAATCCATCCATAATTAAAATATTCAGAGAATTAATAATTAAAATCAATAAATCAGGAATTATGACTGAAAGTGACTAAAAATGATGCATGCCATGATCAAATTATAGAAAAATTAATTAAAATAATAAACTAAAATATGTTATATTTTGCATGCATCAAACTCCCCCAAGCTTAAAGTCTTGCTTGTCCTCAAGCAAAAACTCAAAGCAAGGCTCAAGAAAGTTTCATCATAGCCTCCACATTGTCAACTGACTAATTTTCTTACACAATTCTTCTGCACACTTACTACTTAGTATCTTACCACTTTCCATGCACTTAGCTTCATAGAAGTTCTGAATGCTATACAAATTTAAACAATCTCAAATTCAGCCTCGTAAAAAAATAAATTGTCTGTCAAATAATAGCATTAATATTGAATACATAAGTACTAATTGAGCTTAAAACCCTTTTTTTATTCTTTCTTCTTTTTTTTCTTTTATTTTTAATCATTTTAAAAGTTCTAATATTCAACCGGATTGCACAAGGAAGTCCATGTAGCGGGCTTTGAACTGATGACTCCCAGACCAGATGGCCTTAGGGCAACAGGTGATAAGGCACCCCTTGAGTTTACTTGCCCTAACAATCAAGGTTCTGAATGAAGAGTTCGAACTTAGCCATGATTCAGTGCTCTTGTGCTTCTCCATATTCGACAAGATGGTCCTTGTAGTAGGCTTTCGATCGATGGATCCCAGAGCAGTTGCTCTTAGGTCATCAGGCATAAACCCCTACGGATCTAATTACCCGAACACACCTTGATTCCGGATAACACTTTTGTACCTACACATAACTTTATTATTCTTTTTTTTTCACTATTTTTTTTCACCTTTTTTTAAGCTCAAGGAGTACTTAATATGGTCAATAAAAAGGATACTACTATCAAGACTTAAAAAAAAATAAATAAAAAGGCATGAATATGATTATGTTGTCTAGTCATTCATAATTCTATTTAGCATAGGCACATAGTCCATAAGTTTGATACTAAAATAGCAAGTGATAAGAAAGAAAAGCATTCAAATTTCATCAGTTAACGACATGTCTTTGAACTTGTACTTAAAGATAATTAAAACAATAAGACAAGAGTTAGTAAGAAGGTAGCAAAAGTAAATGCATGCAATGGTATTTTTGAGAAATTTTTCAATTTTTTTTAAATGCATATATAGGTAAATAAGAAGAAAAATAATGAAGAATGCAATGCATGAAATGCAAACTCCCCCAAGCTTGAACCAAACACTGTCCTCAATGTTAGGCCAACAAGGAAAAGAGACTCAATAAAAAAGAAAAATAAAGAAATGACAAATAAAGAAGAGGAAAAAGACACAACCGGATTTATTGTCTGTGTGGCGGCGAAGTGCTTGGCCTCGGCCTCAATATATATATCGGTGGAGAGATGCTCGGCCGATATGAAGACATGTCGATGAAGGTGTCGGCTGCAAAAGCTGAAGAGACTCGTCCGAGATTCTTGCAGTGGCAGTGTTATGAACTTCTCGACCGCAAATGGTGTTGGTGAGAGGAGATCTCGGCCGATAATTGATAGTTGAGAGTCTCGGCCGATAAATAAGTAGAAGCTTGGCCGTAATGTGGTGTGGATGAATACCTCGGCTGACATTTGCTTAAGGCTGGTTTCTCGGCCGCAACGGGAGAGAGAGAGAGGCCCGCAATCGTAGATTGGAGATCAACAACTTTGGTCAAATCCATTGGAGTGCGGGCGCAAATTCGGTGTACGGTGGCTCAGCCGTAAGCAGAGAGTAATGTAGTGGGATGCTTGGCCGTAAGGAGGAAAGGCGGTGTAGTGCTAGTCAGAGGGCGTAAGGGAGCGGCGGTGTTCGTCCGGGCGTAGGGGGTCAGCTCCATCCGCAGTGTGAAAGCTCGGCCGTAAAGAACATGGGGCGTAAGAAACAGGGGCGTGGTGCTGGTGGTGCCGCTCGTGCACGGTGGGGATGCTCGGCCGTAAGGAAAAATAGGGCGTAATAGTGTCATGTCCGACGTCTTGCCATGGAAAGTAGTGAACTTTTCGCCCGATGTGTGATCTTGAAGTGTCAGATTTTTACGCCCCGTAAAGCACCAATGTCGTAATGTCCCCTTTCCGAAATTCTCTCCTTAGACGAAAAAAATAGTTAGATGACTCCAAGACTAAAAGACAAGAACTAACAAATTAAGAAACTTGACAAGTAACTAACTAATAGCTGTGAACTAAAGAAAGAGATTAAAAGGTAACTAATCTTCACTAATTAATTAAAATATCTAAAGCCTTAACTAAACTAATTAAATTAAATTAAAAGACTAACCAACTTAATAAAATAGTAGGAAAAAGAAAAAAAATGGTTGTGATATAATTTTGAAATAATTTCTGCAACAACCAAGCATCAGATAAAAAAGAATTTAACGTCTGATCAGAATGTGTGACAAATTTGTCCAAAGAATTAAATTAGTTGTGATTAGATTTTTACTCAAGCCCTGTAACAACTAATTTTCAAGAAGATAAGAGAGAGAAAAAGAATATATAAAAAAATAAATATAAATAAATACAAATAATGAGTCACGGTTAAACAGTGTAAATAAGTTTACAAATCTTTTGTCGACGATGGCTGAAATGATTTTTTTTAAAAAGTCGATAATTACGATTCAAGAGATATATAAGTGAAGTTCATAATCATAAAAAAAATACCGAAAGGTTTAATCAAATTGTCTCAATATTCCATAACGAATGTGTCGAGAATTTGGAGGTATATCATGTCGTAACGACTCTAAAATCTAAATCTCAAACTAAATGTCGCGTGAAAGATAAATCATTCAACACCAACATAAGGAAATTAACCAATCATTGAGGCGCCAAAGATATTCATTTTATGGCCGTAAATAAAATCAACAAGCGGGCGTGAAAATCAGCTAAATCCAAGTGTCAAAAATTGTAGGAGGAAAATCACGACTGGGTTAAATCAAAATTCAGCATATTAGGTAGAAAATAAATAAAAAAAAATCAGCAAAAATTATGGGCACAATAAAGAGATAAAATCGGAAATTGGATTTGGGAAGAATATCATAAGATAATCCGATGAATCTGACTTTACGAGCGCAATATCCGAAAAAATATCAGTGTAATAAATTGAGTTGGGTGCAAACAAACTCATCATATCACATAAATTGAGCGCAAAATCATCATCCACATCTCGGCCAAAATAAATTAGGCAAAATCACATCTCGGCCAAAACAAATTAGGGAAGACAACATCTGGGGCAAAAAAAATCAAATTTGGCAATCTCGACCGAAACAAATAAGACAACAAATCCACATCTCGGCCAAAACAAATTGGCCAAGAAATCCACATCTCAGGCCGAAACAAATTAAGCAAGAAATCAGATAATTCGGTAATATTAAACGCAATACCGCGGAGAGAGAAACAAAATTCCAATAAAAGAACTTGATTGCATCATAAAAATTGGTGGAAATTGCATGCCTAAAAGTGGTAAGTGAAATCAGGAAAATCAAGGTGAATTAGACGCCAACGACAAGGATAAATAAATTCATCACGGAGAGAGAAAAATAAATAAAATAAATGAATCAAATCTGTTCAGATTTACGCCATCTTGCATGGATGCTAAAAATAGAAGAGTCATAATATCTTGAATAATCCGACACATCAGTGACATACCATAGAAAGAGGAGCAAACCAAATCCTCGAAATCCGGGCGCAATCAAATCTTACGGGTGTAAGCAAATTCGCACGTTACGAGCGCAATATAAATTAGAATAACTAATTGCGGGTGCAAAATCGGGGGCCATAAATAAAATAAAATCAATGGCAATCAATCCGGGCGAAAAATAGAATCTACTCGTATCTCGGCCGAAACAAAATTGAATTTAATCAAGGCGTAAAACACGTTCAAAAAATTCATGGAAATTTCGAGTCAATAAGGAAGGAAATCTCGACGAAAGAGAAATTAATGGATGGAAATAACATCCAGAGGTCAAATTAAAAAGTCCATAGAGTAATATGATATGGGCGAAATTGCGGGCAGGATCAGAATTTGCGACCGAAATCGAAAATTGCGGATACAAGCCGTAATAAGAGTGATATGAGAAAAATGAAATCAATAGCCAATCAGTGGAGGCGCAAATCAAATTAGTAAACAATGAATCCGGGTGCAAAATCAGGAGATGGGCAATTAAGGTGGAATATCAGAAGATGACAACTTGCGGGCGTAAAATAAGTAGCAGATCAATTGTGGGGGCAAAATCTAGAGAAATATCCATTACGGCCGAAACAAAATTAAACACAGCACAAAATCTAGAGAAAATCAATTACGGCCGAAATAAAATTAAACACAATTAAACACATGGGCACCAAAAGTCATGCACTTATGCTTAAAGAATCCAAGGCGTAAAAGGAATGTCTCTCGGCCACAAAACAAAAAGCTTATCCATATCTCGGCCGCAAAACAAAGTTGAATCAGCAACTTTTAAAAGTCATGAAACCGCAAAATAGAAAAGTATCAGGGTTTCGGCCGAAATAAAAATTGAACAAAATTTGAGAATCATTACGGCCAAGAAAGAGTAAAATTCATATCGGGCATAAATCGACAAAGTGAATTAAGTCGAACGTGATCCTTTACGGCCGAGAAAGAATAAACCACATATAATTTGGCCCAAAACAAAGTCAAATCAATATGAATATACCATGGCGTAAATCAAAGTTCAGACAATTAAAACATTACGGCCGAGAAACAAAAGTTTTCAGAAGATTTCGGCCACCAAATCATATAAAGCCGATAAGAATTAATCACAATCGTAAAATCCCTAAGTCGTAATAAAAAAATTCAATCGGTGTCAAAATGTTAAAATATCGGCCGAGGGTCAGCAAATTTAATCAACTTATAATCCCGTGACTTTTATCTGCAAAAAGAAAGATGTTAGTTTATTCTCAAAAAAAAAAAAATTAAAACAAATGGTACATATTTACAATTGATTATTTACAATTTATTTACATCTCCTAATAATTTATAAAAATTATAAACTAATTAATAAATTATTTCCCGAGAACGGCGCCAAAAACTTGATGCGTAAAATGATGTAGCAAAATAAAATTGCTAGCAAGTGCACTAGCCTCTCAAGTAATATAGTAAAAAGGAGTAAGAGTGTCGAACCCACGAGGAATATTATTAATTCAATATATGAATTTATAAATTAATAAGAAAGGAAAAACATAGATTTTTGGGAATAGGTTTTGTAAAAGTAAATTAAAATAAAGAAAACAAGGTAAGATAATGTAGTGGTGTTGAAGTTAGGCATAAGGATGAAAATAGATCAAAATAAATATTTGAACCATACAAAATAAATTTAATCTTTAAAGATGGATTAGAGTCTCCCTAAAGTAATCTAACATGATTAACTTGTGATCTCCACGGCTGGCATCCCTCAATCTAATCATAAAAAACTATCTTAATTTAATAAGAATTGAAGTCTCCACGACTGGTACCCTCAAAATCATATTAAAATTAAGATACATTAAATTAGATTTCCAGACTATTAATCACTCCACAAACTGGTATAGATTAATAGACCATACAAATTTGATTCTCCACACACTAGTTATCAAATTTATGTCAATTATTAATTTCATATAAAATCAATTAAAATTAGTATAATGAATTATGAAATTAAACACTCCACAAACTGGTATAGCTTAATTCAGAAATTCAATTAACTAACATAAAAGCATTAAGCATAATTAATAATTGATCAAAAAAGATTAAAACCAATAAAATAGGGTCTAAACATTTCCCTTCAATTAATAATCTCCTAAAATAATAATCTTAAAAATATGGAGTTCATCCTAGAAATTCTGGAGAGATAAAATACAAATAATAAAAATGGGAAGAATTACACCAAGAATAAAAATAGGATCCTGGATATGGGCAGATAGTCGGGCAGCCTCTCAGACTTGATCAGAGTCGCAATCAACTTCCAGCCGTCGCACCTCTCTCCTCTTGGTCGAAGCCTGCAGACTTTCGACTTGACTGTGGAAGAACTCAAAACTTTAGAGCACGAGTTGGGATGATGACTTCCTCCTCTATTTATAGGTGCGGACGACCTTAAATTTGATCCCGGCCGTAACATTGTACGGTCAATTTTAAATTTGTGAGATAACGCTTGAGTTGATTACGGCCGATAAACTTTGTTTCTCTCTCTGAATCTCGGCCAAAACTATAAAGCTATTATGCCCAAAAGATAAATCCGTCTTATTTTACTCCATTCAAATCTCGGCCAAAACGAAGATTTCCTTGCCATTATGCCCAAAAAGATAAAATCTTTTTATCTTTACCCCCTTCATATCTCGACCAAAATGATAAAAGACTTCTTTGCGCCTAACGATTACGGCCGATAGTGATAAACATTGGATTTTTTGGCCGACAAACTTTGGTTGATATAGAATTCTCGGCCGATACGAACTTTGATGTTGGGGTTCTCGGCCGTAAGGATAAAATTCTTCTGAATTTCAGCCGATACTGATAGATCTTTGGTGATTTATCGGCCGATATGATCTTTGGGGTTGGAGTTCTCGATCGAAACGTCCATTCTTGATTAAATATAATCATTGGATAATCATGTATTCGATTTTTTTTTGCAAAATAGTTATCAAAATTTAGTTAATCCATCCACAATTAAAATATTCAGAGAATTAATAATTAAAATCGATAAATCCGGAATTATGACTGAAAGTGACTAAAAATGATACATGCCATGATCAAATTATAGAAAAATTAATTAAAATAATAAACTAAAATATGTTGTGTTTTGCATGCATCACCAATCCATCCACAAGATCATGACAAGACCACTTTCACTTGTCCATATGGGACATTTGCCTACAGAAGAATGTCATTTGGTTTGTGCAATGCCCCAGCGATATTTCAGAGGTGTATGATGTCCATTTTTTCAGATTTCATTGAAGACATTATGGAAGTCTTCATGGATGACTTTTCAGTCTATGGGGATTCCTTTGAAGGCTGTTTGAAAAATTTGGCTAAGGTGTTACAAAGATGCAAGGAATCCAATCTGATTCTGAATTGGAAAAAATGTCATTTCATTGTTCAAGAGGAAGTTGTACTAGGCTACATTGTCTCTAGCAGAGGGATTGAAATGGACAAGGCCAAGATTGAAGCCATTGAGAAATTATCACCTTCAAAGAATGTGAAGGCAGTGAGGAGTTTCTTAGGCCATGCTGATTTTTATAGAAGGTTCATCAAGAATTTTTCAGTGATAGCCAGACCCCTCACAAAGCTACTAGCAAAGGATGCTGAATTCAATTTTGATGAAGATTGTTTGAGAGCTTTTAACCAGCTGAAGCAAGCCCTCACATCAGCCCCAATAGTGCAATCACTAGATTGGTCATTACCTTTTGAAATAATGTGTGATGCTTCTGATCAGGCAGTAGGGGCAGTGCTAGGCCAAACAAAAGATAAGAGACACTATGTTATCTGCTATGCCAACAAAACTCTAGATGAAGCTCAAGTCAATTATGTCACTACTGAAAAAGAATGATTGGCTGTGGTATTTACTTTTGACAAGTTCAGATCATATCTTATTGGAGCCAAAGTCATTGTGTACACTGACCATCAAGCAGTGAGGCATCTGATCAGCAAGAAAGAGTCGAAACCAAAACTGATCAGATGGATTTTATTACTCCAAGAATTTGATGTGGAGATCAGGGACAAGAGTGGTACTGAAAATTTAGTGGCTGACTATTTGTCCAGATTGGAAGGAAGTCAGAAAACTCCCACAATTCCTATGATTCCTTCCCTGATGACTTCCTGATGGTTATCTCAGCTGCTCCAGCCCCATGGTATGCTGACATTGTGAATTATTTAGCCTGTGGAATCATCCCATTTGATTACTCATATCCGCAGAAGAAGAAGTTTTTCCATGATATAAAAGAATACTATTGGGATGATTAATTCTTGTTCAAGAAATCTCCTAATGGAATGTTCAGAAGATATGTGCCAGAAGCTGAATTCCATGACATTTTGCATGAATGCCATTCATCACCCCATGGAGGACATGGGGCCACTTAGAAAACAACTGCTAAGGTTCTCCAATCAGGTTTTTATTGGCCCACTCTATTCAATGATGCCCATATGTATGTGAAGAGCTGTGATGTGTGCCAAAGAGCAATGTCAATTTAAAAAAAGGAATGAAATGCCTCAAAATGGAATTATGAAAGTTGAATTTTTTGATGTATGGAGAATTGATTACATGAGACCCTTTTCTACTTCATTTGGATACAAATTCATATTGTTGACTGTTGATTATGTGTCCTAGTGGATAGAGGCAATCCCCACAGTAGCTGCTGACTCCAAGGCAGTTATCAAAATGTTCAAAGAAATAATTTTTCCAAGATTTGGAGTGCCAAGAGTGGTTATCAGTGATGGGGGCAGCCACTTCATAGAGAGGAGTTTTGAGAACCTCTTAAGTAAATATGGGGTCAAGCACAAAGTTTCCCTATCACCCACAGACAAATGGCCAAGTTGAATTTCAAATAAGGAAATTAAGATCATTTTGGAGAAAACTATTTCATTAACTAGGAAAGATTGGAGTATCAAGCTGAATGATGCACTTTGGGCTTAAGGACAACCTATAAATCTCCAATTGGTGTTTCCCATATAAGTTGGTTTATGTAAAAACTTGTCATTTGCCAATTGAACTCAAGCATAAGGCATATTGAGCTGTCAAGGTGCTGAATTATGACCTGAAATCTTGTGGACAGAAAAGGCTATTACAATTGAATGAACTAGATGAAATTAGGCTCAATGCCTACCACAAATCTGAATTTTACAAGGAAAGGACAAAGATGTGGCATGACAGCAGGATATTAAAAAAAGAGTTCAAGGTTGGAGACTTGGTATTGCTGTACAACTCGACTCAAACTCTTTCCTGAAAAACTGAAGTCCAGATGGTGTGGACCACTCAAAGTTCACAAAGTTTACTCCTTTGGAGCTGTGGACCTTGAGAATGATAACTCAGATGTCTTCAAGGTTAATGGGCAAAGACTCAAATTATATAACTCTACAACAGAGAATTCAGCTAAGGAAGTGCTGAAACTGTCTGATCCACCAAAATCACCTAGCTGATGTCAATTGCAGCAATGTCTATCCTAAGACACTAAAGTAGGACGCTTCTTGTGAGGCAACCCAAGCCATTTCATATTTAATTTTTTTTGTTTTGCAGGAATAAATCAGATAGGAATCAACTCAACCCCTGACACTCAACCTAGGGAGTACTCTTAAACTCAAATCAGATTTTTCTCACTGAAATGCTACTGATAACTGATATCATTTTCTAATTTTTGTTCTAATCATCATAATGATATTTGAATCATCACTCATATCAGTTATCCACATTTTCCATTGCTAAATTTCAGTGCATTTCTCAATCCTCATATAAATTGCTAAATTGTACATTTTACTGATTTCCAAAACTGATCATTGCAATTTTCTGATATTACATTTGATATTTTACTGATCATTCTCCAATTCTCTACGGAATTGATTGCATACTGATGCATATCAGGAAGAACTGATCACAAAAGCTTCTTATTGATTTGAAGGACCCAAATGAAGCAACGAACAATTTCAAGATTTAATACCCTCCCAACCCTCTTCCTTGCCTAAATTTCTTATCACTTAGGACAATGCTGAAAATAAGTTTGGGGGAGGATACCTGGTGAATTTCTGAACTTTATTATCATGTTTTAATTCATTTTAAATCTTGATATCTATCACCAGGTTATCACTGTTATTATCAGGTTATCATTATTATCACTCGGTTATCAGTATTTTCATCAAGTTATCATTACACTGTTCAGCTCAAATCTTGTTATTATTTTAACTCACTAATGAGTGAAATCCTCTAATATGACAACTAATACACTCCAATACCAAGTAGTCAATTTGGCTATTAATCTTTTTGCTTCAATCAGCTCACTTTTCAGATGCATTTGATTTCAATTCAGTTGAAATTTTTCTTTTTGTGGGTGACACTAACTAACACTCATGGGTTGGTCAGAATTTAGAAGATGTCTAGAATGAAATTAAGGCTTTTGCTGCTATGTTAAATAGAAAAACTTGACTATTTGTACTAAGGGATCTAAACCTTACTTGAGTTTGAACTATTGCTCACTTCATGAACAGTAAAGAAAAAAAAATGGAGAAAAAAGAAAAAAAATCAAAGTTGCATTTTGCATTGCATGAATAAAGAGAGCCAATTCCAAAAGGAACCTCTCCTGAATAAAACCAGGATCTTTATCCTGTGACTAGCATGAATAAAAATCAGGTTTAAACCTATTTATTGCATCATCATGGATAAAAGTCAGGTTTCAAACCTGTTTAAGTAGTGCAAAAATCTGTTCATAAAGAGATTGGTAGTTCAACCTCTATAGTAAAGTTGACAATCCCTGAAATCCAAATTAGTTAATGTTAGTATTTCTTTCATGGCTTAAATTTGCTTTAGCCTTTGTGATTCCTCAGCTAGAGTTTGGATTTTGGAAAGAATGGAGTGTTAGCAAAGTGGAAAACTCATTGGATTTCAATCAGCTGAATTTGAATTCACTTGTGAACTATTTTATTCAAGGCTTGTTCTTAATATCTGACTGTTTTGCTTGAGGACAAACAAAAGACTAAGCTTGGGGGAATTTGATCACTAGTTGATCATACTAAGTTTTCACTCTATTTACATTTAATTTGACATGTACCGAGCCCCTCAAATTGCCTACATTTAGTTAATTATGCCTAGAATGCATGTATTTATCATTTCTGCATAACACCAATCTGTATTGAGTAATTGAGTTGATTTTAATTGCTGTCCTAATCCATACTTGATTAATTTTTATTTGAAAGCTTTGATGCTTGCTAATCTTGCCCCTCTAGCAAGTAATACAATGCTGCAACCAGCTAAAAAAGGAGGGGGGACCACTGATTTGCTGTCCAAAAAGTAATACAATGCTACAACTAGTTGAAAAAGGAGGGGGGACCACTGATTTGCTATCCAAAAAGTAAAGGAATCTGCTGGAATTTCTTTAGGATAGGACAGATGACACAATCAGAGGCAATAGAAGCTTTTGATTTGCATCCAAGGGTGATTAAGAACTATATAAAAGCTGAAGTAATCTAGATGAGAAGGAGGAGAGCCTCTATTAGCAAGGGTTGTTGGACCAGGGAGCTAGGAGAGGAGCTGAAGAGAAGCTGCTGCAATCTGATTTCTAGTCAACAGATTTTTACTCTTTTGATTTCAGAATATCTTGCATTATTATCTCTTCCTGTTTTGTATCAAACTTTATATCTATGAGAAACTAAATTCCAGCTCTCCTAGGATAGGGTAGTAGTCTAATTACATGTTATGGATGGAGTTTGAATGATGCTGATTTCCTTCTTTGATATTGATACTATTCTGATATTCTGATTTCCTGATTTCTGTGGAACTGTTTTGTCATTATGAAATCCTAATTTTATAGGCAACCGAGAGGTTGATTTATGGTTTCTTTCTTGTTCAGAAATGAATCAAGATGCAATGATGAATTCTTAGATTCCTATTCCAATATGTGATTATGTGTTTAACGCATCCAATCAACTTGTGTTAATGTGGACCTAATTTACATTTGCAACCGAGAGGTTGATTTTAGATCCCCTTGATGTTTAGAGATAAATCAAGAGCATTAGCATTAGTATTGGATTTAATTACATTTCTGTTTGGGTAATTGAGTCAAGTGTTCCATTATTATGAATGTTGATTAGTTGTGGTATCAATTTTAGACTTACTGATTTGTCAAATCTGAGAGGATTTTGGCAATATCAGTAAGGTATTAAATCTTGTTCTTAATGATAACTTAATATTAGTGAGGATCCTTTTCTAATTCAACTTAGCTAACATTCATATGAGAATATGATAATTAGTCCTGATTTAATTACACTGTGAGAACAGTCATATTTCAGGTTGAAGTAGATTTGACTTGCATTGCTGCAATTGTTCCATTCCATCCATAGCTGAACTAGATGAACCCCATTCCTAGGAGAATTTCTCATTAGTTGATAATCCCCTTAAGTTCTCAGCTTAATAGTTAGATTTCAGTCCATATTAATCACCAAAACACCAAAAACATCCCTTGCCTATTCATAGTTTAATTATGTTTTTACCTTTTCTCCATTTCACTATTTTAGCTACGTAGTTTAGGATTAGTCTAGTCTAGATGGCGAGTCTTTAGCTCTCAAATCACTGTGGATACGACACTTGAGTCTACTACATCTGATCTGTGCACTTGCAGGTGGAGTGAGTTGAGGAGTTTGATCACATTTCATAAAATTTCATTTTATCTCAATTCTGACCTATAATTCAGCAAGTTATCACACTCCACACAATTCACATCAAACATCCAAAGGAATAAATTAGTTGTGATTGGATTTTCACTTAGGTCATGCAACAACTAATTTTCAGTAAGATAAGAAAGAAGAAAAAGAATATACAAAAATAAACATGAATACATACAAATAATGAGTCACAGTTTAAACAATGTAAATAAGTTTAAAATTATTTTGTTGACAGTGGCTGAGATGATTATTTTCAAGAGTCGGTAATTATGATTCAAAAGATACAAGTGAAGTTCATAATCTGAAAACAATACCGAAAGGTTTAATCAAATTATCTCAATATTCTATAATGAAGGTGCCACATTTATGAAAAATTCATTGCTTCCAAAAATTATTGAAGCGCAGGTCGTAATCTTGGTCCAGGGATGAAAATAAATGCCAATCGCCTTACACGATGTAAAAGTTTTGAGAAAAGATCATGTTGTCGTCAAATGTTAAACTTCCCAAAGTCAATCTGGATTTGCCATAAAATCAATCAGCACTTGTGAAAATTTGGATTTGGCGTCAAAGAAGGAGAGAGACAAATCGAATATGAGACGCCATCAGGGAAAAAAAATTAGGATGATAAGATGGAATAAATCTTGCTAATTATGTTGTATAGTGATTGCTGGATTTAAAGGTTAATAAGCACATATCATAGGCAAATAGTAATCGGCCATAATTATAGGGACAAGAATTTGCGGCCAAAATTGGAAATTGCGGGCGTAATGTGATAGAGGTACTCGTGACAAGGAAATTTGCAGAGAAAAATTCAAGGCGTAATAAGGGTGATATGAGAAAAATGGAGACGCCAAACATGGATAGACCAATTTCGAAATGTAATAGCCAATACTTGGGCGCCAAATGAAATCAATAGGCAATCAGTGGGGGTGCAAATCAGGGAAGAAAAATCAAATTAGTTAACAATCAATTCGGGCGCAAAATCAGAGGGCGAAAAATCAAATTAGTCAACAATCAATTCAGGCTCAAAATCAGGGGGCGAAAAATCAAATTAGTCAACAATCGATCCGGATGCAATACAAATCCCCAAATTACGGCCGCAACATCACGAATTATGGGCGCAAACCAAATCAGCATCACGAATTACAGGCGCAAAATAAATCAGAATCACGAATTACGGGCGCAAACCAAATCAGAATCACGAATTACGAGCACAAAACAAATCAGAATATCAAATAATTCAGTTTTACCCCATATCATATCAAGTAGAGAAGGTGTAATTGAAGGATAAAACAATAAGCACTTATAAGACAATTGAGTGTCCAAGAAGTTAGAGAAAATTTGGATATCATCAAATCCAAGGCTTAATAAGGAAAATAATTAAGGTGATATGATATGAAGATCTGTAGAGAAAAATTGAAGGCGCCAAACGTGGATAAACAAATCCAAAATTATAGGATCACGGAGAGAGAGAAAATCAAATCAGCATATCAGGTAGAGAACAAACTTCAGCGGGGATAACGGGAGCAATAAAGAGATAAAACCGGACACTGAATTTGGGGTGCAATATGAATTCGACAAATCAGCCACCATATCACGGAAAGTGAAAAAATCAGATAGGCACAAAATACAAATCCACGTATGGAAATAGACAAGAAGAAATCATCCAATGGAGTTAAACATGATCATAGTTGGACGCCAAAGTTCTTACTTATCATTAATGGATGTTACGGCCAAAAAAGGAAAATAGAACCTATTTGAAGATTTAAAAATTCTGACAGTAAAATTACTAACATGTGCACAAAAGCGAAGAGATTACATGTCCGACCCGAAATCAAATATGGCGCAAAAAAAAATCAGGAGTTACGAGTGCCAAACAGACAGCTTATTAACCTCTCGGCCGAAACAAATCAAATCAACTTTTTTATTAGTCATGCATATATCATGGTGCAAAATAATATTGGCGCCAAAGTGATAGTATAAATTGATGTAGTAATCGACGTGAATTAGATCATAACTTGACATGCTTGGGCACAAAATACAAACCAATCCAACTTTCTGCCAATTGAATCATCAACTTGAAAGTCATCCTTGTCGGCCGCCAAATTAATGTAAGATTATCAATCACTGTTACGGCCGTAAGAGAAATAAAAACATAGGCATTTTGAGAAATGCTTAATCAACTTATGCTTGTGTGCAAAACAGAATGCTTTACATCATGGCCAATATACAAATAAATCAATGTGTTTGAATTTGAATAAGATGATCATTAATGCCAAAACGTAGAACAAAAGTTAAATATTTGCGGCCGCAAAATTGAAAGATGATATCTCCAGTAAAGCAGACAAAGTCAATCACAGTCGCAAAACCATAGGCCGACACTGTGAGGCGCAAATCATACGACGATATCTCAATAATTTGATAAGGCATAAATAAAACTCTGTAATGATTGGGGCCAAACCGAAACCCGAGATTAAAATGGTGAAAAATATTAATAATGATGATTACGGCCGAAAGAGAAGTAAACCGACACTTGGGCGTAAAAACTTAATCAACTCCTTGCTTACAAAACTCTAGGTGTAAAGAAACAAATGAAGTCGACAGCCTGATTCAATTGGCCGCAAAATAGAAAACTATCAGGGTTTTGGCCAAAATAAAAATCGAATGAAACTTGAGAATCATATTACCCCAACTCTTACATTGACAAATGAATCATTACGGTCGAGAAGGAATAATTCATACCGGGCGTAAATCGGACATTAAGTGGAAACGTGATCCAAATAGGGCATAAAGAATAAACCACAAATAAATTGGCCGAAACAGGGTCAAATCAAACTTTGCGCATGAATAAATTCAGAAGATTAATCTTTTACGGCCGCAACACAAAATAAATCAGGAGGTTTCGTGCATGTCGACAAAACTAGTTCTAACAAAACCGATTACGACCGTAAATCCATAAGTCATAATCAGAAAAATCCACTCGGTGTCATAGAACATTGGCTGAAAGTTAGCAAATTTTAATCTAAAATGTCGTGACCTTTATCTGCAAAAGGAAAATATTATATTATTTACACAAATAAAAATAATTAAAAATAATACATAAAAAATATTTACATATAACTTATTTACAAAAAATTATTTACAATTTATTTACATCTCCTAATAATTCATAAAATTAAAAAATCAATTAATAAAATATTCCTCGACAACGGCGCAAAAAACTTGATGCGTAAAATGATGTAGCAAAATAAAATCGCTAGCAAGTGCACTAGTCGCTCAAGTAATATAGTAATATGAGTAAAAAGTGTCAAATCTACAAGGAATATTATTAATCAAATATCTAAATTTATAAATTAATAAGAGAGGAAAAACATGGATGTTTGGAAATAGGTTTTGTAAAAATAAAATAAAATAAAGAAAATAAGATAAGATAAGATAGTGGTGTTGAAGTTAGGCCTTAGGATGAAAATAGATCAGGATAAATATTTGAATCATAAAAAACAAATTTAATCTTTAAAGATGAGCCTCCCTAAAGTAATCTAGCATGATTAACTTGTGGTCTCCACGACTGGCATCCCCTCAACCTAAGCATGTAGAACTATCTTAATTTAATAAGAATTGAAGTCTCCACGACTGACATCCCATCAAATCATATTAATATTAAGAAGCAGTAAACTAGATTTTATAGACTATTAATCACTCCACAAACTGGTATAGATTAATAGACCACACAAACTTGATTCTCCACACACTAGTTATCAAATTTATGTCAATTATTAATTCCAAATAAAATCAGTTAAAATTAGTATCATGAATTATGAAATTAAGCACTCCACAAATTAGTATAGCCTAATTCAGAAATCCAATTAACTAATATAAAAGCATTAAGCATAATTAATAATTTATCAGAAAAGATTAAAACAAATAAAATAGGGTCCAAACATTCCCTTCAATTAGTAATCTCCTAAAATATAAAAATCTAAAGAACATGGAGTTCATCCTAGAAATTCTGGAGAGATAATAAAATATAAATTATAAAAATTAGAAGAATTACACCCAAAGTAAAATTTGGATCCTTAGATGTTGTCGGAGTGTCTGGATCAGCCGTCCGACCAACTCTCTCTCTCTTGGTCGAAGCCTGTAGAGCTCAGACATGCCGTAGAAGAAAACCATACTTTAAGAGCACGAATTGGATTGATAGTTTTGTCCTCTATTTATAGGTGCGACGGACTTCAAGTTGATCACGGTCGTGAATATCGTATGGCTGGATTTAAATTACCGGATAAAAGTTGATACGGTCTCCGCCAAAATGATAAGTCTTCTTATCATTACGCCCAAAACGATAGACTCTTCTTATGTTTACCCCTTCTTCGAATCTCGGCCAAAATTCTTCGAATCTCGGCCAAAATGATAAGTCACTTCTTCTAATATCGACGAAAATGATAAATTCTTTATTCTAATCTTGACCAAAACGAAGAGTCCTTTAGTCATTACGCCCAAAATTACAACGATGCATGTAATTTACGCCTAAAAGATTAAGTTGCATTTGTTTTTACCCCCAACGAAGTAAGACGTAACTTTATCCAATGAAGGTGATGAACTCAATTTTACGACCTGGTTGTGATCATAACGGCTGATAACAACTTTGCAATTATCGCTTACGCTGTGATCATCCGATAATTCGGCTTGCCTGCAAAATAATTAAGTAAATTCCTCCTTAGTTAAAATATTCAAAGCATTAATAATCAAAATCAATAAATCCATAATTATGGTTAAAAGTAATCTAAAATGATGCATGTCATGATCAAATTATAGAAAAAAATAATTAAAATAATAAAGTAAAATATGTTATATTTTGCATGCATCAACTTTATCACTCACAAGGCCATGTGTTGCAATTCAATTGACAAATGACAAGCCTTCCCATAAACTAGTCTATAAGGGGTTGTCCCTAAGGAGGTCTTGAATGAGGTTCTATAGGTCCATAGTGCATCGTCAAGCTTTGTACTCCAGTCTCTTGTAGAAGTAGCTACTATCTTTTCTAGGATTGCCTTTATCTATTTGTTGGATGTCTCCACTTGCCCAGATGTTTGTGGGTGATAGGGAGTGGCAACTCTGTAAGTAACACCATACTTTGATAGCAAAGTGTTGAACTGCCTTTTCTAGAAATGTCTCCTCCATCACTTATAATAAGCCGCGACATACCGAATATGAGAAAGATGATATTGGAAAAAATCTTCTACCCACTTGAAAAAATAATCAATTGCTACTAAAATGTATTTGTATTTCCCTGACCCTGGAAAGGGTTCATATAGTCAAGTCCCTAGACATCGAATAATTCTACTACTTGAATACCGGTCTGTGACATTTCGTGCCTCCCTAAAATATCCCCGGTTCTCTGTCATTTGTCGTAGGAGTTAAAGAATTGGTATACGTCCTTAAATAATTTTGGCCAAGTGAAACCTGCTTGAAGAATCTTCGTTGCAATTCGTTGTACACCTCTGTGCCCCCCATAGACGGATGTATGACATGCAGAGATGATTTCTTGCACAGAGTCTTCAAGTATACACCTTCTTAGCTGACAATCTGAACATTCTTTGAATAGATAATGTTCATCCCAAAAAGATTTCTTTGCATCAGGTAGAAACATTTTTCTCCTGCGGTAATCTAGGTTATTGGGTAAAATTCCTCCGACTTTGAAATTCGCTATATCAGCAAACCATGGGCAAGTGCCAACATAAAATAGGGCATCGTCAAGTAATTCAGCTCTGATTGGTAAATCCAATTCTGCCTCCTTCTTTTTGTTACTCAATTGATCAGTCACCTAATTTTATGACCCTCTTCTATCCTTAATCTCTAGATTGAATTCTTGCAATGATAGTATCCATTTGATTATCTTCGGCTTAGAGCCTTTCCTGGAGAAAAGGTACTTAAGAGCTGAATGGTCTGTATGGGCAATGACTTTTGACCCCACCAAGTATGACCTGAACTTTTCCATGGCAAATATCATTGTTAGAAGTTCTTTTTTAGTTGTTGTGTAATTCTGCTGGGCTGGATCTAAAATCTTGCTGGCATAGTAGATTATGTGGATGACCTTATCTTTCTTATGACCTAGTGCTGGTCCTATTGCATAGTCGCTTGCATCACACATCACTTCGAAGGGCGAGGACCATGTGCGGAGATGAGAGCTTGCTTAATACTTTCAAATGCTTGAACGATGCCCATTCTGATTTCGGCATCCTTGTGCAGTAGGTCTGTAAGTGGTTTCGCAACCTAAGAGAAATTTATGATAAACCTTCTATAGAATCCTGCATGTCCTAAGAAGCTATGGACTCCTCTGATGTTGATCGGTGGCGGCAATTTTTCTATCAACTCAATTTTGACTGGGTCGAATTTGATTCCACGCTGAGAGATTATATATCCTAGCACAACTCCTTGTTGCACCATGAAGTGACACTTTTTCCAATTCAGAGTTAGATTCACCTCTTTGCATCTCTGTAGCACATTGGACAGATTTGTTAGACAACAGTCAAAGGAGGATCCATGAACGGAGAAATCGTTCATGAATACCTCCATGATATTCTGTACAAAATCAGAAAATATTGACATCATACAACGTTGGAAAGTAGGAGGGGCATTACAAAGCCCAAATGGCATACGTCTATATGCAAAAGTTCTATATGAAAAGGTGAATGTGATCTTCTCTTGGTCATCTGAATGTATTGGGATTTGAAGGAAACTAGAAAAGTCATCTAAATAACAAAAGTAAGTATGTTTCGCTAGCCGTTCTAACACCTGGTCTATAAAAGGGAGTGGGAAGTGATCTTTCCTAGTGGCTTTATTTAGTTTCCTAAAATCTACACACATACGCCACCCATGGTAGTGCGTTGGGCTATGTCCTCTCCTTTGTCATTTTTGACCACACTGAATGGGACTTACCCATTTACTATCGGAGATGGCATAAATCAGGCCAGCATCTAGCAGTTTCATGATCTCCCTCTTTACTACATCTTGAAGGATGGGGTTCAGTCTTCTTTGGAATTCACTGGTTGGTTTAGTATTTTCTTCTAAGGGGATTCTATGCATGTATAAGGCAGGAATAAGCCCCTTAATATCTTCCATAGTGTAACCTATGGCTTTCCTATGTCTTCGTAGTGTATTCAACAAAGATTCAGTTTGGTCTTTAGAAAGAGCGAAGTTAACAATAACAGGATAGGATGAATTTGGCCTGAGAAATTCATACTTGAGGGTAGAGGGGAGTAGTTTCATCTCTACCAGTGGTGCTTTCTATACATTCGGATCGGATATTTCTCTTGAAGTATCGACTTCACATTTGCTGGTTGAGGGAGTCAAGCGCATTTCGCTGTTCTGGAATTCTGAAATGTTGGTCTCTGCAACTTCATCCTCTTCTTCGAATATCTTCAACAAATCCCTGCATTCTTTTGAACTTGCCATGGCTAGCTCTTCTTCTTCAGTTAGGTAATTTCTTAGAGGATCATCGATTAGCATGGGATTGAGGACTTCTTTGTCGCTTGATTCTACTACATCTTCTACTTCATTAATGTCTGTCAGACTCCGATGTTTTAATGCTCGGGACAGATTGAATTCTATTGTCTCTTCACCAAGTTGGAAAGACAACTTTCCATTGATGTCTTCAATGAATCATTGTGGGTGTTTGATTGAGCGGTCGGCAAGTTGGAGGACATATTAGTTGGCTTCATCTCAGCTGTTCTCAATTGTTGACACATTGACAAAGATATCAAGCTCACACTGGCTCCTAATCACATATTGTTGACACATTTGGTGGTAGCTTGTTCAAGATGGCTGCACTGACTTCTGCTGTAAGGGCTACTGTCTCTTGAGAATTAATTCTTCTTTTCTTTGACAGAATCTCTTTCAGAAAATGAGCATATGTTGGCATTTGCTGGATTGCCTCCACGAAAGGAATATTGATCTGAAGCTTCTTTAGGACTTCCAATAACTTTAGGAACTGTTGATCGGTTTGATTGTTAACTAATCTTTGCGGGAAGGGTAAGTACTTGGGGTCAATTGGCTTGTCTTCTCCACCCTTCTGTGTAGGATTTCATACTTCAGTCGAGTCGGCGGCCTTCAAGGGTGAATCACCCGAATCTTCAATTATTTTTTTTCCTTTTTTGCTTTAGGTTTACTGCCTCTATAGGTTGTTCAACTTGCACGAGTAATTCGAGAGGTTTCCTCTCAGGAAATTGAGTTCCTCTTCTCAGTACCACTACTTGGCAATGTTCTCAAGGGTTAGGTTCAAGTTGTCCTCGAAATCTCCCTTGGGGTCGAGAAGTGGATACAACTTGCTGGGCTATTTGGGTTTCAAGAATCTTGTTGTGGGCAACTAGGCCTTTAACTTTCTCAAAGAGTTGCTTGACATTATCATTATGGACTTCTTGATGCTTGAGCATACTCTGCATCATTTTCTCTAATGCAACGATTCCCGATGACTCTGGTGGATCAGGTAGTGTCAATTGCTGAGGAGAATTGAGGAGCATGATGAATCTGAATTGCTTGGTTGGGCTGCTTGCTCAGGAGCTGATATGGTTGATGTGGTTGCATTCTCCGTCCTGATTGCACTTGGCTTTGAGGTGGTCGAACATAGTTATTCCCTCCATAGGAAAAACTTGGGTGATTTTGAGTCCTTATCCAAGGTTGTCTTTGATTTCGCTGCGCTCCTATTGCATTCCGAAAGTATGAAGAAATTGCATTGGCTTGATCTTGTATTGAAATATTGACAGCTTCTCCATTCAACCCTAGGCAGTCCGAGCACATATGTTCAGATGATTCACAAAGTGTGCACGTTGCTCCTTGTATCAAGTAAGGGTTTGGAACTCCTGGTTCCAAGGCAAAAATATATGTTGATGGGTTCGCCTTTTGCATGGCCTTCTTCACTATCTCTTCAACTCGGAGTGAGATGGAATCCCAGTTACCGTTTACTAGAGTAGCGGGTTCCTCCGGTTTCTCTTTATTATGCCTTTGTTGCTGGAGCCAATTTCAGAAGTTTTAGGCGACTTTTTCTATGAGCTCATACCCTTCGTTTGCATTCTTCGCCATGAAGGTTCCTCCAACTGTAGAGCCTAGATAGGACTTGGACTCCATGGTCAGGCCACTATAAAACGTATGCATTATAGTCCACTTCTGAAAACCATGATGGGGCAAGATCTGATCATGATGGTCGCTCTCATGCTTCGTGTAGAGGTTCCTTATCGTACTGGTAAAAGGAAGTGATCTTATTCCTCATCTCGACGATCTTCCCTGGTGGAAAGAACCTGGTGAGGAAGGTGGTCACTAGGTGGTCCCACGTCCTGATTGTGTCGGTGCCATGTATAGTATCCATCCTTAGCTCTATCTCTCAGTGAGAATGGGAACAGTCTCAGTCTCACTGCATCAGCGGTAACGTCGGTGCATCTGAAAGTGTCATACAGTTTCAGGAAAGTGATTAAATATTGATTAGGGTCTTCATTTTCCATCCCAATGAAAGCATTCTATCATAACACTGCGATAATGGCTGAGTTAATCTGATAAGGATCTGCAGCTATCTTCGGCCTGCTGATTCCGGTTGCGATTCCCACGATAGAGGGTGTGTAGAATTTTTGTAAAGGGTGGAGCGCATTTGGATTCTCAGCATCCATGTTCTGATTCAAATTTCTTCCTTGTCTGGCTGCACGTCTCCTTGCTCTACATCTTAAGTGCTGATTCCTAAAATCTTCGGGAAGGAAATTTGTGCCTAAGTCCTGTTGAGAGATATCTCCTTCTGAGGTTTCTACAGAGTGACGGTCAGCACTTGACATAAAAATAGTTAGCAAGTTAGTAAAATAAGGGAGAAAATAAGATAAGAAAAAAAAAAAAGAAAAATGAAGAAGAAAGGCTTCGTGGAAAATGACTACATATTAAAACCAAAAAAGAGGGGACACGAAAAATAATACAAAAATCGAAGGAATGGTTTAAACACATAAAACAAAGTTCTCGGCATTAATGCCTTCAAATGCTCACGAAGGACAAATCAAGGTAGATCAAGCTGGAACACTAGCGCATTCCCCGGCAACAACGCAAAAAACTTTGACTCGCATAAAGTGTGTATAGAGAATATCACACGAATAAGGGGATGTAATACCTCTATGACACAAGTCTACCCTATACTCTAGAGTGTTACCCTTGAGTACAGAAAATATTACGAATGAATTTTTAAAATTTATAATCTCTCTACACTATCGAAATGCGATCCGCAAGTGTACAGTGCATCATTGTAGTGCTTGAGATTCGATCCATAGGGAAGCGAAGTTAGCTAGATCCTAGAGAAATCTTTTGGAGCAAATCTAGTAAGGAAAACAACTATTGAAAACAAGAGGTAAAGAAAAATAACGATATAACGTGAAAGGAAAATAAAGTATATTTTTGTGGTTTTCCGTGTGAAAAAGAGAAAATGCCGTAAAAGTCGAATGACTAGTATACTAAAAAGATGCAAAGCTGTTTGATGAAGACGCATGTTGAGGACTTATGGGAGGTGTCGATGCTGTAAGACTTGATATTCTTTAGTTTAACATGTTATGGAAAAGGTAACCGAGTTTCCTTCTCACGTGTATATTCGGTGAATCTCTGCAATGGAGACACACGAGTTCCCACGAACACGTTCGGATTGGTGGAAGGCCTATGTTTACATGCGAGAGAAGGGTTCGTACAAAGAAATATAACATGTGGTTGTTATGGTACGAAATGAGCTTTTCTAGGGATTTGGGCCTAAGTCTCGAATTCACCAAATTCCATACAGTCTAAGAAATACACTTGAGATGAGGAGATTGCAGTCAGCTAATGCGTACCTCAAGGGAATGTGGATCATCCTCCTAGGCAGAATGCATAGTCTTGATTTCTTCAAGACGGCTTAGACGTTTTCAAAGGAGAAGATAAAGGATGAACGACGTCTAACCCAAATCAGTTAAGAATCCATCATTGATCTTGCAAAAAAGTCATGAACCACTACTTGCCTTAGGCTAGATTTCTTCACGTTCGATCGCGATAGAGACTATAATATCCCTACGATCGGGGGTGCAAGGTAGTAGGTGATTCAGAAAACTCCTCCTATCAGACGCAAGCATGGAAAACACAGGAACCATGCATGGAACTATCTTCACCCATGTTAGGTTTCTCTACGTTTGATCACGATGGAGCATGTAATATCCCTAAGGTCGGGGGTGCAGGGTGAAGATAGTTCATGGGGCTCAAATCCATATGCAAATCAGAAGACAAAGGATCGAACAGTAAAACCAAGGAACCATCATATATTATCAGAAACTCAGAAAAGCATCAATACTTGATATCGTTCATGACAGAAATCCAGATAAAATGTAGTCAAAGAACATTCAAATCCAAATTACATCGACACCTCCTGACCTTAGTAGGGCTGGTTAGTTACAAAACATATGGATAATACACTCTTCTCAGTAAGTGGCCAAAGACATTGTTTCAGACTACTTCCTCTTCTTCACTCTCTTCCTAGCTCGATCAGCCACTCTCCGAAGCAATCCCCTCCAAAAGGCGTCCTCTCCCCCTTTTTGCTTGCAGCCTCTTCTACTTTTATACCTGCTTTTGCCTTCTTTTTTTTGCACCTTTGTCCCTTTTGTCGGCACCTGCTCCTTTCATCTGTTGCCTTATGAGAGCTCGATAGCTCTATAGTGGTCCCCTCTGTCGCTTGGGAAAGCTTCTTAGCGCCCGGGTGATGAAGGAGCTTGGTTGGTCTCCATGTTATGGAGGGTATTTGCTGTTATGTTGCTTGGCCTTTTCCACAATCTGGCAACAAACACTAATCCCTGATGCAGACAGCAGTGCATGGCTCGACCGCTCGACTTCATCCCAAGAGCTCATCGGTTCCCCTGCAAAACGAAATGAGATTCAATCCAAAAATGAATTGGCAGAGATATCCATTAGTGATGTGTGAGTTCATGAGAGAATACTCGTCATGCATTGAATTAGTGGCATATATACGTACTCATGAGGGAATCACATAGAATGAGCATTATATGCATGCAAAATAGTGATGAAAATATAGGCTATAATTCTCCACATCACCAATGCTGGAGATGCGGAGAAGCGAAGGGCGGAGGTGGAAATGAGAGCAGAGAGGTAGAGACATGGAGTCGCAGAGCTGGAGCGAATAAGGAGGGAGTGAACAGTGGGAGTCACTGGACCAAATCGGTTGCCTCAATCGAATTGTCAATTACAGTCAGACGCACTCATGAAACGCCCATCTTCGAGATTGCCGTCAATCTTTATTATGTTTTGACTTTAGACTTTAAGGGGTCCAGAACTTTCCTTTCCCCGTGATCGAATGAATGGAACGATGCCCACGAAAGTGGAAGTCCGAATGAGTTATGAAGCAACCTTGAGGAGAGTAATGAAGCAATGATTATAATAAGTGCAAGTCACTTATATTCCTATGAAATGAATTGATGATTGTTATGAATGTTTCCATATTATTTGTATGATGATGAATTGATACATGTCTTACCATACTTTTTATTAATGCATGATGATAGATGTTTTAATTGAATGACATGTAGTTCATATGTTAAGTACATGACATGCATATTTTAATTTTTCTATTATATAAAAATGAATATGCAATCATGTAGTATATTGTTTAGGTTCAATGGAATCGCATTGCATGGACTTTACATATTCTAATTGGGCAGATCCTTAATCGTGCAGGTAACTAAAATAGGGAAGATGGCAGCTCAACTCATGATGAAAAGATTGCACAATTGGTCGAGGATTAATAGAGTCATGTGTTAATGAGTCTTTTTTATTTGACTATAGTTTCAAAGATGTTTTAAGGGTTATTTCCATAAACCATCCCTAACTATCACAATTTTTCACATCTAACCCCAAACTACAATTTATTTTTTTTTAATCATTAAACTATCATGATTTTTTAATTTGATCCTTCCGTTGATTTCAGTCAAAATTTTCATTAACTTCATTGTGAAAAGTTGAAATTACCCCTCCATATAACACATGTTGTTTCGTCGGTGGTGGTGGGGGGTTGCCTGCCCTGCTGCATCGTGATCGGGCGACCGCCCCCATGTCTGCTATGACCGGCGACGAGGGGGGCGCCACCCCCCTCTTTCCACCTATGTGCCGGCCATCGCGCACAGGGAAAAAAAAGGGGAGGAGGGGGGGGGGGGGTCACCCTCCCTGCCAACTGTGGTTAGCGACGGGGGCACCGCCCCCCTCTTTTCCCTACGCGCTAGTCGGCGCACGCATGAGAAGTGGGGAGGGACCACGCCCCTCTTTCCCTTGTGATGGCCGGCACGCGCAGGGGAAGGGTGGGGTCGACCCCGCCTACTGCGATCGGCGAAGGGAGGGGGGACTGGGCCTCTTTTCGCCCTGCACGTCGATCGACGCACGCAGGGGGAAAGGAGGGGTCACCCCCTGCCTGCTGCAATCAGCGATGCAGGGTGACCACCCCCCTCTTTCTGCTACGATCGGCACCTGATTAGTGGGAGGGGGGGGGCGCCCTCATGCAGGGAAGGGGGAGGGGTCGCCCCCTACGCCGGGCGACACACCTTTCTTCCTCGCCGACGACAATAGAGGAAGGAGGGAGTGAGTGATAATTTTGACTTTTCATAAATGAAAAAAATGAAGATAATAGAAAAATTGCAGAAGTCGACGGAAGGATCAAATTAAAAAAATCACAATAGTTTATGATTAAAAATAAGTTTGTAGTTTGAGGTTAAATGCGAAAATCGTGATATTTAGGGGTGATTTATGCAGATAACCCATGTTTTAATGGTTATTAGTGATGTTTTCAATTTTATAACACTACTTGTGATATTATGATGAAGTCTTTCACTTTATTTGAAAGATTATTTTATTTTATTTTATTGAGTTATGTTTCTGCCGGTATAAGAGAAAATTATATTTTATTATGATTATGTCATGAAGAATGGACTAACATAGTCGAATAACCTAATTGTCCTTGATTTTTGGAGATGAAATTTTGAAGTGTTACAAAATTAGGGATGACAACACTTTTAAAAGTATAAGGTTATTTCTCTTACTCATAGATCTTATTCGTTACTTTATAATAAGTAAATGAACCAATGTTTTTGTTGTTGTTCATTAAATGTCAATCTTTATGTGCAATTAAGTTATTTCTCTTCTTGCAAACTTTTACATTGTGTTAACTGAAACCTTAAAAACCTTCAAAAAGTGCTCTTTTAAACCATGAACTGCTTTCAACTAAAGTAACTGAGAGACATGGAGCTACATAGAGATGGCATCTAAAGCACATGGTTAAGCGTTTGATTTATGACAGATAAATCTACTTTTTGCAAGCATGCTCATCTTCAGATTTTCCTAGTGCTCTTTTACTGCCTATATCTTTCTTTAGTTTTATCTCTGAAAATTTTACATCCTTAACAATAAAGAAATAGGAGTCTGTTAAAGTGTTAAGTCAAAACATAATAAAGATGCTGATTACCAAGAACATGTCCTTGCTTTAACTAGAGCCATTGCAGACTCCAGAATCAACCATTATCTTAGCTTAAAAAAATCATTATCTCAGGGCTTGCTTAATTTATTACTCTGCAGCTTCTGATCATAATACTCATTATGTTATTTCTGCCAGGTTCATGCAAAATGAGTTCTGTGTCTTTTTCCTGTTAAGAGGTTATCTCTCACCAACACAACCTCCAGTTGTCAGGGTGTCATAGCCACTGAATGCAGCTAATTCAGCAGCCTTGGTTTGGTGGGGATAGAACATATTCTTTAGCTTTTAGCCTACTGGCTTATCACCTATACCTCTGTTTGCAAAGTAAAAGCAGAAAGATAGGAAAAGAAACAAAGATAAGGAGAGTGATCTATGAATGGAATAAAAAGTTAAGGATTCCAACAAAAAGAAGCAGAACACGAAGCGCAGGAGAAAAAAGGAGCTGTAAAAAACTTGAACCGGATTCCTAATCCCATGTGCTTTAGATGCCATTTACGAGGCAAAACAAACTGGAGGTTGTAGTGGCTTCTGAAGCAAATGCAGCAACATTGGAACACGTTTAACTATGCATGGTTCATGGCAAGCCACAACACATGCTCATCACAAAAACCTGAGAAAAACAGAGGGTTGCCTCCTCAACATTAAGCTGAACATCCTGATAAACTTACCTGAAACTTGCAAGGAGCCTCACGCAATTTCTTTACTGATTGAAATGATTAGATTCAAGATTGGTAGTTCTGAATTATGAGTGAACCTTGCATTCCATTTCTGCGTGTCTGAATAATTGCGACTGAAATCATTAGTAACTTTATGTTATATATAAGCATGCCTTAACGTTTCAGATCCCTTTCCACACATGCAGACGTTTATGTAATCTGTTAAAGATCGCTTGGAGCTTAGTGTAATAAAAAAGTATGTGCGTAAACGCCCTGTCAAGAGAATACATTGAATTTGGTTAGTCAAAGTTCATCTTGCAAACATGTTAACTAATTGGAAGAGGATTTTGTTGTTTTGCATGACCTCTTTGTCTCCTTTATTTTCTATCAGAAATGTAACTTGGAAGTTGGATTCTGAACATGATATTGACATTCGCTGAACTGAAATTATATTTAGTTTTTAGGCTCCTTTACCCCCTTTTCCCTGCCGGATAATCCTTTATTCTTTGATTCCTATGAAGCTGGCCCTGCTCTTGGTGCTGACCTATGTAATGTCATCTTATTCTTTTTCTTCTCTTCTGAATCAATGTCAAAGTGGGGTTGCTCTGGTCGGCTTTCCTTTTCCTTTGTTTACCAAAATGCATTTTGCTTTGCATGCAAAAAATGGCAGGAAAAGGTTGGACTAGAATTCCAGCCACAGAGACATTAAAATCATACACCAAGAAATACAGAAGAGAAGATGAAGTGATCATACAGATCGGATGCATAGTAACAACTTTCTATTAACTTGATGCATGTCTCATATAATGAGTTTCTAATATATATTTTTTTCGGTAGTCAACCGTCGGTATCTGAAAAGCGCACCGACTGTCCAACTCACACGGTACTACTGAGCGCCCTGATCACGAAAGGCCGGTCTGAAAAGCGCACCGACTGTCCAACTCACACGATACTACTGAGCGCCTTGATCACGAAAGGCCGGTCCAACATCGAGCCCAACTAATTAGATAAGGTCGTCACGGGTCGTGTGCTTGAGGGTGGTGAAAATTTCAACAAGAATTTTCTGTATTTGCACTCGAATTCAAGATAACTACTTAAACGAGGAGAGTCGCTACCGCTATATTCCAACCCTGTTGGTATCTAATATTATTTAAGTACTATAGAAAATATAACACATGGCCCCTTTCACGTACGTAAAGGAGTCGTTAATTGTTGAGCAAAGTTGGCGAGAGCAGCCACCATGCACACTGAGACTGGCCAAGCTGACATCCGTGCGGAGGCTCGTGTGCAACCATCTCTCACCACCGCCTCCATATTCCTCAGATCAAATTCTACTCCCTCTTTTGCATCACGACCGCCACCACCATCTCCTGCCCCGAGGCGCAAAGACGAACAAAAGTTAAAGAGCAAAAGAAAAGAAGAGCAAAAAATATAAGCAAAGCAAAGAAAAAGATACAGCACAAGGCATACGCGCTCCTGCAGTCATTGCTACACCTTTCACTTTAATCTTCTCCTTTGCTTTCTCTCTTTTTTCATTTATATAAATCCCGCAAGCATCATAGACTAACACCATCTTTTTACAAGGTCAATCTTCACACTGAGCCAAACACTTCCTACTTGTTGAGTGTAGCAGTTGCAGTAGATTGGCAGTTGTTCCAGAAGAAGTAGTAATAATAGTAGTAGCAGGAAGAAGTAGTAGATATAGAATTCATGAAGCTGCTGTCACAGATGTGGTCACTGCTAGGGTTGCTGACCATACTCCAAAACATACTCCCATCTCAGCTCCTCTCGCTCTTGCACTCCCTGTGGCAGTCCCTGCAGGAGTCGCTGAACCCCTACTCCTACTTCGACGTCCCTGAGTTCCTTGGCTCGGCCGCCGTTGAACCCAACGAGCTCTACCGCCACGTCCACCTCTACCTCCACCACTCCATCCTCACATCCACTGCGTCGTCGTCGGCGCCGGCGTCTTCCTCTTCTTCTCCACCTCCTCGACTCACTCTCTCACTTCCTCGAGGCGTTGATTACAGTTCCGCCGTCACCCCGTCGCTCTCGCTCTCCCCGAACAACTCCCTCGAGGACGTCTTCACCGGCCACCGCCTGCTATGGACTCATCACTCGGACACGCTCCAAGACTCCCTCGAGGAGCGCCGCTCCTTCTCCCTGCGCCTCCCGAAGCGCGCGGCGGCCGCACTCCTTGGCCCCTACCTTGCCCACCTCTCTGCCTCCGCGGACTCCATCGAGCGCTCCTCCCGTCCGCGTCGCCTGCTAACCAACTCTCCTAGAGGTGGCCCGCCTTCGTGGTCCTCCGTCCCGTTCCGCCACCCTGCAACGTTCGACACGCTCGCCCTCGATCCCACGCTCAAATCGAGCCTGCTTGCGGACCTCGATGCGTTCGCCGGGGGGAGCGAGCTCTACAGGCGCACCGGACGAGCATGGAAGAGAGGATACCTCCTCCACGGGCCGCCGGGATCCGGGAAGTCGTCGCTCATCGCTGCCATGGCCAACCACCTCCGCTACGACGTATACGACCTCGAGCTCACCCGAGTGTCCCATAACTCCGACCTCCGGTCCCTGCTCCTCCAAACCACCAACCGCTCCATAATCGTCATCGAGGACATCGACTGCTCGCTCGATCTCACCGGAGATCGCCGGGGCGTCAACGCCAAGTTCCCGGCTGCAGCAGCTAAAAGTAGAAGGTCAACAAATCACTTTGAATGCTCTATAACTGGTGAAGATTCCGACTCGGAAGACGATAGAATTAGCAACAGCAACAACAAGAACGACGGAAGGGTGACGCTCTCGGGGCTTCTCAACTTTACGGACGGTCTATGGTCGTGTTGCGGCGACGAGAGGGTGATCGTATTCACGACGAACTACGTCAGCGCGGTTGACCCCGCATTGCTGCGAGCCGGTAGGATGGACGTGCACGTGAGGCTGGGGCCCTGCGGTGTGCACGCAATGAAGGAACTGGTGGAGAGGTACGTGGACGCAAGCAGAGCCGAGCAAGAGATGCTGGCCGCGGCGGAAAGCTGCATCCGGGCGGGCGCAGAGATGACGCCGGCGGAGGTAGGGGAGGTTCTTCTAAGGCACAGGGAAGAGCCGGAGATAGCGGTAAGGGAGCTCGTGGCGGAGCTGCAAACGAGACTGGGAGGAGGCAGAGGGAGTGATGGGGAGGAGAAATGGGTGGCCCAGTCATCGTCGGAGGAGGGCTGGGAGGGCTCGCCGGGGAAGGTGGGGAGGAGGAAGAGAACAGCTGCTGGAAGCGGATGGGAAGGGAGGGTTAGGTTTTTGGGAAGGCTCAGAAGTTTGACCAAGTCTGACTCTGGAAAGAGAGGCGTGTAGAGTTTCTTTTTTTTTTTTAAAAAAAAATTAACCTCTTTTTTTCCTTCTCTTCATAGTCCTGGTCCAATGTTGAACATTAAGTTTCTTGCATTCTCATGGTTTAATGGTTGAACTTTATGTTAAGGTTAGCGTTTGATTTTTGCTGTTATATAAGTAAAAGCAATCTTAATATGTTGTAACTCAGTTCCTCTTCTTCTCGAGAATGTCGTCACAAAAACGAAGATAGAAATGTAATTTCAAAAAATGGATCGTCGCCTGAGAGATTCGAACTCTCGCGGGGAAACCCCATGTACTTAGCAGGCACACGCCTTAACCACTCGGCCAAAGCGACTTTGTTGCCATCTGAAATCTCATATACATTAACATACTTTACAAAAACACATAATCAAACCATTTCTTTCAATTAGTTCATTCATTTAACTAGTATATATCCCAACGATGTGCGGGTAGTATATATATATATATATATAACATGTGTCATTAGAAAATTAGTTTATTTAAATTGTATAAAATTTTATTTAATTATTCTATTATAACTTTTTAGGATGATAATATATTATTCATATAGGATTTAGATCATAAGTTTTTAAATTATACAATACAATTTGATTATGTTTTTATATAAGAATTTTGGCACTCCATAATTATCCTGGAATCTAACTTTTGTATCCAATTTCAATTTCATTACATACACGTGTTTGATTTTGGAATAATTATAATAATATTAACTTGACTATGAGCAACTATTAAAATTTGGGTTCATTATTTAGTTATCAAATTATTTTTACAATAACTTAGAAATTTTAAATGAAAAATATGTATATTACAAAAGATGATATTTTCGATATAAAGTTAGAATCAAAGAACCTATCAGAATATAAAATATATTTTCTACATACTTATTTTTCCTCCAAAAATATAATAATAGAGCATAATATTATTTTGTCTGCGAATGACTTTTATATTTCAATCCAGAAAGACATTATATTAGATTAAAAATAATAAAAAGCATTTGTCTCATTTCCCATACATAATATTATTACATGTTCATTATATTTATTTTCTACGTTTAATGTATGATTTAGAAGTTTGACATACATGGTCCATGAAATTAATATTAAAGTAGAATTATATGTAATTTGTTAATTTTGGTAATTTAATTAATTAATAAAAATAAACTAACAACACTCTATGAGGAGTTTATATTATACATTTTAGGTAATATGATTTACATATTAAATAATACTTATTTTTTTGTAACTTTAGAATTATTTGTTTATTTTGGTATCTTTGTTTAATTATCAATTATATACACAATGTTTACTACTGTTGTTGCCAAGTATGGCTGCACTCACCACCACTGCAAAATAATATCCAATCATAGCAATTACAATTGGCAAATTCAATCGATCTCATCCTTGCCTCCATGGTAACACGTACAGTGTCTACACCAGTACTATTGAACAAAAGATTATATAATAATGAGCTAATTCGAATAAATAAAGAATAAAAAGTAATGATTTTTTACACAAAATAAATCACATGCATAATATTGATTATTGAGATAGCAATATGTATAAATTAAATTATTGTGGTTTGTGGTTTTGAAATATAGATTGTTTGGATCCAATGAAATATTGTTTATTACATTACGAACCCAAATATAATAAAATAATTAAGAAAGAGTAAAAAAATACAAATTAAATTGACATACAAAATTAATAAAATACAGTAATACAACTAAAAAAATACATCAAAGTTGACATAAAAATAATTAATATAAAAAATAAACATTATAAAAACTAATTCAAAAAATAGTTAGCTCATTCGGATAAATGAAACAGGTCAAGAAATAATTTTAATGAAAAAATAAAGGAAAGCTTATAATATTGATGACCTCTTCTTTAAATTTTAAGAACAAACCATTCTATATAAGCAATTCAAAATAAAATATTTTTTTAAATTTTTTATAAATCCACACTAAGACATTAAATTGTATAAATAGTGATTCATTTATATAAGAAATAAATATCAATCAAGGGTGTGCCTATACCTTGCAAGCTTTAGTGTCAGTACTTCTTTTTGCCCTTATACACCGTTACACTCAACATTTGAAAAAGGGAACATGCTAGAAATGTTTGTATTCATCCCATGCCATATGAGTTTCAAAGCAACACATTTATGCATGCGTAAGTTTAGATAGAAAAAGGGTCTGCATCTTTAATAGTTTCTAATTATATAATAATAATTAATAGACACTATAAGACAATGGCAGGAACTGAATATTACACTTGTACACATAACACGTTGAGAAGAAAAGAAAAACAATGAATTATACAGATTTTTTTAATAGATTATACTGATTAAGAAAAAATAACTGATTATAACAAATAAATTATACAAAGAATCAGGGACGGCACTACGTGTTGTTGCGCACCCCACCCCCCCCCCCCCCCCCCCCCCCCCCTCCCCCCAACATTACCACATAGATTGGCCCCCTCAAAATATCAAATAACTAGCATTAATTTGGTTGGAAACCTCATCATTTACGTTATGAGAGGTTTAGAGTTCAATTCTATAATATGTCAATTATCAAGATTCAAGATACCTGATACTTCTAATGGATGTTTCCACTATGTCAAACAACATGCTCCATTGAAGATCTCGAAGTGCCACCATTTCTTTATATAGATGCCAATAAGAGCAGTTATGAGTTCATGTTTTTCACGCAACTGCAAACTTGCAGTTGGCTATGCATATGGATTCTTCAAGTATTTTGCCTTGCAGATGGGTAGTTAAGGCCCATATTGCAATATAACATTATTATAATATTTATTTCTTTTATATTTGTAAGTTTTGATATTGACTACGTAATATTTTTATAATATTATTATAATTTCCTATTTTATTACAATGACATATTTATAATAGTATAAAATAAAATTAACTTTAAATTTCATAATTGCATGAAGTATTATTATGTTAAGATTTTTATTAGTTATAATTAAGGCAAGTATTCATTTGCTTGTCATTTCTATAAAAAATTTTATCAGTATCTATTAACATAAAATATATTTTGATTCGGTTACTATAAGTCTCTAACTATTTAGTTGATTATTAAAATGAACTACCTATTTTTTTAGAAGTTTTATAATTATTACGATATGGACACATATATTTTTATCCACGATTAGTTTTTACTTGAACAATTACATATCATAATTACTATGCATGTTAATTAGGTGGTGGAGTACGTGCATATACTCATTAATCAATATTTATATCTTTTTCAAAAACCTTTAAGGACACATGGCACAATATACTAATACCAAGTTAGTTTCTATCTATTATAAGTTATACAGTTACAGATTCTAAAAATTATACATATTAATTATTAATACTATTAATTGATTGTTAGTTAATCTATTACACGTTCCAATTACTATTCTTTCAAACATATATTTTGTAAATTTTTTTAAAGACACATGACAACATATTATAATGTCAAATGTCACTTCCTTATGTAAAGTACTCTTCTTTTAATATAATATAGATAAGTGTTGCAAATTAATTATTATAACTATCTGACATTTCATGTTTAATTCAAAAAAGGGGAAAACATGAGGAGTCCAAGCCGTAACCTCCTCCACTATATCCCAATTCCCTGTCTCTCTCTTTTCTTGCTCATGCACGCTCTCTTAGAATCTTTGCTACTTCTCCATCCCCTCTCATTTCACTCAGCCGCAAGGATGAACATGAGGAGGGGAAATGACGCAGAGATTGAAGGGGGAAGCATGGAGGGAATATTGTAGAGAATGTGATGGTTATCAATTTGATTTTCAAAAGGTATGTTAATGCATACTTAGGTTATACGAGATTATGTATGCATTTATGTGGACCCCGTTAAGCATGACATGATAATCACAGTGCAAAATTTAAATATGTCCCAATTGATTGATTTCAAGTTAAGAAATGATATTTCCCCATTTTAATTCATATTGTTTGAATTGATTGTGTTATTAGTTAAATTGATATGTATTCCTTGATAGATATGTTAATAATGTCTTAAATCCTACGTCAACTAAAAATTTATCACGAGATATGTGTCTTATTTTTAAGAGATTACAGTCTATGATTTTTATCATGTAAAGGGAATGGGGTACAAACAAAAAATAATCTGATTTGTAATCATCTTTTTTTCATGTAATAAAATTCTACATCATCTTAAAAATTTTGGTTTGTTTTTTGATGTATAATTTCTCTCATACAAAAATCCGAACAAAATCATATATGCCAAATTATTATGTTCATGTTATTCACACTAACACATTAATTCATCAATTACTTGTGATCGACTGTGGTTAATATTCATGATCCTAAGTTATTATATTATTTGTTATTATTATTTTAAATTTTTAATGATGATCGTGATTGAAATTTTGAAAAGTTGAATGACCATGTATATACAAAATTAAGATTGAATAAATGAGAGAGAAAATGTTGATGTGACATTTTTATTTTTCTTTTAAAATATGACCTAGATGAGAGAGAAAATATTGGTGTTGTGCCACATAAGCATCCACGTCAGCGATCCACTAACGATAATCGATCGTGATGATCATGGTTGAAATATTTCTAAAGTTGAATGATCAGTTACAAAGTGAACTTAGATGACCATACTAAAAATATCCACTAAGTTAGATGACAAATTTACTCTATTATTATCAAATTCACAAACGGTGAATAATGATTCACGATCATGAATCAACCGAACATGACACATGTTTGTGACCTAAGTTGGTCTGCATTTCATGGGTCATCTCGGAAGCCGAACTCAGTCCATGCCAGAAGCTACTTGACCAGGGTCATATTGCTCCAAGTGCACTTTGGAAAACAAATCCATTATTCAACAAATGATTTATATTGTTCATGTGTTAATAAATCTCACAGTCCATATAACTCAATCACAACTTTATACTATAATGACTTTATGATTTTTGATATGATGATTTGTGAAAATTTTAATGATGATTTGGACTTTGGACTTGCCAAACCCTCCTTGGTTCCTTCAAAGCTTCGTATTAAGATATGTTTGATTTATTGATTATCATCTTCGATTGGGATGATTTTAAATATGAGTTATCCTCCATGTTCAAATTGATATGTCTGATCTATTGATTATCATCTTCGATTGGGATCATATTAAACGTTCAGTTGATTTTTCTAGTAATTAATTCATTTTATGGGTCTAAATGATATGAACTAAATATAATCATTGATTAAAGATGATAAAAAAAATTATAAAATGATGAGAAAAGATCTATTTTGCATCGTAGGATGAGATTATTTCGTCCCATGGTTGTTAAACCTGGACCGGACTAGCCGATTGAATCGGTCCGATCATCACCAAGGCACCTAACCGGTCCGTGGGTCATGTTAAACCCGCCCCCCATTTTGGTCCGTCCAACCCGGACAAGTTGAAAGAATCATCAAATTCACAAAATGATGAACAATGATTCACGATCATGAATCAACCAAACATGGCACATGTTTGTGACCTAAGTCGGTCTGTCTTTCGTGGGCCATCTCAGAAGCCAAACTCAGTCCATGCTAGAAGCTACTTGATCCGGGTCATATTGCTCCAAGTGCACTTTGGAAAACAAATCCATTATTCAACGAATGATTTATATTGTTCATGTGTTTATAATCTCATAGTCCATATAACTCAATCACAACTTTATACACTAGACTTCATGATTTTTTATATGATGATTTGTGAAAATTTTAATGTTGATTCGGACTTTGAACATGCAAACCCTCCTTGGTTCCTTCAAAGCTTCGTACTAAGATATGTTTGATCTATTGATTATCATCTTCGATTAGGATGATTTTAAATATGAGTTATCCTCCATGTTCAAATTGATATGTCTGATCTATTGATTATAATCTTCGATTGGGATCATATTAAACATTCACTTGATTTTTTAGTAATTAATTCATTCTATGAGTCTAAATGATATGAACTAAATATAGTCATAAATTAAAGATGTTAAAAAATTTATAGAATGATGAGAAAATATCTATTTCATCATAGGATGAGATTACTTCATCCCATGGTTGTTAAACCTAAACCGGACCGGCTGGTCGGACCGGTCGAACCGTCACCCAAGCACCTAACTGGTCCATAGGTCATGTCAAACCCGCCCCCCATTTGGGACCATCCAACTTAGACAGGTTGAAAGAATCGGCGAACAGTTCATCTTTATTTCAAAAATAATGATGAAATGATATCAACTACAAGTATTAAACCCTTGACCTCCTAAACTAGTTACTGAGTATAAACCACTATGTTGCACTTATTCATTTAAATGGTAAGTTATTTTATATTATATAAATATTGTCATCATGCGTATATCAAATTGTTTTCTTTAATAATTTATTTTTAAGAAAATTTATAATAATTTTTAAATGTCAAAACTTAAATATGAAAAGATTAATTACCTAATTAAATTTAAAAATATAAACTATAATAGTTTTTCTAGTTTTAAGTTAATATTAATAGTTAAATCTGAGAAATATGAATTTGTAAATTATAATTGAATATATTAAAAATACATAAAACTCATATCAATAGTTAAATGTGTCACATTTGATTTCTTAATTTTAATTAAATTTATTAATCATGCTAGTGTACTTTGATGAAGAAATATATTAATTATTGATAAATATATGTAATTATAGTTGATATTTTTATATTATTTTATTAATAATCAGTCCGACCGTCTGGATTAACCGGTTCGACCGGTCTAACATGACCCGGAGACTTATCCAGGTCACGTCCGATTTGGGTTTTACAACATTGCTTCTTCCAAGCCACCAACATCATTCATGGAGTTGAAAGACACTCTACATGAGTTGAAAATATTATAGGGAGTTAAAAAATGCTCCACACATAAGTGAATAAGATGACCGAATGATGATTCTATTTTGTGTTCATTGACAATACTATTAATGATCTTATGCCTCTCATTGTTTATCACGTGCTTTTGATGATTTCTCTGCATTGTCTAACACTACATGAAAATCACTTATTTGCGACAGACAAATTTCGTTGAACAAGAATTCTTCACATTTTTCGACGACATTTGAAACATATAGTAAAAACCTTTCGAAATATCTAAGACCAAAAATCATTTGCTACTATGGACGACAAATTTTCGTCGATAAATTATCGACGAGCATAGCTTTCGAAATTACCGACGAAATTAAATTCTTCGAGAATTTTGAATGCTATGACCATTGATAATTATATTTATAATAATACATATGTAATAGAATATAAGTATATATTTAATATTTTATTATTAAAATTGTTGACGGGTCTAACCTTCAGAATTACTGACAGATTTAAATTCATCAGTAATTTTGAAGGCTATACCCGTTGGTAATAATTTTTATAATAATATATATGTAACATAATATAAGTATATCTTAAATATTTTTATACTAAACTTATTGACTGCCCATCTGTGGATAATACCGAAGGCTAGTTCCGTCGAGAATTAAATTTAATAATTGATTATTAAAGTTTATAATATACTATAATACATATTTCTTTTTCTACATTTACTTATATTCTTTTCTTGATGCATTAATAAAATAATGTACTAAATAAGTTATCATTACTTTTGATTTTCTCATATCGCCTTTAATATTTTATCTTTTTTACTCATTTTCCTTTTAATATATTTATAGATATATAATATATATTATAAATAAAATTAGAATATAAAAATAGATAAATTTTAATAAATTAAAATATGTTAACTTCTTATTCAAGATATAACTAATTTTAATCATAAGTATAAATTTTGGACTACATCTTGAATTCAAAAAAACATATTTTTTTTTGTAAAAGGTACAATTACAAATTTTTTATCATTATAAATTTAATCATAAAAAGTTAATTTTTCTAAAAAAGTACATATGAAAATGGTGAATGATAAGTATTCTAGGTTCTAACAATTCACTTATTCTTTTTCTAATTATATTTCCTTTTTCTCACACTTCTTGCATTCTATGTAGATCAAAGATCCATTATTTGTATCATTATTTTTCTGTTATATGTTTTATAGACTATGCACTAATTAAAAACATTATGAAAAGCAAGAACATAAACATACAACTATGTCCCTTCAAATTCTATATCAATTAATGACATAAGATTAGGGTAACATTAAGATATATAATATTGCTAGTATATACACATATTGATTAAGATTAGTATTACATATGCATTGACATTATAAAATTAGAACATTTCTACCTAATTACAAATTTTATTTCTTGAGCTTATTCCCGAGTAATAATTAGATTCCTTTCAATTAATTTTATTGGAAATTCTATTAAGTTATTTTTTATTAATAATGAAATACAATATAAGAAGAGATTAATATTTTAATATTATTATTAAGATGGATCTAACCCTCGGTAGCTATTATTATAATACACACATATATATAGGTAAATATATGTAGAACATTCATTTTAATATAATTTACACAATCATATGTTTTATCTTCCAGATTTTTAAGGATGTGATTCATTTTTTTTATATCAAGCCACTTTTAATTATTAAAAAATAATTTTAATAAATTTTAAAAATCATAATATCATAATTATATTATTATTGATTTTTGTAATTACCGAGACTTATCACTAGTATTATCTATAATATAATATAAAATAGAAGATTAATATTTTATTATTACTATTACCGATGAATAATATTATATATAATATAAAATAGAAGATTAATATTTTATTATTATTATTATTATTATTATCGACGGGTTGGGCCTTGGATATCTGATCCATTCATCAGTACTATCGAAAGGTAGAACTATCGGCGAATATTATTATAATATTATATATAAAATTTAATATAAAATAAAAAATTAATATTTTATTTCTATTATTATTACCAACGGGCTTAGCTTTTGGAATTACCGACGGATTTGAATCCGTTGATAATATCGAAGGGCGGAATCATCGGTAAATTCTAATTTCTTCTCGCCCACTTTTTTCTCTCTCTTGCTCTCTCGCTATCCTCTCCCCTCTCTCTTTCTTTCCATGTCTGCCTCTCCCCTTCCCTGCCTACACTTTCCGTCTCCCCTCTCTCTGTCTCTCTATGTCTCCTTTTCATTCCCATGGCTCCGACGGCCCGCAGGATGGCATGGCCTCAAGCTGCCGGATCTAGCCTCCAGGTTGTCGAATCCAATCGTCCACAGGCTATCGAATCTGACTTCGCCTTCGGCTAGATCGGCCATAGGCAGCCGGCCCATAGTCGGATATGACCTAGAGGTGGCCGGATCCGATCGCCCATGACCCCTACAGTCAGATTCGATCTCCCGTAGGCCAGATTATTCGTATGCAATCGAATCGGGCCGCCCACAGAATGATCCGGCCACTGGCGATGACCTCTCTCTCCTGATCGACTTGTTCCGTCAGATTGGGCTGCTTGGCGGCTAATCCGACCGCAGGTCCAATTTCTTTATAGTTTAAAAATAGTTTCTGATGGGGGAATCCATTGGAACGTCTGACGGGAGCGCTCCCCTTTGAAACGTCCAGCAGGTCTTTCCCGCCGGATGTTCCAACGGTAAACTTCCTATTGGAGATTACGACAAGAAATTCCCGTCTGATGTAGGGCTGAGCATGGTCCCGGTCGACCTGATCAACTCGGACCGCACCGACCTAGGAAAATGGGTAAATAACCTGGCCCAGATTAGATCCGAACCGAGATCGGGTCTAATGGGTGAAAAACCCGTTGAGTTTCGAGTCAGGATCATATTTTTAGAGTAGATACCCCGATTCGGACCTGACTTGGATTATTATTTAATATATAAACCCCATCTCCCACATTCTTTTTTCATTTCACCATCTCTCTTTTTCTCTCCCAACTCTCTCTCGCCCTCTCCCTCTTTCTCTCACAGTGGTGGTGGCGACTCCGACGACTCTCCTGACTCCGGCCACCCTCCCCCTTTCCTGACTCTCTCTCTCTACTCCAGTGCCAAGTGTTGGATCTGGTCACTGGCGGTCGATCCGGCTGCCAGACGTCGGATCATACACCAGGTGAAACGATCCGGCGCCAGACGTTGGATCGTTGCAGCTGGCAGTCAATCCGGCTGTCAGGCGTCGGATCATGGTCTCCTAGCATGTGATCCGATCATTCGAACGACGTCCTATCCCTCCCCTGTCTCTCGACACCGGCAGCTATGTTGGATCGGCCGCCATAGCGATTCTCGATCACAAACTCGATCAAATTCCCGGATTATCATTTCTGACTCGGTACCGGACCCGGCCGAGTCCGAATCTGGTATCGGTCGAAAATTTTTTGACTCGGCATAATTCGGGTCGGGACTGGGTCTGCTTAGACCCTGACCCGGTCCCAAATTTGCTCACGCCTAGTCCGATGGTAGGCTTCCTGTCAGAAACCTCCATCGAGTGAGTCCCCTTAGAAGTTTTTGTTGGTCTTAAGACCATATTCTATGTATTTTGATGATAGCAAACAAGGAAGATGATGTATTAATTATACTTGAAGTGATAGTGTGAACATGTTTAATATTTTTCGAAAAAAATAGCCGAAGTAATTCCCTGTGTAAAAATGAGCGATCGATTTATTAACGATCGACCGTTATGGAAGATAATGGACGACCGAAATGGAAGATGGAGTGTTCGTTAATCACAGAAAGGAAGAAACTCAAAAAAATGGACGACCGATTTATAATCGGTCGACCGTTATTGAAGATAATGAACGACCGAAATGAAAGATAGAACATTCGCTAATCACAGAAAAGATCAAACTCTAAAAATGGGCGACCGATCTATTATCGGTCGACCGTTATTGAAGCTAATGAACGACCGAAATGGAAGCTCGAACGTCCGCTAATCACGGAAAGGGTCAAACTCTAAAAACGGATGACCGATCTATTATCGGTCGACCGTTATGAAGATAATGGACGACCAAAATGAAAGACAGGATCGACCGCTAATCACAGAATGCATTGGACTTCAAAATCGGTCGACCGATTCACTTTCGGGTGAAACAAGAACGGCTATAATTCTTCTACGGCTTACGATCAACGGTAAACTGCACAGAAAAGACAAAATAATGGATATAATTTTTTATTAAATGGATGACCGATTCTATAATGGGCGATCGCTGAAGATGCGATAGACCGGATAACGGCTAGTTACTGTGCAAAACGGTCAACCAATATTAAAAACGGTCGGCCGCTTCAGAGCTGACAGCACAATCTTTTTGAATTACTTTACAACGGCCAAATTTTCAAGAGAAGCCTATAAAAGGGATCCAAAAGATTGAAGGAAGATCATTCAAGCAAGACAAATCATTCTAGAGCTCCCTTCAAATCCAAAGCATTTTTCTTGAGCCAAAGTTGTAAATCATCCCTTCCCTCTTCTAGTTTCTTAGTGAGAACATTATTTGTAAGAAGAGAGTATTGGAGGGAATTCTTGTTTAGATAGTTTTGAGAGCTCCTTGTAAGAAGAGGTGTGCCTTACCTCTTGAGCGAAGAAGAAGACGTTGTGGTGTAAAAAGGGTTATTATCTCCCTACAAGAAAAGATAAGGCTAGTGGATTTTCGACGGTCTCAAGGTTGGAAAGTCAGAACAGGGACGTAGGCCAAGGAGTTAGGACGAACCTCGTCAACATATCGTGTCTTTCTTGATCATCTCTTACTTCTCTTATTTACCCTTTAATTGCTTGTGATCACATTCTCTATAAATTTACTTCTAAGGTTATTTCGATTTTAAATTTTTATACACCAATTCGCCCCCCTCCTCTTGGTGCTTTCGATCATACAATTAGTATCAGAGCAAGGTTGCTCGTGTTTTAAAGATTTAAACATCTTTTGAGCTATGACATCAAATGATTTTACCTTGGGTGAATGTCAATCCACAAATCGCCCTCCACTTTTTAATGCTTCAAATTTTGCCTATTGAAAAATTAGAATGCAAGCTTATGTATTCTCTATTGATATTGATATTTAGGATATAATTGAAAATGGTTTTGATTTGTATGGAAGGTGAAAGACTACTTGTGAAATTAGATTGGAAAGCAAAAAATTATCTTTTTTTTTGTGCTTTAGATGCAACGGAATTTAATCGTGTTTCTAATTGTCAAAGTGCTTATGAGATTTGGAGGAAACTTATCATTATACATAAGGTACCGATAAGGTTAAGGAGTCTAGACTTAGTATTTTGAATCATCAATATGATTCTTTTAAGATGCATAAAAATGAGTCTATAAATGAAATGGTCGTGTGTTTTAATGATATTGTGAATGGCTTAGCCTCTTTGGGCGAGCCACAGACTAATTCTCATAAGGTGAAGAAATTTCTCAGGTCCCTCTCTTCCAAGTGGCATACAAAGCGAACCATGATTGAAGAGAAGAATTTAAACAAGATAGATTTTGATGATATCATAGGATCACTCTTGACTTATGAGATTGGATTCAAGGAAGATGAAGAAACAAGTATTTCCAAAAGGAAGACCTTGGCGTGAAAAGCAAAGATGGATGAAAGTGAAACAAGTGAAGAAGATGAAGATTTAGATGAGAAGCTAGCATTGTATGCTAAAAAGTTTGACAAATATCTTAAATTTGCCAAGCAAAAGAAAAAAGGTGGCTTTTCAAAAAGAAGAACATCAAGTAAAAATCAAGTGACTTGCTTTGAATGCAAAAATGTTGTACATTATAAGAGTGAGTGTCCAAATTTAGCTAAGAAAGAAAAGGAAGGAGAAAATTTTAAGAAGAAAATGAAAGCTCTTTAAGCCATTTGGGATGGAAGTGAAGATGAAGAAAATGACTCAAATATCTCCTCAAGTGATGATGGAGAAGCCTACATATGTCTAATGACAAATAGTTATGAGATATTATCTAACTCATTCGAATCTAGTGATAGCGAATCTTTTGATATGCATGATGAGTTTAGAATTCTTATAGATAAATATAGATGTCTTAAAAAGAAGCATGATGATTTGAAAATCTGAAAAATAAACATGATACTAAAGTTTGTGAAAATTGTAATTTATTAGGTGATGAGAATTCTAGTTTAGAATTTATGATTGAAGCTTTAAAAATGGAAAACAATACTTTGAAATTATCTTATGAAAAACAAATTTGTAATGTTGAAACTTTGAAAAATGGGAATATTATTTTAAAAGGTAAGCTTGAAAATTTTACAAATGGTGGAAAAATGCTAGATGCAATGCTATCAACACAAAGAAGACCTTTCAACAAAAAATGGACTTGGTTTTAGCTCATTTGATACTAAGAAGGATATATGATTCTATTTGTTAAGGCATCACAAAATCTTCATACGAAATCACATATTACTTGTTTTCATTATGGTTATCAAGGACATTACTCTTATGAATGCAAAGTTAGAATGCGATTAAATAGTGGTATGAAGAAGATTTGGGTCCCTAAAAGGATCATCACTAACCAAATTGGACCCAAGCAAGTTTGGGTACAAAAAAGATGAGAATCTTAATGTCTTTCATGTAGGAAGCTCCAAAGGAAATTGAAGGCAAATGATATTTGGATAGTGGATGCTTAAGACATATGACATGTGACCCATCAAACTTCATTACATTGGAAAAGAAAATGGAGGAAGAGTCACATTTGGAGATAATAGCAAAGATACAGTAATTGGTATAGGTAATGTTGGTAAGAATGACAAAATATATTTGAAAAATGTTTGGCTAGTTGAAATCTTAAAACATAACTTAATTAGTATAAGTCAATTGTGTGATAAAAACTACTTAGTGAATTTCGAAAAGGACAAATGTTTGATTTTAGATGAAAGTAAGAAAGTTCTACATATGGGTTTTATATATAATAATGTATACAAAATTAACTTTGAAAATTGGAAAAGTGAAAAATGTCTTAATGTTATGCATGATGATAGAAATCTTTGGCATAGAAGATTAGGGCATGTAAACTTTAAGTTGTTAAACAAATTTTCTTGTCATGAACTAGTTAGAGGTTTACCTAAAATTAAATTTGAAAAAAAATAATGTTTGTGATTCATCTCTTAAAGGTAAACAAATCAAAAGCTCTTTCAAATTAAAAAATATTATTAGTACACATAGGTCCTTAGAACTTTTACATCTTGATTTATTTGGACCTATTGATGTTGTAAGTTTAGGTGGAAAGAAATATGTATTTGTGATTGTTGATGACTTCTCTCGTTTTACTTGGACTATTTTTCTTACAAGTAAAGATGAAACTATAAGCATGTTTTCTAAATTTGCAAAAAGAGTACAAAATGAACTTGAGTTGAGAATTGCAAAAATTAGAAGTGATCATGGAGGTGAATTTGAAAACTACAAATTTGAATTGTTTTGTGAAGAAAATGAAATTACACATAATTTTTCTACACCTAGAACACATCAACAAAATTGAGTAGTAGAAAGAAAAAAATAGAACTATTAAAAAAAATGACTAGGACAATTTTAAATGAAAGTAGTTTGCCTAAGTATTTTTGGGCGGAAGCCGTAAACACATCATGTTATGTTTTAAATAGAATCTTACTTAGACCCCTTGAAAAGAAAACATGTTTTGAAATTTTATATGAAAAAAGACCAAAAGGTGTTTGGTTGTAAATGTTATATATTGAATATTAAAGATAAATTAGGCAAATTTGATGCAAAATGTGATGATGGTGTATTTCTTGAATACTCTAGTACTAGTAAAGCATATAGAGTATATAACAAAAGAACATTAGTTGTTGAAGAATCTATTATGCTAAATTCAATGAAACTAATGATTTTTTTATGAGCAAATAAGTTAATGATGATGAGAAAGAAATAGTTGAAGTGGAACGACATTTTGAAGACATAGAAATCCAAAATGAAGAATTGAAAGAAAAAAGAATGGATAACTCAAATGTGGAACAAATGGAAGAATCACAAGTGGAGGATAATCAAATCATTTCAAGGAATTGGAAACATGCATCATCATATTCTCTGGATCAAGTTATATGTAACATAAATGAAGGTATAAAGATTAGAAACTCTTTGAAAAACTTATGTGCTTTTTCAGCATTTCTTGGTCAATTTGAACCTAGTAACATTGATGAGGCATTGAATGACTCAAATTGGATAAATGCTATGCATGAAGAATTAAATAATTTTGAAAGAAATCAAGTTTGGAAACTAATAGAAATGCCAAAAGACTATCCAATAATTGGTACAAAATGGGTGATTAAAAATAAGCTAGATGAAAATGGCATCATAATAAGAAATAAGGCAAAACTTGTGGCAAAATGTTATTCACAAGTAGAAGGAATTGATTTTGAAGAAACTTTTGCCCCCGTTACTAGACTTGAGGTTATTAGAATGCTCTTAGCTTTTGCTTGTTTTAAAGGATTTAAATTTTTTCAAATGGATGTAAAATCGGCTTTTCTAAATGGATTTATAAATGAGGAAGTCTATGTTGTGCAACATCAAGATTTTAAAAATTCAGATTTTCTTAATCATGTATTTAAACTTTCTAAAGCTCTTTATGGACTTAAATAAGCTCCTAGAGCGTGGTATGAAAGATTAAGTACTTTTTTGATTGAGAATGGTTTTCATAAAGGGAAAGTTGATACCACATTATTTTTGAAGCATTTGGAAGATGATATTTTAATAGTGCACATTTATGTTGATGATATTGTTTATGGTGCTACTAATGAAAGCTTGTGCAAAGAGTTTGAATCTCTTATGCAAAAAGAATTTGAGACGAGTCTTGTAGGTGAGCTCACTTTCATTTTAGGATTGCAAGTCAAGCAAAATAAAGATGAAATATTTCTTAATCAAGAGAAGTATACAAGGGAGTTGTTAAAGAGATTTGGAATTGATGAATGCAAGCCAAGTTCAACTCCCATGAGCACTTCAATGAAATTAGATAAAGATGAGAAAGGGAAATTCATTGATCAAAAGAAGTATAGAGGTATGATTGGTAGTTTACTTTATTTGACGGCATCTAGACCGGATATAATGTTTAGTGTATGCTTGTGTGCAAGATTTCAATCCGCACCTAAGGAATCACACTTAGTTACCGTTAAAAAATATTATGTTATTTGAAACATACTTGTGATTTAGGCATTTGGTATGATAGGAATTCATCCTTTGATTTACATGCATATACCGATGCGGATTTTGCTGGATATAAAATTGATAGGAAAAGCACTAGTGGAATGTGTTGCTTTCTTGGTAGCTCTCTGATAGTGATATTTGGGTTTTCTAGTGAATACTTGCTGAAATTAAGTAAAAGGGTCAATTTTTTTAATTTTTGGTCTCCCAACTCACTAACTGCAAGTGCACAGGTAAGTTACAGTAGACTCAAGTTGTCGTATCCACAAGAATTTGAAGTCTAAGGCACCCTAAAACAATCTAAATTAGCTCTACTTTAATGGCTAAAAATAGATTTTCAAAGGGAAGTGAAAACAAATTTTTAATGGAAAGTGAAATGATAACAGATTTTTGGGTTTTGGAAATTTATCAAAACTGAATTATATAAATGCTAGAATGAAGTCTAAAAAAGTTCAACTATCAATGATGAAAGTTCTTCTAGGATTTGGGGTTCATCTAAATTAATTAAGGATGGAATGGGACAAGTTATCATTAAATGTTCAACTTTTGATTCAACTAGAAAATGACTATTCCCACAGCTCAATTGGCCTCTAACTAAGCAATATATGATTATATAGTTGTTAGCTAGGTTGAATCAAAAGAGGGTCCTCACTAAAAATCAAGTTATGATTGGGCTCAAAAGAAAGTTCAATGCTGATTTTTTCAATTCAAGGAAGTTTGGAATGATAACTTGCAATTGCAATCATAAAAAGATGGAATCATTCCAATCAACCAAATCAGGATAAAATATACCCAATAATAGTACTTGTGTTCCATGATTCATCTCTGAATTCAAGGGAGATTTAAAATCAACCTCTCGGTTGCAAGGAAAAGTGAAATCCACACAGAGTTCTATTTGATTGGGGTTAAAAGACATTCAAACTTTAATGGGAAATTCAGTGATTATCCAATGCTCCTTGGGTCATCTCTGACTCTCAAGAATGACCTTAAAACTACCTCTCAGTAGTGGATTAAAATGAGGCTTAACAATGGAAGTAAGAAGTTAATTAAATGAGAAAACATAAATCAACATTTCAGGAAAATCAGCAATGTAGATTGATGGAATTCAGGCTTGCCAAATGCCTCTTGACCCACTCTGGATTGCAAGAGATTCCTAGAGTACACCTCTCAGTAATTTGAATAAAATAGGGATTAACAATTGGCAAGTCAGATTCCAAACGATCAGAAAATAGAATTCAGAATCAAAACTCAGAAATCAGATTTTCGAAAAAGTCAGATTTGAATCATAAATTGTCAAACATCTTGATTCATTTCTGAACAAGATCAGGATAAATATTAGCCTCTCAGCTATTCAATTAATCCAATCCTTGATGACAATTAGATCCAAAAGCTCAGGAAATCAGATTTTGGAATAAAGGAAACCAAAAACCAGGAAATCAGTATTTTAGAAATTAGAATTTTAAATCAATGGAAATCTAACTTACCAATTGATTCTTGACCCATCTCTGGACTGCAAGACATCCCTAAAGTACACTTATCAGTGATTGGAAGAATTTAGGGGACTCAATTGGTAAAAATAGATTTCAATAGGAAATCAGAAAAATCAGAATTCATGTTTTCATTTCAGAAATTTGTGGAAAAATATGATTTGAGTCAAATGATTGTCCAAACAATCTTGATTCATTTCTGAACAAGATAGGAACAATAGCAACTTCCCAATGACTCAATTAATCAGATTGTAAGTGAAGAATAAATTCAACAGCCATACAAATTAGAATCAGATTCAGAAATCAGAAATCAGAAAACTAAAATTCAGAAATCAAATTGCAATAAAATGAAATCCAGTAACATGCCATTAATTCCTAATTCATCTCTGATCAAGAGTTAGATCTAAAGATAACTTCTCAGTTTAGATTACAAATAAGACCTATCAATGGCATGAATCAATGCAAAATGGTTCTGAAATCTGAAAACAGATTTGATTAAAGTGCAGGATTACAAATTCTGTCCATATTCATCCAAAACTAATCTAAACTACTACCCTATCCTAGAAGAAATGGAGTTTATCTCCTCATGTATACAAAGATTGACAAAAAATGGAATGGGAAACAAATACAAATCATAATTCTTGATGATGTCTCGGCCAGCAGCAACTTCCAGCAGCAGCAGCTCCAACCACCAGCAGGAAAACCCTCAATCTAACCCTCAATGTCCAGCCCCCCTCTTCCTCCAGAAAAATCTAGCTTTTATATGACTACTCTCCACCCTTTGATCCTCATCAGAATGTTCTATTCTCCTTGATGTCAGCCACCTATCCAATGGTCCCTGCAATGGCCAGCTGACTGTAGCAGCTTTAGGACAGCAAAAAAGTAGTCCCCCCACCTTTTTCCAACTTGTTTTCCTTGCTACAAAATCCAGAATAGCAAGCATCAAGATTCTTAAATGAGATTTTAACAAACAAAGACTAGGATAATGATATTAGCCAGCTCAAACATCAGATGGGAATTGGTGTTATGCAAGATTGGAAATCTATATGAAAACTTGATGGTTTTGGGCCCGGAAATGATAACTTGTCACAAATCATGGAAATTATCCAAATGCAAGTGATTCAAAGCATTAGAAGCATCAAATGGACTAGGGTAACAAGTGAGTGCAGTCAGAAATCAAATATGAATAAGATTTTAAAGGAGTGATAACTTGGGTGCCAAAAACGATAACTTATATGACTTAAAAATGATAACATGTGATAACTTGAGTTGTGGTTATCCAAATGTAATGAAATTTGACCAGCAATGAGTTAGAACAATAACAAGATGATTGCGTAAGGTCCCTGTGCAGAATTAATTGTTTTGCATGTTGAAATGACAAAATTGCCCTTTAACGATAACTTGGCACTTGAAAAATGATAACTTGTTCAAATGGACTTAAAACTTTGCACAAGTTGAGATGTGACTATCCAAATATGATTTATACATGATAATGATGGATTTAGGGCAAGAAAATCATTGAAAATCAGTTCATTCAAAATAATGATAAATTGACACTTAGGAATGATAACTTGTTCTCAAAATGATAACTTAGCATAGAATTTAAATATTAATGGATTTTGGCATTTCAGAACATCTATGCACATGGAAATAAGTATGAAATGAGGAATATCAACTAGTTATCACAATGTTTGCATTCCAAGTATAATTGGCCCAAAAATAGACAAAAGTGGGACTCGATATGTATGAATTTCATCTAAAATGGGTTAGAAACATATAGTGATGAGCAAGTGATCAAACTCCCCCAAGCTTAGACTTTTGCTTGTCCTCAAGCAAAACATTCAGAAATTAAGGACAAACTTGAATTAAAAGTCCACAATTGAATCAAAGATTAGCTTAATTGAATCCAATGAGTTTCCCACTTTGCGAACAATTCATTCTTTCCAAAAACTCAATTTCTAGCTAGGGAATCACAGATGCTAAAGAAAATTTAAGCCATGGAAGAAGTACTAGCAATAACATGTTTGAATTATAAGAATTGTCAACTTTACAAAGGGGTTGAACTACAAATCTCTTCATGAACAGATTTTTAATTGATTAAACATGTTTAACACCTGACTTTTATTCATGAAATGCATATAAACAGATTTAGCACCTAATTTTTATTCATGCCTTCTTTAGGAGAGATTCCTTTGGAAGTTTTGCTCTCCTAATTTTTTTTTTGCATTGAAGAGAGATTCTTTGGAAGTTTTGCTCTCTTCCTTTTTTCTATGCATGCATATGACTTTTTACTTTTCCTTTTCTCATTTTTTTCTATCATGTTCATGAAGTGAGCAATAGTTCAAACTCAAGTATAGTTTAGATCCCTTTATCCAAAAAGTCAAGTTTTCCTATTTAGCATGGCAGCAAGAGCCTTGACTCCCTTCTAGATATCTGATATTACTAATTAAATCCATAAGTATCAGCTAGTGTGACCCACAAAAAGAAAAAATTTTCAGCTGAAAACTTCATTCAAATGCATCTGAATTCATAATGCCAATTAAAGAAAGAAGGCTAATGGCTAAGTTGGCCACTTGGTATTGGAGTGCACCCACTGTCATAATGAAGTATTCTACCCATTTCAGAGTTAAAATGAATTCAAAATTGAGTTGGGTCAAAAAAATGATAACCGAGTGATAACTAGTGATAACTTGTGAAAACCAATGATAACTTGCAAAATCTACTGATAACCTAGTGATAACTGATAGATGAACATTAAAATCAATTGAAAACATGGTGTAAAGGTTAGAAAAGCACCAGATTTCCTCCCCCAAGCTTATTCTCAACACTGTCCTCAGGGTTGAAAATAAAAGGCAAGGGAGAAGGGTGGGTGGGATTGAAATGCATTAAATTGGGCATTTGAATTCTCTTGGCACTTCATCCAGAAACTTTGGGTGGTCTAATCTTCATTAGTAGCAATTAATCCTGTATATAAACAAAGGATATCAGTGGAATGACAGATTTGCAACTAATCAGATTTTTTAATGCAGAATTCAACATTGCATTGGGAATTTCTAAAATTCACTGAAATTAGGCTATAATAGATTTGGATAACTGAAATGAATGTTGATTCAGATGATGATATAATCAATGTAGCATAATGAAAAAAATATTATCAGTTATCATTGAGTTTTCAGTGGAAAAATCAAAAGTAAAGTGTATGGGTACTCCCTTAATTTTGGAATTGTGGTTTGAACTTGTTCCTCATCACTTATTCCTGCAAGAACAAAAAGGTTAAGTGTAAAGTGGCTTGGGTTACCTCCCAAGAAGTGTCTTTCTTTAATGTCTTTGGCTAGACATTGTTACAAGGTGAAATCAACTAGGAGCTAGTGGCAAATCTTGTAGAATCAGCTCCTTGGACAGCCTTAGTTTTTTCAGCAGCTCATCAACTTGATTCTTGGGCAGGTTTGCATTGATGATAATTGAAAATGTTCAATTCTCCCCCAAGAATTCATACTTCAGGTTATTGGGGAGAGACTTGAGTTCCAATTTGAAAGAATTGGTTTGAGTTGAGTTGCCTTGCTCAGCAGTGATAACTTCTTGCAATTGGTGCTGATTTTCTGAATTTTCTACTGATTTGGATAAACTCAATGCAGATTGATATGTTGCAGCCTCTGGATCCTCTAATTATTTCAAATGATCAAACATTAGACACCTTTGCAATGGATCTTCAATAGGAATTATAGCTGAAGCTTGCTCTACCACTTGATCTAGCTGCCCATCTTCAAAATCATTTTCCTGAAAACTTGGCCGACTGATAACCTGTGACAAATTGAATTCAATCTTCTCCTCTCCAATTTTGAAGGTTAGTCTCCCTTCCTTTACATCTATCATAGCCCCAGCTGTGGCTAGAAAGGGCCTCCCAAGCAGAATGGGGGTATTCATATCTTCCTCCATGTCCAACACCACAAAGTCTACTGGTATATAGAATTTACCAACTTTGAGGGGTATGTCCTCAATAATTCCATATGGGTACTTAATGGATCTGTCTGCCATCTGTAGAGACATGTTTGTAGGCTTCAAATCTCCAACTTCAAGCTTCCTACAAAGAGAAAGAGATATGACACTCACTGATGCACCCAAATCACATATTGCCCTTTGAATCTTCCTATTTCCAATTTCACAAGGTATGGAGAAGCTTCCTGGATCTTTCAACTTGGGTGGTAATTTAGTTTGGATGATTGCAGAGGCTTCCTCAGTCAAGATAATAATTTCATGCTCCATAATCCTCCTTTTCTTGGTTAGGTTTTCCTTCAAAAACTTTGCATAGGAGGGCATCTCCTGAATTGCCTCCACAAATGGCACATTGATATTTAACTTCTTCAGAATTTTCAAAAACTTTCCATATTGCTGGTCCTGCCTTGCCTTAATTAGCTTTTGAGGGAAGGGTACTTTGTTAAAGACCCTGGCTTTTGCTTCAATCTTGGGGCCTGAATTCCTGATTTCCACCTCAGGTTCTTCACTTGGCTCTTTAGCAACTTTTGAATATGAATTGACTTGATCATCCTCAACTTCCTTCATTGGTTCCTCCACCATTCTTCCACTCCTGAGCTGGATAGCATGGACTTGTTCCTTTGGGTTCACTTCTAGCTGTCCAGGAAAGAATAAGGGAGGTCTAGTGGATGTACTAGCCTGTTGAGCGATTTGGCTTTCCACCAATTTCTGATTTGCATTCATGGCATCCAATCTTGAATTTATCTTCAATATCTCCTCTCCTTGGCTGTCTTGCTTCTTCAGAATTTGTTGAAGCATCTCCTTCATTTCATTTTGGAATTGAGGTGCTTGGACTTGAGGTGGTGGTTCATACAGAATTCTTTGAATTGGTGCACTTTGGTCTTGATTTCCATAAGGTGGTGGCTGATTCCTTGACAGGATTTTGGGCTACCAATTTGAATTATGCATAGGAGCTCCTTGATAGTTGTTGCCCTTGTAAGAAAAGTATGGATGATTCCTATTTTCTGGAGTGTAGAACTCAGCAGGAGGTTTAATTCCATAATTGCCCACAACATTGATTTGATCCACTGTTTGCTCCACTTGTTGCATAATTAAGTTGCAATTTTTTGACACATGGCCTTGATTACCACATACACAACATCTTGTTTCAGGATTAGAGGCCCTATTGCCACTGGGAGTCAAGTTCAATCTCTCCAAAATCTTGTACAACACCCCTCAAATTGGGATGACAATTGGTTCACTGAATTATCCATAGGAGGCCTTCTGGTCCTATCATGTGTGAGGAAGTGATGGTTCTTTACAATATTCTCTATCAGTTTGTAGGCCTCATCTATATTCTTGGATGCAAAGATATTTCCTGCTGCAGTGTCCAATGCCACCTTGCTAGGGTAATTTAATCCCTTATGAAAATAGTTGACTAATTGCCACTTTTCAAATCCATGGTGGGGACATGCCCTTAACAACCCTTGAAGCCTTTGCCATACCTCACAAATGTTTTCTTGATCCAACTGATAGAACATCACTATTTGATCCCTGAAGTTATCAGTTTTTGAAGGAGGAAAGAATTCTGAAAGAAACAATTGATTCCCAAGTGGCCACCTCTTCAGGATTCAATCCTTTGTACCATGTCTTGGCCTTGTCTTTGAGTGAGAAGGGAAACAATCTCATATACACTGCATTCATGGGGATATTGTTGAAGTTCACAGTGCTGCACATCTCCTTGAAATTGTCCAAATGACAAGCTGGATCTTCAATCCCAAGTCCAGAAAACTGACTTTGCCCAATCATAGAAATTAAGGCTAGATTAACTTCAAAGTTTGCCACAGGTGCTAAGGCTCCTCCTCCTTGCCGATTCCTTGCATTGTATGGTGAATAACAGTCCCTAAGAGTTCTAGGAGCTGCCATATTTTGATTCACATCTTTTTCAAATTCAGGGTTGTATGCCTCTTCCTCTTCTTCTTCAAATATCCTTCTCCTTGCCTCAAGACTTTGCAATCTCCTTCTTCTTAGAAATCTTCTTTCAGGCTCAGGATCTGATTGGTAATGTTCCTCTTGATGGTCCAAGTCCTGCATAAAGAGATTCAGAAGTATCAAATTCAAGAAAGAAATCTGTACAAAATTGAAAAGAAAAAAAAAATCAGAATGATAACTTGCAAAAACTAAAAATTGGCCTAACAAATAAACTAAAAACTAATCTAAACTATCTAAGTTAGCCTAATTGACCTCAAATCCCCGGCAACGGTGCCAAAAACTTGATAGTGATATTTGGGTTTTCTAGTGATAACTTGCTGAAATTAAGTAAAATGGTCAATTTTTTTAATTTTTGGTCTCCCAACTCACTAACTGCAAGTGCACAGGTAAGTTGTAGTAGATTCTGGTTGTCGTATCCACAAGAATTTGAAGTCTAAGGCACCCTAAAATAATCTAAATTAGCTCTACTTTAATGGCTAAAAATATATTTTCAAAGGGAAGTGAAAACAGATTTTTAATGGAAAGTGAAATGATAACAGATTTTTGGGTTTTGGAAATTTATCAAAACTGAATTATAAATGCTAGAATGAAAGTCTAAAAAGGTTCAACTATCAATGAGGAAAGTTCTTCTAGGATTTGGGGTTCATCTAAATTAATTAAGGATGGAATGGAACAAGTTATCATTAAATGTCCAACTTTTGATTCAACTTGAAAATGGCTATTCCGACAGCTCAATTGGCCTCTAACTAAGCAATATATGATTATATAGTTGTTAGCTAGGTTGAATCAAAAGAGGGCCCTCACTAAAAATCAAGTTATCATTGGACTCAAAAGAAAGTTCAATGCTGATTTTTGCAATTCAAGGAAGTTTGGAATGATAACTTGCAATTGCAATCATAAAAAGATGGAATCATTCCAATCAACCAAATCAGGATAAAATATACCCAATAATAGTACTTGTGTTCCATGATTCATCTCTGAATTCAAGGGAGATTTAAAATCAACCCCTCGGTTGCAAGGAAAAGTGAAATCCACACAAAGTTCTATTTGATTGGGGTTAAAAGACATTCAAACTTTAATGGGAAATTCAGTGATTATCCAATGCTCCTTGGATCATCTCTGACTCTCAAGAATGGCCTTAAAACTACCTCTTAGTAGTGGATTAAAATGAGGCTTAACAATGGAAATAAGAAGTTAATTAAATGAGAAAACAGAAATCAGCATTTCAGGAAAATCAGTAATGTAGATTGATGGAATTCAGGCTTGCCAAATGCCTCTTGACCCATCTCTGGACTGCAAGAGATTCCTAGAGTACACCTCTCAGTGATTTGAATAAAATAGGGATTAACAATTGGCAAGTCAGATTCCAAACGATCAGAAAATAGAATTCAGAATCAAAACTCAGAAATCAGATTTTCGAAAAAGTTAGATTTGAATCCTAAATTGTCAAACATCTTGATTCATTTCTGAATAAGACCAGGACAAATATTAGCCTCTCAGCTATTCAGTTAATCCAATCCTTGATGACAATCAGATCCAAAAGCCCAGGAAATCAGATTTTGGAATTCAGGAAACCAAAAACCAAGAAATCAGTATTTTAGAAATCAGAATTTTAAATCAATGGAAATCTAACTTACCAATTGATTCTTGACCCATCTCTGGACTGCAAGACATCCCTAAAGTACACTTATCAGTGATTGGAAGAATTTAGGAGACTCAATTGGTAAAAACAGATTTCATATAGGAAATCAGAAAAATCAGAATTCATATTTTCATTTCAGAAATCAGTGGAAAAATCTGATTTGAGTCAAATGATTGTCCAAACAATCTTGATTCATTTCTGAACAAGATAGGAATAATAGGAACTTCCCAAGGACTCAATTAATTAGATTGTAAGTGAAGAATAAATTCAACAGCCATACAAATCAGAATCAGATTCAGAAATCAGAAAACTAAAATTCAGAAATCAGATTGCAATAAAATAAAATCCAGTAACATGCCATTGATTCCTAATTCATCTCTGAACAAGAGTTAGATCTAAAGATAACTTCTCAGTTATAGATTACAAATAAGACCTATCAATGGCATGAATCAATGCAAAATGATTCTGAAATATGAAAACAGATTTGATTAAAGTGCAGGATTACAAATTCTGTCTATATTCATCCAAAACTAATCTAAACTACTACCCTATCCTAGAAGAAATGGAGTTTATCTCCTCATGTACACAAAGCTTGACAGAAAATGGAATGGGAAACAAATACAAATCATAATTCTTGATGATGTCTCGGCCAGCAGCAACTTCCAGCAGCAGCAGCTCCAACCACCAGCAGGAAAACCCCTCCAAACCCTCAATCAAACCCTCAATGTCCAGCCCCCCTCTTCCTCCAGAAAAATCCAGCTTTTATATGACTACTCTCCACCCTTTGATCCTCATCAGAATGTTCTATTCTCCTTGATGTCAGCCACCTGTCCAATGGTCCCTGCAATGGCCAGCTGACTGTAGCAGCTTTAGGACAGCAAAAGAGTAGTCCCCCCACCTTTTTCCAACTTGTTTTCCTTGCTACAAAATCCAGAACAGCAAGCATCAAGATTCTTAAATGAGATTTTAACAAATAAAGACTAGGATAATGATATTAGCCAGCTCAAACATCAGATGAGAATTGGTGTTATGCAAGATTGGAAATCTATATGAAAACTTGATGGTTTTGGGCCCGGAAATGATAACTTGTCACAAATCATGAAAATTATCCAAATGCAAGTGATTCAAAGCATTAGAAGCATCAAATAGACTAGGGTAACAAGTGAGTGCAGTCAGAAATCAAATATGAATAAGATTTTAAAGGAGTGATAACTTGCGTGCCAAAAACGATAACTTATATGACTTAAAAATGATAACATGTGATAACTTGAGTTGTGGTTATCCAAATGTAATGAAATTTGACCAGCAATGAGTTAGAACAATAACAAGATGATTGCGTAAGGTCCCTGTGCAGAATTAATTGTTTTGCATGTCGAAATGACAAAATTGCCCTTTAATGATAACTTGGCACTTGAAAAATGATAACTTGTTCAAATGGACTTAAAACTTTGCACAAGTTGAGATGTGACTATCCAAATATGATTTATACATGATAATGATGGATTTAGGGCAAGAAAATCATTGAAAATCAGTTCATTCAAAATAATGATAACTTGACACTTAGGAATGATAACTTGTTCTCAAAATGATAACTTAGCATAGAATTTAAATATTAATGGATTTTGGCATTTCAGAACCTCTATGCACATGGAAATAAGTATGAAATGAGGAATATCAACTAGTTATCACAATGTTTGCATTCCAAGTATAATTGGTCCAAAAATAGACAAAAGTGAGACTCGATATGTATGAATTTCATCTAAAATGGGTTAGAAACATATAGTGATCAGCAAGTGATCACTCTCTCTTCTCTTGGGCTAGCAAAAAGCAAAACTCCATCACACTCTCTACCGCCGAGGCCGAATATATTGCAACCGGTAGTTGTTGTGCACAAATATTATGGGTAAAACAACAACTACTTGATTATGGTATAAGTTGTTCAAGTGTACCCATGAAGTGCGATAACACAAGTGCAATAGAAATGACTAAAAATCCAATTCAACATTGTAGGACTAAGCATATTAATTTGCGCTATCATTTCATTAGAGAACATGTGACACTTAAGGATATTGCTATTGAACATGTGTCCACCGAAATTCAACTCACGGATATTTTCACAAAACCCCTAAGTGAGGAGAGATTTTGTATGCTTAGACGTGAACTTGGAATGTTAGGAACCTGATTGCCTATCAATTCAACTCATGAGTGACTTGGTTATGCAAGTATCATTTGTGAATCAAATTGAATATTAAATTGTATTGCACAACACATATATTCAGATCGGTCGACCATTACAGTAACGGTCGACCGTTATAGACACTGACCGGACGACCGTTACATTAGCAAATGATCGATTTTCTTTTTATAAACCCACAGCTCTAGAATGGTCGTCCGAAACTCATTCGGTCGACTGTTAAAAATAGAACATATTGATTATAATGTCTAAGAGATAAGTGTAACATCCGATCGTTTAAAAAAAATAAAAAAATAAAAAATAAATTGACCCATTCCTGTAACTGCTCACTACCAAGGTTGTCAGGATCATTTTTCGTGGTAAGATCGGGAGAGGTCCGAAGGATCGAGGATCGTAAGATCCTACCTTGGATCGTAAGATCCTACTTTCTGAATAAAAAAATATTTTTAAAATATAATAATAGTGATAATAATAATAGTAGCAATAATAATCATTATTTAATATTTTACTCTCAATATCTACATTATACTTAATTTGTAACTTTAATGGGCTATATAACAATATAGAAAGTTAGAAATTAAGATAAACTAATTATGATAATTAAGTAAATCAGTTTTCTCATTTTTTGGAATTTTTTTCTAAATATCATTTTTACATAAGTTTATTAATTAATAATAGATCACATAAAAAATGAATGGAGAAATGAAGAGGGAGAGAATGGAGAGGAATTTGACCTAATTCCTTGCTAATTTTTATTCTTAATATTCTATTTTTTTCATTTTTAAAAAATAAATTAAAATAAATAAAATCATAATATGATAGTATGAGAAAGTTACCTCCTTTTGTTGTCAATTTTTTAATTCTAACATTCTATTTTTTTTAGTTTTTCTCAATAAAAATAAAAAAATAAAATCACAAGATAGGTAGGATCTTACGATCCTACTGATCTTACGATCCAACGATCGATCCTCATACAATCTTACATTTCTAATCTCCAAGGTGAGATCAGGATCGCTTGCCCACTATTGGATCATAGGATCTTACGATCCTGCAAGTGATCTTGACAACATTGCCCACTACCCCCTATAATTGCTACTACATCGGATCTGGACGAGGAGGTTTTTGGTTGCTCATTCATGTACTGCAGCAGGAGAGGAAGAAAGTCCTGAAGGAAGAAAAGAACGTCGCGGTCGAAGGAGAGGTAGAGGCCGCCAATAGCAACGTTCGATTTCTTTTCCTTACAAGGTACGAAAGATCCTACGAAATTAATTACCATCGATACATGATTTTGCCATCTACACAACTTTTCCATTCGTCGACATAAGGAAATTTTATGCATTTACCGGGCATACTTTCTCATAAATGACCACATCTTTCAGATCTATTGGCCCATCTCTGCCATTACGTGAATAAATATTACTCTTTCCGATGTATCATTTCCCATGTATGAAACCATTATATTTCATTCAGGGTGCATTAAATGCATTAATCCAAGTGCAATAGTGGTGTTAGTGATGTTAAGCCGTGTGCTTGATAAAATGCATTAAAGATCTGGTATCACATGTGCCTTTCATGCACATTCCCAGGTGTAATGCGAAAAGACGTAAGTACATTTGACACCTCTATAACACTGTAGCAGAAGTATATGCGTGCTTTATTCATTAGTGTTCGTCTTGTTAGTTTATTACATGCTCTGATTTTGACAGCACCGATTATTTTATTAGTTGTATAAAGTTTGTTCTGATTTTGACAGCATCGATTGTTTTATTAGTTGTATAAAGTTAATCTTCTCTTTTATTCCGTAAGTCGTTAAGTCTGAAATCCAGATCCCATTGAAATCTCCTTGGTCGTGTTCCTACTCAATACATCAGGTCTATCTTTTTACCTTTTCTATAAGATGATTTTATGTAAATTTCGACATCCTTGATCTTATTATTCATGAATCGGTGGTCCTTAAATTCCAATGATAGTCCTAGGTGTAAATAAGATAAAAGATGAAAAATGTAAATGAACAAGCTCTTCTTATGTTATGTTTACAACGGTCAACTTGGCCAAAAGAGAGTCAAAAGATACTCCACCGGTCCATATTTGGCGTTGAGTTGCTCCGCCCTGGTCAAAAGGGAGTCGAAAGATACTCCACTGACCCTATTAAAGGGAGTTGAAAGACACTCCAAAATAAGTGTAACATAATGAAAATGTAAAGATGACAATGATTATGATGATGGACAATGCCCAATGATATTATGATCTTTTAATGATGATCAAGTTATTCTTGTTACACTTATCATATTATCATTAGTTTTGCTACTCTATTTTATGAATCTTGATAATAATATTATCATACCAATTATGCCTACATGACTCTATCATTTATGATTATGATTATTTGATTATCGTTATGATATCATTACTACTTATATGTCATATATTTATTATGTACTGGACGTCAAAGCTCACAGGGAGGTTTTTCTCCCCTGTGTATCCAATGTCACAGGTAACAACCTGGCCCAGTAAAAAGAATGATGGCGCAGGCGACAGATCGAACTCGTGGTGATCTTTTCACATGAAATCGAGTCTCTTTAACTTCCTTTCTATTTTCATCGAGTTGTATTTTTCTTATGCAAACTCTTTTGTTTATATTATTTGAGACTCAGTTATGTTATATTGTTAAGACTTCCGCACTCATTTTGATTATGTCTCCTTTAAATCAAATGATAGTTATGTTTTTCCTCCCACAATTATGTATCCATTATATTAACCAGTCCAAATCTTATTTTGGTCAAAATATTGTACACGTAAGCCATGTCTCGTAACGTCCCCAGGGTGTATTCGGCCATGTGGTGGGGTGAATTTTGGGGGCGCTACAATAAGGGTCGCCCGATATCATATCGGTCGACCATTTTCAACGCCATATAAAAGCACCATAGAAAATTTTTTCCCCAAATCACAAAATCGGTCGACCTGTTCTTCTCCACCGCCGCCCGATTCACGATTTGTCTGGCAATTCCTACTGGCCGGTGACCATCTCGGCGAGTCTGACGCCAAGAGCCGCCATCGCCGTCGCCGTCGCAGTTGGCGTTGAAGTTTTAGTCTGACGAACGCCATCACCGTCGCCGCCTTCCTCGCATCGAATGAGCACCGCCGTAGCCGTCGCGTGAGCGCTGTCGTTGCCGCCGCAGTCGACGTCGTATTTTCGTCCGGCGAACGCCCTCACCGTCGTCGCCTCCCTCGTGTCCAGTGAGCGCCGCCGTCGCCACCGCTGTTCGCTGCGCAAAGGAGGTTGACACCTCTGGCGATCATCGTCGAGGGCGAAATAGGTTTCGAACGATTATTGATGACATATTTCACGTGAGTCACAGCATTTCGGTACCTTCTCTAATTGTATGCAATTCCTATCATTCTCCGACGAAATGTTCTTGAATTACAGGTGCTATCTGATTGAACATTGACATCAATTGATCTCTCAAAACCTTCAATCCACACGGTCCACTGTCTTTTGAATGCATGTTAGGAATATCGATTTGAATGTTTGTTTGTAATCCATGTGAAATCAGTTGAACAAATGAAACATTGTGTATTCCGGACAAAAACGGACGATCGTTTCTTACAGTGGTCGATCGTTTCTCCATTTCCAAGTCTGTCTTAGTCAATTGTCATCTTTATTCCTGAATTTGATTTTGTCCAAATGCCACCAAAGAAGAAGACGTGTGCTGGTCCTCGCAAGAGGAAGGAACCAGGGTCCTCTTCTCATCCATCATCTCACCCTCCGCCAATACCTTCTCAATAATTCGATTCTTTTCTATTTGCTAACGTTTCCATTGCATATACCTTTGAAACCTAGTATTCTTTCAGAGAAGTAGCACATGACATGCGAGTCGATTGGACTTCTCTTAATATGAACATGGTTCATAATCTATTTGATGGCATATGTTGGATTCATCTTCTTAATGTTAAGGAGCCTGTTTATCCTAGGTTGGTCAGACTTTTTTATGCAAACTTGTCATTTCCTGAATCTAAATTTAATGTGACATCTCACATACTTGGTCGTACCATTAAGCTTACTGATTCCGAAATTTGTGAGATTTTTGATATCCCTAATCGATGACTCCTAAACATTGTATATCATAGGTGGCCTACTAATATTTCTATCAATGAAGCTCTTGAAGTTATTTTTCGTGGTGAAGTGAATAGCTTTCCCATGAAAGGCCTTCTAAAAAAGTTATCTCCTCCACTTCTTATTGCACATCATATCATTAGTCTTACCATCTTCCCTCGATCTGGTCATTACACTGATATGACCTTCCATGATTTACGTCTTCTTTATTGTCTTCTTCGACATGATTTTCCTCCCGTTAACTTTGGAGCATATATGATTTATCACTTTATCTTCACCAAAGAGAGGATAGATTCTAAACGTTCTCATAATATGATTCTTCACTTTGGTTCTTTTCTTACTCGAATCCTTCGTCATAAATGCATTCCTATTCCTGAGTCTGAGCCATCACTTTTTGAGAGACCGACTGATATCATTGGAAAAGCCACATTGAAGCGGAAGGGTCTTGTCTTTGTTAATGATGAATGGGTCTTTTCCAATCAAGCTGAAGATACTCAGGATGATTTATCACTTTATCTTCACCAAAGAGAGGATAGATTCTAAACGTTCTCATAATATGATTCTTCACTTTGGTTCTTTTCTTACTCGAATCCTTCGTCATAAACGCATTCCTATTCCTGAGTCTGAGCCATCACTTTTTGAGAGACCGACTGATATCATTGGAAAAGCCACATTGAAGCGGAAGGGTCTTGTCTTTGTTAATGATGAATGGGTCTTTTCCAATCAAGCTGAAGATACTCAGGATTCGGACTCCGATGATGAGACAAGCAACGAGGCTCCTACGCAAGATCCTACGCAGGCTCCTGTGGAAGAGACTGGACCTTCTTGGGATCAATACATACCTCCTCCATGTGAGTCGACGAGAGTTTGGGGCACTTCCACAGTGCCATCATGAGATGATTGGGACGGTATGCTCACGCGCATGGACGGGATGGATCGGCGCTTAGACGATATGACTACTCACATGGAGCACTTAGAGCTTGATCATCGTCGTACCCAGGATTGTATTTTTTCATATTTCAGATCTTAGGGTTTCGACACCTCTCCTTATGAGCATGTTGCGCCCCCGCCCGATGACGCTCCGAATGTGTAGTTCTTGTTTATTTTGTTTTCATTTTTGTTTCCTCCTTTTTTATGGTGTCAAAAGAGGGAGAAAAACTGTATGTGATGCTATGTATTTATGACTTAGTCACTTTATGGATTGCTATTTCACTATTGACTTTGTCACTATGGATTATTATTTCAATTCTTGTGATGTGGATTGTTGTGATATTACTTGTATATGGAGACTTGTGAGTCATGATATTCACTATGCATGATATTTTATTTCATTATGTATGATATTTTATGATATTCACTTAAAACTTATAAAATGAAGTTATGCTTTGATTAAGGGGGAGCAAATAATATCTTTTCATAAGAATAAATTAAGGGGGAGGAATTTTTACATTTTGCTATTTTGTTTACCTCCTCGTCACCTTATTTGCCATCATAAAAAAGGGGGAGATTGTTGGTCTCAAAACCATATTCTATGTATTTTGATGATAGCAAACAAGGAAGATGATGTACTAATTATGCTTGAAATGATAGTGTGAACATGTTTAATATTTTTCGAAGAAAAATAGATGAAGTAATTCCTTGTATAAAAATAGGCGACCGATTTATTAACGATCGACCGTTATGGAAGATAATGGACGACAGAAATGGAAGATGAAACGTTCGCTAATCACAGAAAGGAAGAAACTTAAAAAAATAGGTGACCGATTTATAATCGGTCGACCGTTATTGAAGATAACACTACAAGAAAATGGGCGCTTAGCGATGCAAGGTAGCGTTGCCAACATCCGTGACGCTATATATACGCGTATATACTGATACTTATATATAATAAGTGCATATATACATATTATTATAACTTAATCTGACACATATAAACATATACACATATATTCACTTCGAATACGTATACATATACACGTTATCTATATATATATGACTAGCACATGTATTGACATATACATACACATATATATTTATAATACATATAGATAAACACATTGTTGTAACTTAATCACCCACACGTAGACATATATATACATACGCATATATTACATATGTATATATATACACACACAATTGTGTTATATACACATATACATACATATTTATAATTTTGTATACATACATGATAGATTGTCGGAAGGAAATAAAACAATTGGAACGGGGCACAATGCGATGAGACGTTACATTGATAAATAAAATTTCATATATACTAAAAAAATTGAAAAAAACTTTTAATGAGGGTCGCAATGGCGTCGCAAACTTGAGACGCTAAATCGTTGATATGCCGAAACAATGCTATAGTGTCGCTATGTTATCTTAGCGACACATTAGCTTCTCTATAGCGCCGCGCTAGCCAAATTTTGACAGTGTTGGTGCCTACATGGCGTCTACGTAGCGTCGCGTTATTTGGCGACGCCAAAAAATGACCTAAATCCCTAACTCCTCTTCTTCGTTTTCACTTTTACTGTTTACCTTCATCCCGCCCGCCCGACGCGCCCCGACACCCGACCTCCGACGCCCGACGCCCGCCACCTCCACCGCGCCCCTCCCATGCCCTCCACCGCCGCCACCCTCTCCGACGCCCGCCCTCCACCGCCGCCGCCGCCCTTCGTCTCTGCCGCCCTCCGCATTCGACCGCCGCCCTTCGCCTCCTCCTCCTCCCTCCGCCTCGTCTGCCCTCCACCGCCGCTGCTGCCCTCCGCATTCGACCACCGCCCTTCGCCTTCTCCTCCTCCTCCTCCCTCCGCCTCGTCCGCCCTCCACCGCCGCCGCCGCCCTCCGCCTCCACTGCCACCCTCCGCCTCCACCGGCGCCTCCTCCTCCTCCTCCTTCCTCCGCCTCCACTGCCCTCCACCACCGCCGCCGCCCGCCTCCGCCGCCCTTCGCCTCGTCTGCCACCTCGTCCGCCTCGTCCGCCCTCCGCCTCCATCGCCGCCCTTCACGTCCACCGTTGCCTCCTCCGCTCTCCGCCGTGTCCTCCCTCCACCGCCGCCGCCGCCCTTTGCCTCCGACGCCGCCTCATCCGCCCTCCGCCTCCACCGCCGCCCTTCGCGTCCACCACCGCCTCGTCAGCCCTCCGCCGCGTCCTCCCTCCACCGCCGCCGCCGCCTGCCTCCGCCGCCCTTCGCCTCCGCCGTGGCCTCGTCCGCCCTCCGCCTCCACCGCCGCCCTTCGCGTCCACCGCCACCTCGTCCGCCCTCCGTCGTGTCCTCTCTCCACCGCCGCCGACGTCCGCCTCCGCCGCCACTGCCCTCCGCCTCCACCTCCGTCTCGGCCGCCCTCCGCCCTTCACCGTCCTCCGGTTAAGAAGGTACTAGCCCGCCACCATGTAAATTAAGTTAATTATTAATGCATGAAGTTAAATTAAGTTAATTATTCATGTTAAGTTAAGTATTACTTATTCATGTTATGAATTAAGTTAAGTATTACTTAAGTTAAGTATCATCTTTTTGGATCAAGCTAGTCTTCGCGGAAGAACAAAAAATATAATATTAAGTATCATCTCTTAGGAATTAAGTTAAGTATTACTTATAGCAACGATGAAGTTAATTTATGTTAATTGTTAAGTTAACTTATGAACTAATTCATGTACTTCCACATTCTTGGTGATAAAATGAGATTATGATTCGACGATGAAGTACTTGAAACATATGATTTTGGACTTCGTAAATTCAAAATCACACGTTTCAAGTACACGAATTTGATTACTTGGCTTAATGTTCTCTGTTACAGAAATGATAAAGCAAGATCGTAGTTGAATTCGTCGTTGGAAGGATAAACATGGCGTCATGACTGAAGAATATAAGGATGGTGTTGATGAATTCATTAATATGGCATATCAAAATGAAGGTGTTGGTTCTTCATATGGCGAAATCTTATGTCCATGCCGGAGGTGCAAATGTTATCAGTGGAAAGTAAGATATGATGTGCAGAAGAATTTATATTACAACGGTTTCTTACTTACATACATCAATTGGTTCTTTCATGGCGAAGAAAGATGGGCTAAAGAAACAAGTAATGTAGATACCATTGTGGGCGACTCGAGCAATCCGTACATGGACATGATACGAGATGCAATGTTAGGAGAAAATGTTGGCGAAACATTGATTGAAGAAGACCCAAATCCTTCGGCTTCTAAGTTTTATAATCTTTTCGAAGAGGCAGATGAACCTTTATGGGATGGATGCGTGAAGCAAACTTCACTTTCTGCAGTGGCACAACTAATGAACTTAAAATTAGAATTTAATATGAGCGAAAGTTGTTTCGATAATTTCATTGATGATGACTCGAACCAAGATTATAGCGACGATGATGAAAATGATGAAAATGAATCAGAATACGAAACAAGCGAATGAATCCCGTAATTATTCTAATGACATAAGCTTTTTATTTTTTTTAAGTTATATATAGTTACGATAATAAGAGAAGTTTCTTTCTTTTTTTTCAGTCATGGTTACTAGAGGTCGAGCATCTAGGTCATCTCGCTCTTCCAGATGTTCACTCCAGATGAGTCAGCTATCACAACCACCAGGTAATATATTTATTGTGTGCTTATTTATAGTTGATTATAATAGTTAAATTCATTTTTTAATAATATCAGTTCCTCCGCCGCCGACGGGGCACGTAGTCGGATCGTCACATAGTAGGCGATCCATTGGTGGGTCTGCTCAGCGTATCACTCCAGGTACGTGACACATTGTAGGCAATAGATAATAGGAGATAGAGTTTTTTAAATATTTTGCTTTTATGACAGTTGCTCCACCGTCGACGGGGAACATAGTCGGTACGTCTCGATTGCACGACGACAATCGTCATGTCACACCAGGTTATATTTTGTATATTACTTAATTTTATGTAGGAGCCAAATTTTATGTATTTTCTTATGATGGCAGTTTCTACCCCACCGTCACCGCCGAGAATACCAGACGCTTCACCACAATCTAGCGTTGGCGAGCGACATCTTATGTCAGGTGATATATTTATTGTTATTAACATTTCTCAATTAATTATATTAATTATTTTTTAATAATGTCAGTTGCTACGCCGCCGATAGCACAAGCACCTAACTCAATTCATTCAGACGAGCGGACTACCACTGATCATGCGGTACACATCAATCGAGGTGAGAACATTACTGTACATCTATCAATTATCACAATTTTAATTTGGTATGACACTAATGATTTATTATGTATTAGGGCCTGTAGCTGATGTCGGACCTTCACAGCCTACCCCAGCTGTACCGGATAATGATTCCTCTTCGAGTGATGAAGAGGGGTTACACGATAATGGGGTGGTCATTGTGAATAATATTGCTCGACCGTAAGTTAAATAAGTTGTACAAATTTTATTAGAATTTTGGTTATCATTGAAAATTAATTCTTCTTTGTAATTGGCAGGACCACTTTCATACCCGCTAGTACTGTGCGGGATGTCAGTGCTCTCGTTCTTTCCCACTTGCCGGAAGGGGCAGGATCCTGGAAAGATGTCCCAATTCAAGTGCGGGATGATATCTTTTGAACCTTTATGGTACGATCTTCTATTTGGGTTACATAATTCAATTTATATTTATTTTAAAATTACTAAGTTTTAACATTCTATTTGTAGGAGGTAAATCAGTTTCATCCGGATCTTAGTTTAGGGACGATCCGGAGAGCTTTTGAGGAGGTCACTGGAAACGCCTCTGAAATCGATTATACAAGTTTCGCAAGGTCGTCACGTCTGTCGGCCTCACTTTGGAGCAGGGCATACAAAGATGCCCAAGACATATTAGGCACTCGGTTTGGGAGTCCCTCTATAGGAAGTGATAAATATGTATACTTTTACATTATTTTTATGAAAATTATAATTTTTTGAAAGTATAAGTATTTGATGTTCACAAAGGACGGATGAACGATGGCAAAGGAAGTCGAAAAAGGCAAGAGTTAACCGTCTTTCGAAGCCCGAGGCCCACATCCACACAGGAGGATCGATGCGATTTTACGAGCATCGACGGCGCATGGTAATTTACATATAAATTCAATTTATCAAACTTTTGACTTATACTTATGTTATCAAATTTGAAACTTTATTGTAGGAGGAGAAAGAAGGCGGTTCCGTAGACTTTCGTGTGGTCTATGAGGCCATGCATAAGAGCTGGAAGACAAACGACTTAGTCACTCCCACTGCTCGTAGGCTTCTGGTCAGTCTCATGATATGATCATTTGGTTGTTGCCGTTAATGCACTATTTTTGAAATACATAATGTTTAAATTTTATAGGATGAGTATAATGCGAAAATGACTGAAAAGTATGGAGATGATCCGAGTACTCAGCCACCAAGTAATGTTTCTTCGTTGGTCTAGTTATGTTTTTAATTTATGTGTTTCTTGATATATAATTTATATATTATATGATTGTATAATTTTTTTTATTTCGTAGAGGACCCTGCTATTTGGGAGGATGTGGCCGGTACGACACGAGGGGGATACTTGCGTGGTCTCAGCACAGGCGCTCAGATACCTAGGAGGATCGGAGGATATGCAGGAGGTGCATATGCTCCGAGCTCATCCGCAGCACCTGATATGACGTAGCTATCGCAGCAGTTATCGGCGCAGATATCGCAGCAAGTGTCGCAGCAGTTGGCTCCTCTATTGTAGGTGATTCAGGGATTGATCCCGACGCAGAATTCATCCCCGTGAGGTCATGGACTGAGCACGTCTGGGTCGAACGTTCGGAATGATAACAATAACTCCCAAACCTAGGATAGAAAATAAACTATGCATTTGTTACTTATAGACTTACACATATATATAGTTTGTTATTTCGGTTTAGTAGTTTTCGTATTCTTATGTTATATATTATGCCTGTGATGGTTTTATATTGCCTGTGATGCTTTTATATTGTCTGTGATGAATATCAATGCATTTTGAGATGCATTATAAATTGTATGGTGTGGAAAGGGAAAAAATGAGGCTAGGACGGGTAAAAAAAAAGTGCAAGTAGCGACTCCATAGCGTCTCATTGACGTCGCAATACATGTCGACGCTGATTTAAATATATCGCACTTAGCCCCATCTTAGCATCTTATTGGCAACGCGTGCACGATCATATTTGCGTCAATTTAGCGCCCTTCTAGCGCCTACTGTAGCGATATGTGGGCGCCGGAATAGCGCCTCACATCTAGTGCCCCTTGCGCGTCGACTTAGCGACGCGATCCTGCTTCGGACAGTCGCAAACATCGCTTCTTAATAACGTCGATATAGCTTCAACAAGTGGCGCTAGTTGCGTCTCATTTTCTTTGACTCTAGTGAGATGCCACTAGCCACCGATTTCCAGCGTCTCAATTTTGCGGCGCTAGTTGGACGCTAAAGAGACACTCTTCGCAATGGAGACGTAATAGCGCATCCTTAGCGTCGCCTATCTTCAGTCACTAATCGATAATTTTCTTGTAGTGATGGACGACCGAAATGAAAGATGAAACATCCGCTAATCACAGAAAGGATCAAACTCTAAAAATGGGCGACCGATCTATTATCGGTCGACCGTTATTGAGGATAATGGACGACCGAAATGGAAGCTGGAACGTCCGCTAATCACAGAAAGGATCAAACTCTAAAAATGGACGATCGATCTATTATCGGTCAACCGTTATGAAGATAATGGACAACCGAAATGAAAGACAGGATCGACCGCTAATCACAGAATGCATTGGACTTCAAAATCGATCGATTGATTCACTTTCGGGAGACCGTTATAGAAGCAAGAACGGCTATAATTCTTCTACGGCTTACGATCAACGGTAAACTGCATAGAAAAGACAAAATAATGGATATAATTTTTTATTAAACGGACGACCGATTCTGTAATGGGCGACTGCTGAAGATGCGACAAACCGGATAACGGCTAGTTACTGTGCAAAATGGTCGACCAATATTAAAAACGGTCGACTGCTTCAGAGCTGACAGCACAATCTTTTTTAATTACTTTACAACGGACAAATTTTCAGGAGAAGTCTATAAAATGGATCCAAAAGATTGAAGGAAGATCATTCAAGCAAGGCAAATCATTCTAGAGTTCCCACCAAAGCATTTTTCTTGAGCCAAAGTTGCAAATCATCCCTTCCCTCTTCTAGTTTATTAGTGAGAATATTATTTGTAAGAAGAGAGCATTGGAGGGAATTCTTGTTTAGATAGTTTTGAGAGCTCATTGTAAGAAGATGTTACCTCTTGAGCGAAGAAGAATGCGTTGTGGTGTAAAAAGGGTTATTCTCTCCCTACAAGAAAAGAGAAGGCTAGTGGATCTCCGACGGTCTCAAGGTTGGAAAGTTGGAGCGGGGACGTAGGCCAAGGAGTTGGATCGAACCTCGTCAACATATCGTGTCTTTCTTGATCTTCTCTTACTTCTCTTATTTACCCTTTAATTGCTTGTGATCGCATTCTCTATAATTTTACTTCTACAGTTTTTTCGGTTTAAAATTTTTATACACCAATTCACCCCCTCCTCTTGGTGCTTTCGATCCTACAGTTTTGACCGTAGGTTTCCGTCGGAGTTTCTATCGAAACCTCCAATGGGTGCTTGTTGGAACCTCCTTTGGAGATAGCGACGAATTTCATTTTTCGTCAAAAACTTGTTAGCGACGAAAGATTTTCCTACGACTTGATTTCCGTCGAAAACTTCGTCAGAAAGTAGATTTTTTTGACGTATTTAGCCATTAGAAATTGTTAATATTGTTGAAGTGTAATCTAATATTGTTCTTAATTATTGCTCTACTATAACACTGTAAGTCATATGTAGCCAAATTAATGAATCATGATATGGATCCAAAATTGACCAAGTGCATGCTAATGATGATTTGGCAACAACCTACCAACGATCATATTAATGACTTGAATTGTAATGAATGTTGTAGATATTAAAGAAACATATATGATAATGATATACTGTTGATTTCTTCTTTGATACCATGTTATGATATTTGGCTATGCCATTATGATCTTACAATTTATTCCTCTCTCTTATATAATCATTATTGATTTTCATGATAATTTTTTTATCTTATGATGATTGATTTTGCCACTATTGATCTAATAATTAATCCCCATGAGAATGATTGACTGTCATTGTTGATCTTATTGATCTCTATCATAATAATTTTGTCGTTGCCCTTCAGCATGACTAAAATGATCAAAATTTTCTATTCTTATACAATTAAGATATTATGAGATCGATTATATTGTTACATACTAAACATCTACTTTCACGGGAATTTATCTTCCTGTAAATTCAATATTCCATACAATTGGTCCTATTTAATTTCAAGATACATGGACAACAGAACAGATTTTTTTTTGTTTCTTTTATGATCTATCGAATTATATTTATTTTTCAATACTTTATGATCTTTATAATAAGATATCGGGACTTTAGATTCATTTTCTATTCCTCTCATATTATTTCTATAATAGTTGATGTTCATGCATATCTTTGTAAATTATTTTTGCATATTGTAACTTTTATTATTTGACTAATCAAATTCTCCACTAAATTTAATGGTTAAATCATACATGTTATATTTTTCAACTTTGATTGTTCTTCTCCACAGGTTGGAGTTGTTCTTCTTCTTAGATCTCAAAACTTTGTAAAAAAAGAAAAAGTTATATCATTTCACTGTTGTTCTTCTGTGCCCGCGCGAGTTGCTGCATGGAGAGGAGAATCTGAGGCCAAAGTAATATTGTCACGGAGGCAACATTAAAATCACGGATACTTCTACTCTACAAAAGTTTTGATGGTCGGAACTGTCGTCGCATCTCTGTTTTCGAAGGATTATGTTAATTGTCGCATTTTTTTTCAAAAATTGCGAAGAATATACGCCGTCCGAAATTTCCGTTGGAAATATCAAGAATTCTACGTACGTACACACGCAAATTAATCCGAACGGGTGAATTACGTCCGGATCCCGGGACATGCATGCATGGATACATGTTACAAAGGAGGGTACGTGTGGCTAGTTGGGGACATGAGTTTTCAGGAAAATAATGCGTAATTCTTGGTAGTATCATGTCCACGACTACTTGGATAAACCTAGAATAATCAAGAATTACTCATCGGGCATATTGATATCCTAGACCGAGAACATGCATGATACAATCTCTCCATGTCCCCACCACATAAAGGTCATCAAGGTGGATGATGGCAGGTTATCCCAAAGTCAGAATACTATTTTATATAATTATATGTAGGCTGCGAGTGTGGGGGTGCATGGGGTGGGGTTAAGGGCATATACTAATACTGTGGTGATTCATGCAAGTTGACAGATGCATGCAGATTAAGATTTGACACAGAAAGCAGCAAAAAAGAATAACAGGAGAGAACGGAAAATAGGACAATTATGCACACCGTAATAATTAGTTCATGGATAAAATAATTTCAGTTATGACTTTTATGGTGAGATTTATATATTCTTTTTCACTATGTTTAACTAATTCTTTGGAGAAAATATTTGCAACATTTTTCGAAAAGATGTGTGTACGTATCACGATTATGTCAAAAAGTTGGTGCATGCAAATAAAATTTGATTTTGAATGAGAGTTGTGCGTGATTCGAACTTGTTACACACGACTTTGGTGTTCCTGTTTTGGCGCCACAACTACTTAATTGAGGTCACCGTTCGACTAATTTATTTTCCATGCTCTAAGTTTATGAGTTTTTTTATAATTGAGAAAAGAAAATTAAATGATGGACAGAGTCGTAAATCATTGAAATGAGATCTTCAGATGCATTATTATAGTGGAATATGTATAGTTTTAGAATTATATATAGAAGCTTATGATATTATTTATTATATTACATGCTATAAACTGAATTCAATGAAAAAGATATATTGTAATATATTGCTTTCGCAACAATTGTATAATTTGATAGTTTCCCCTTCATTATGTGTCAGCTTTAGGGTACTGGAGATATGTACCCAGAGAGAGAGAGAGAGAGAGACTCGCAGCATTCTTTAATGTCTTCAATTCATTTAAGTCCACTGCGAGGTTGGCACCATCTGCAACACTCGTCATGAGGATGAGGAAACATAAAAGCAGATGCGACAGTGTAACTTGCACAATTTGCCTGTTGACGAAGCTGCCGCATTTAATTAAGATCATGATAACACTAGGAACATGCATGTTGCCTTCGTAGAAAAGTAACATTAGTTTATAAATGCGAAAAAAAGACATCATAAAATTATAAATGGAAGAAAGGGATTTAAGATTGAGTTAATTAAAAGTCTGACATACTCTCAGATATCATCATGTTTAGTCTCTCTCGCGCATGCCAACAAAATGCAAATAACTTATAAAAAGATAGGATTTGTAGAGTGCGCATTGAAAGAAAATTCATTTATTCTTTTGTGAAGATTATCGTTTTTTTTTTCATTTTTATGTTATTTGGGCCGCTACCTTGAAATACGTATATCCTACTATTGAACAAAAATAAATCCATTTTCCATGATTACAAATGCAAGGGGTCACACAAATATAATGCAGCTCATTCTTGTAGATCAAAGAAGGACCCACACATCTAGCTAGTGAAGAATAGAGAAGCAGATGTAGTTCAAAATTAATATCACCGCATGAGCTAAAATCACCTTTGAGTCCTGTATATAGATAATGTTTTAAATCTAAACCTAATTGCTTCAGTAGATGTCCCTACGAAAGTATCCCTATGGGGGTCTTGCTGACAGCGAGCGGAGGCGGTTTAGGGGCGATTCAGGGGATTCCCTGTCGGCGCTCGACTTTAGAGTTTCAATTTTTTATTTTGTATTGGAGTTTTTTATATAAATTTTATGACGGCTAATGTCACACCCCACTAAGTTTCAATTCCAACTATTACCTTTCTTTTTTAGCAATTCTATAAATAAAATCAACAAAATCTTCTCCCTTATTTATCTTATGTCATTTGTCAATACATGTAAAGGATTTCATCAGAGTTTAAATAAACAGTTATAAAATATATCATTCACATATAACACACTCACAAAAAATTTTTTTCCACTAAACCCTTCTCATATAACACCCCATAGAATCAAGTTTTATACAACCTTACAAAAAAAGTTTTTCACAAACTTAATTACAACATCTAAGACTACCTATTACATGCATGTTTCAAAAACAAAAGTGAAGGAGAAAATATAAGTGAAAGAAAAATAGCAATGCTCGACGGTTTGACCTCTTCTATACACCTCAAACCAAGCTTCGAGTCAACTCAACTCGGGAACTTACGAGTATCTAAAAAATTTAAAATGGATACTATGAGCAACAATCATTTGTTTAGTGAGTGGAATAAAAGTATAACATAGGAGAACAATATGAGTGCATATAATATTTAAATAATCATATTTCTTTCATATGAGAAAATATTTAAAGCATAACTCATATCACATAACTTTCCAAATCATATGAACTTTTACATAAATATAAATTATTCAAGATATCATCATATTCACAATTAAACTTCACATATGTGTCATTGCACATACTCACCATGGGTCAATACATATCCCTCTATGATCATGTGTCATATAGATAAGCAGTGCTTCATAATCAAGAGTATCAGATACGCAGAACAAATCATGGGACAATACGCATTCCTCTATGATTGTGTGTCATACAGTTAAGTAGAGCTTCACAATCAAAAGTCTCAGATACGCAGAGCAAATCATGGGTCAATACATATCCTAACCATGATTATGTGTCACCCAATCATGATTCTCAGATACGCAGAGCGATCATGGTCAATACGTGCACGCAGAACAGTCCCCAAAGGGCAAAGACACTCGATATACGCCCCAAAGGCTTCATGTATATTGAATGCGATTCTAAATACCTTTTTCAAACAGCATGATTAATGAACACATGGAGTTTAAAAATATCAAAATACACATGTCATAATCTCATATCATTATCAAGTAAAACTTATTTTCACTTCACAAGTATTGTTCCCTGAAAATATTTTTGTATAAGATGATACTTCATCTCATATGAAATCCTTGAAACATAACATAAATACTTTTCATAGTTCAAGATATGTTTAAGTAATAACAATAATAATATTTGCTTGAGGTAATACCATAAATAAAAGAACTAACATATAACATTTTGCTATGTTGTAAATTTACCCACTCACCTTGTACTTTATGTTTTCAAAGAGGCTTACTAGATTTTCCTCCTTTTACTTGTAGCTTGTTGGTTTCCTACAATCAATGATGTCTTTTTACTTTTTCATCACTAGTAAAAATACTATGCAATGCATGCTCATGATGCATGAATAATTATACACCTTAGAATGCATGTAATTTCTTCTAAATATTCATTGTTCAATCTCATATGTCTATGTTCATAGGCTATTACACACTTCAACTACTTATTACTACTCAATCTCCTAAAACTTAACTATGTGATGTCTCAGGATTTCAGGCTGAGTACTTGTCAATGAATAATTCTTAACTTCTTAATCACAAAGGCAAATCACATGATTCTGGATAAATTAGAAACTAAACTTACTTACTAAGGTTTCCACCCCCTAAATATTATTAACTAAGTCCAAGTGAATAATTCAAAATATCTCAGAAAATCTGACCTAGAGTTTGTGTCCTGGCATACTGTGTGTCACGGAATGATTAATTTATATATTTAACAATACTTATTCATTTTACGAGATCTTAATTTTCCTAGAATCCAGACTTCAGTAGTGTTTAGGCATAAAAATTGTAGAATTTAGACTTCAGTAGTGTTTAAGCATAAAAATTGTAGAATTTAAATCATTGTATGACCTTATAATAAAAATAGTTAATTAGGGTCATGATCTGTCCATGTCCTGGAATCTCACAAAAGCATCACTATGAAATGAAAAATTCGTTTCTCCAAAAATACAAGTCCAAATAGGATGATTCCACTTTTCACCGAACTCTTAGAATGTCTAATTAGTCATATTCAAATTTCAAACCATAATTCAATATATTCGAACCGTGCCCTAATTCACAAGTTGAACATGTATCAGACTCAGGATAGGATGAGTGACCAGCGAAGTTAAGTATATAACTTTCTCTATGAAACTCATTTTTAGATGATTCTAGAGGCCATGAAAATCTAACTTCTAATACATTAACCATACAAAATTTCATAATTTATGGTGTGGTAATCATGAAGGAAAGATCCCCTCAATCAAAACAATATTTTTTGGATCAAAACCTCACCTTGAACAGCCTATTTTGTTGATTTTCCCCAGGTCGATTCGCTCGAGTTCTTCCTCTGGAAATTTTTGGTCCGTCAAAGGATAGAGTTAATGTATTTATATATATTTTTTCAGAATTTTCGGACGTCATACGGCAGTTTGAAAAAATATCCATCTAAGCAGCTGTTCACTTGTCTGCTTCAGCTGCTTAGAACTTAAGTGATGGTCAATCAATTTTTTTTTTCATAACTAAGTGTTTTAACCCTAATTAAACTTACTTAATCCTATTTAAACATATATATTATAATATTTAGAAATTTTACAATTTATTTCTAATAAACTTATGTAATTACTTTTGTAAAATTTATTGATAGTTAAGTAGTCATTATGCTCTAATCGGAATATTAATTATTATATACAAATATCACTAAATTAACATCCAAACTAACTTAATATGCTAATTAAATGCATAATTATGTAGAAATGATGTTTGTAGAGCACGTCCGTGATAATTCTTCCCTCCTTAAAAAATTTTATCCCCGAAATTTAGATATATGTTGTGAAGGATATGAATGAATACTTCCTTCTTATTTGGTCATTCTCACTAATGATTTTTTTTCCGTATCACACTAACACTAAGAAAAAATTTCTTTTCCAAAATTCATTTTCCTTGACCCTTATAATTTATACTATATTTTTTTCTCGAGACAAACATTCTTATACTATAATAGATTGAGTTTCTCTTTATATGCAGAAAGCTGCTCTGCAATTTATTGATGGTGCAATCTTTGATTCCATATGAGTAGAGGGTAATTGTATGTATTATTCTCTGTTGATGTTCTGCTCTCTTTGGTTCTTTGTTGCTGTTCTTCTCCCTTTGATTTTTGCTTTAAGGCATAGCATACAAAAATATCATATCTCAAAAGAGATAAGAAAAATTGATTATTGCATTAACCTAGATGAGTTAACATCCATTGTACGTTGACATAATAACAAGGCTTTGAAGAGTAATGGAGGACTAGATAAAAAAGCAAGGAAGATCTCTATTTCAGTTGATTCTAGCATAATGACAAGTAAAATATCTTTTTTTTTCAACAAGTACGTTGAAAAATCACCAAAAAGCTTGTAGATGTTTGTTTAGGTTACTTTACAAGATTTGACATTGATCATTTTTATGATTTGCACTTTGATTTCTATAGTTGTTGGACTTCTATCTAAATATAGCCAAATGGTACATACGATGGTTTAAGAATCTTACTTACTATATTTTTTATCATCATAGTTACAACACCCATTGACTATAAGTAGTCATTGCAGTTTAGAGACTTATGTAAGGAAAAGAAAAGCATCTTGATCCAAATGACCAAAGATGGACACAGACAAAAAATTTGTGTTGATGACTTGTTGATTGATGAGCTTGTCTGCAAAGGATTTGATCAATATCATCGAAGAAACATTGAAGATATCATGAATACACAATATCTCTAGTGGTAGAACTTAACAAATAAATAGTTGACCCAATCCATGTTAAAATCTCATATAGTCCTATGTATCGTGGCCATAACTTTCCTTCATTATTTTTCTTCCATAGGTGATATTATCTTTGTGAATTCCATATTTTGATTACTTTTTTTTCTTGACATTTCACAATAATCCTGCATTTATTATATTCTTTTAGCTATATCATTTTCCTAATGTGCGGATTTAAAATTCCATTAAAGAATTAATTCTTTCATCTAATTATGTTACCCATAGTTAATTTTATACAAAAGTTCCCATAAAGGTAAGTACCAAGATCATGAGTGAAACACTAATTATATGAAAATCTTCAACTATTTGACAAGATTTATGCATAACAAGGATTATAGGTAGAATTTCAACAATTATAGAGTCTATCATTACAAGCAAGAGAAGATGACACATTGGATAAGGAAACGACAAAATAACCATCGATTATTATGTGCCTATAAGTCAAATACGATCACTATCATTCGTAAGAATGACTGTCAGAGTGCGAGCAACAATGAGTTTTGTGAATAAGACTTTCCTTCTCTAATTGATTTACAATGGTGAAATGTCAATTCGAGTTCGCGATCGAGAATCAGAAAGGCGTCCCCTCTAATCGCTCATTCGTTATATATCCAACCAACATTTCGTGATTGAAGAACACCCAGTTAAAGTTCTCGATAGATGACCAGAGGATGCATCACTCCAATAATCTTTCGAGAAGCTTTCTCACAACTCCTTTAAACTCCCAAAATTAATGGACGTACTAAAGTCCGAAATGACAAATCGTTTATCACTCATAAAGGAGTGGCAATGGTAATTTAATCAGTCACCCTAGATGAGATGTGATAGATAATGATGAGTAAAAATCAATTCCCAAATATGAAGAATCACAATCGATAACAACTAATCAAGAATCGTCAATGATTCAGAATGTATAACGATGAATGTTGTTTGATAACTATGAGTTGAAAGTTGTCAATAATTCTAATATCAATAATAGCAATTCAAGATTTCATAGTGATTTCAAAATCACTAATAATAATTCACATTAGACGATGATAATGTAATGATAATCATATAATTTGAAATATCAATTTTTAACACTAAACTGATTTGATGATTAATTCTCAAATCTTTGTGCGTAGTTTAATATTATTATCCATTTCTATAAAATGTTTATAATTTCTTATTAATATAGGCATCTCATAATGTCTTCATAAGATTACAAGCATCTATTCTCTTATTGATTCTCCCAACAGAACCTTCAATATCTTGTATAATCTTATTAAGATTTAATGTTCTCAAACCTGAAGAAGAAAACTTATACCCTACTATCTACACATTCAATACAAGTAATTTTTAATTTCATATTAAGGATCATTCATATAAATTTTAAACGTTTTCATTATTATATTCATATTTCACCTGTGTTATTTATAGCACATTTTGCAAATTGATTTTGACTATTCAAAATAACATAACTATATTTTATTCTTTTTTTATCTTTCTATCCACATATTTTATTTGAATCAAACCCAATCTTGTAGAATTAAGCTTCAAAGTCAACTCATACATATATTATTCACAAATTTAGAATACCCATAATCACTTGAAAGAGTCGAACAATAATGTTCAAATTAGAATAGTAATGATATAATAAATATCTATTATATGATTCTTATACATATGGGTAATCCAATGTATGTTAAATACAATACTATGAATGGTGGCTTGTAAATATCCTCTCAACACACCTTCATAAGATTCAAATGTATTTGTTCCAAAACACAATGTTTCATTGCAAAACTTTTATAACACAATATCTTAGGTTGTGACCTTTGTTATCTTTTGTATTTTCTTTTTGTTATAAGATGCAAACTAGTTGTTCTTTATGTAACAAGTTCTTGTTCAAATCCATAAGCTTGCAAACACAATCATATGTACATAATTAGTTCATATTTTCTTAAATTGAGTTCAAGAGAACACATTATGCTTCATTTCTATATTAGGAAGAAAGGCTACATAATAAATAATTGATCAAAGACATTCAGATATATCAGATAATCATACATACCAAGGACGATTTATTTTTCTTAGAATCGACATGATCTAATATCATGAGGTCAACCCAAAACTCACGCATAATTTGGCTCTTAGTTTTATTTTTCCCATAATAATTTTGTGAAGTAGTGTTTAAATATCTCTCATGATGTGCACGACTTTCGAAATTGAGAGATCATAAGTTTATGAGTGTTTTGATGGTCAAAAATTCATAATGATCATATCGAGTTCCATGTATATAGAGGTTGAGATATAACATTCTTTAACTTTAGCTAATGGTATCCATATCTTAAAGTCATTTTTGATAATCTGGTAGTACTTGTTATTGATCAAGCAAATTACCCATTCTTATTAAGGTATTCTTCACAGTCACTTGAGTTGTATATAATTCATGCCCAATTAAAGAATTTATCTTTCTTCTTGAAGAATAAATATGAAACTCAGAATTGAGTACAAACCTCATCGGAATGCTCCAATAGTCTTTTAATCTTATAGGTGTTCTACAATAAGGAGTCTTAAACGTAAGAATAATTCTATGGACTAGATCCATAAAGAATTCCCTCTATCTCCTCGGTCATAATTTAGTAAGATCTTCTAGGAATATTTTACAAATTCCTATATGATTGGAATATCCAATCGTGACCCCTTTTACCTTTATCTCGATGACAAAAGTAAAGTAAGCTTCTCATCCCTTTCTAATTAACTTCTCTATCATTATTATATAAATAATACAAGAGAAGAAAATTCTAACATTTATCAGAAAATGTAACTTTTAATTTTCCTGATAACTCAAAGTAAACTTCTTCCTTAAAACAATGTGAAGTGGCATGTTGACAAACTAATCAGTTAACTTCGAATAAGACATTATAGTATTAGATATTTAAAGAAATAAAATATGTCATCATTTCCCACTTAATCTCTTTTGACTCCGTATTTATTTATATCTTTTGAAAGTACTACTAGTTTGATCCGTAACATTGCCATCATGAAACATTATTGATGGACCCATTATGATCACATTATCACATAGGGAGGATTATCGTTGGCATCAAATGACACACCATGTACCGATGCATGATGAATGAGATGAAAATGAACTCCTAATAGGTCGACCATTAGGCGGAGCAAATTTACTAAGGCCAGTAATATCAAATTGTCCTTCACCACATTACTCATGTGGTGATATTTTTACTCCTTCAAAATAAAATAAGAAAAGCATGCACTATTAACCTAATGCACATAATGTCACCTAACCTTAAACTTAAGTTCTACTGTGTACAGAATCTAATAACCTAAGCTCTGATACCAAACTCTGTCATACCCCACTCTGTAACTAAGTTCCAATTCCAACTATTACCTTTCTTAATTATGTTTAGCAATTCTATCAATAAAATCAACAAAATCTCCTCCCTTATTTATCTTATGTCATTTGCCAATACATACAAAGGATTTCATCAGAATTTAAGTAAATAGTTATAAAATATATCATTCACATATAACACACTCACAAAAGTTTTTTTTTCCACTAACCCCCTCTCATATAACACCTCACAGGATTAAGTTTTATGCAACCTTACAAAAAGTTTTTCACAAACTTAATTACAACATCTAAGACTACCCATTACATGCATGTTTCAAAAACAAAAGTGAAGGGAAAAATAAAAGTGAAAGAAAAATAGCAATGCTCCGACGGTTTGATCTCTTCTATATATCTCAAACCAAGCTTCGAGTCAACTCAACTCGAGAACTTATGAGTATCTGAAAAATTTAAAAAGAGTACTGTGAGAAACAATCATTTGCTCAGTGAGTGGAATAAAAGTATAACATAGGGGAACAATACGAGTGCATATAATATTTAAATAATTATATTTCTTTCATATGAGAAAATATTGAAAGCATAACTCATATCACTTAATTTTCCAAATCATATGAACTTTTATATAAACATAAATTATTCAAGATATCATCATATTCATAATTAAACTTCACACATGTGTCATTACACATACTCATCATGGGTCAATACGTATCCCTCTATGATCATGTGTCATATAGCTAAGTAGAGCTTCATAATCAAGAGCATCAGATACGCAAAGCAAATCATGGAACAATACGTATCCATCTATAATTGTGTGTCATACAGTTAAGCAGAGCTTCACAATCAAGAGTCTCAGATACGTAGAGCAAAATATGGATCAATACGTATCCCAATCATGAATGTGTGTCACTCAATCATGATTCTCAAATACGCAGAGCGATCATGGATCAATACGTGCACGCAGAGTAGCCCCCAAAGGGCAAAGACACCCGATATACGCTCCAAAGGCTTCTGTATATCGAATGCGGCCCCAAAGACCATTTTCAAATAGCATGGCTAATGAACACATAGAGTTTAAAAATATCAAAATACACATATCATAATCTCATATCATTATCAAGTAAAACTTATTTTCACTTCATAACTATTGTTCCCTAAAAGATTTTTGTATAAGATGTTACTCCATCTCATATGAAATCCTTGAAACATATCATAAATATTTTTCATAGCTCAAGATATGTTTCAGTAATAACAATAATAATCTTTGCTTGAGGTAATACCACAAATAAAAGAACTAACATATAACATTTTGCTATGTTATAAATTTACCCACTCACCTTGTACTTTATGTTTTCAAGGAGGCTTACTAGATTTTCTTCCTTTCACTTGTAGCTTGTTGGTTTCCTACAATCAATGATGTCTTTTTACTTTTCCATCACTAGTAAAAATACTATGCAATGCATGATCATGATGCATGAATAATTATACACCTTAGAATGCATATAATTTCTTTTAAGTATTCATTGTTCAATTTCAAATATCTATGTTCATAGGCTATTACACACTTCAACTACTTATTACTACCCAATCTCCTAAAACTTAACTATGTGTTGTCTCAGGATTTCAGACTGAGTACTTGTCAATGAATAATTCATAACTTCTTAACCATAAAGGAAAATCGCATGATTCTAGATAAATTAGAAACTACACTTACTAAGGTTTTCATCCCCCAAATATCATTAACTAAGTTCAAGTGAGTAATTAAAAACATCATAGAAAATTTGACCTAGGGTTTGTGTCGTGGCAGATTGTGTGTCACTGAATGATTAATTTATATCTTTAACAATACTTATTCATTTGATGAGATTCTAATTTTCCTAGAATCTAGACTTCAGTAGTGTTTAGGCATAAAAATTGTAGAATTTAAATCCTTGTATGACCTTATAACAAAAATAGTTAATTAGGATCGTGATTTGTCCATGCCCTGAAATCTCACAGAAGCATCACTATGAAATGAATTCGTTTCTCCCAAAATACAAGTCCAAATAGGATGATTTCACTTCTCACTGAACTCTTAGAATATATCATATCCAAATTTCAAATCCTAATTCAATATATTCGAACCGTGCCCTAATTCACAAGTTGAACCTGTATCTGACTCGGGATAGGATGAGTGACCAGCGAAGTTAAGTACATAACTTTCTCTATAAAACTCCTTTTTAGATTATTCCAGATGTCATGGAAAGCTAACTTCGAATACATTAACCATACAAATTTCATAATTTATGGTGCAGTAATCATGAAGGAAAGATCTTCTCAATTAGAAGAATAATTTTTGGATCGAAACCTCACCTTGAACAGCCTATTTAATCGATTTTCCCCAGGTCGTTTCTCTTGAGTTCTTCCTCTGAAAATTTTTGATCTGTCAAAGGATAGAGTTAAGCTATTTATATATTTTTTTCAAAATTTTCGGACGTCATATGACAGTTTGAAAAATATCCATCTAAGCAGTTGTTCATTTGTCTGCTTGCTTAGAACTTAAGTGATGACCAATCATATTTTTTTGTCATACATAAGTGTTTTAACCTTAATTAAGCTTACTTAATCCTATTTAAACATATATATTATAATATTTAGAAATTTTATAATTTATTTATAATAAATTTATGCAATTACTTTTGTAAAATTTATCGACAGTTAAGTAATCATTATGCTCTAATCAAAATATTAATTACTATATACAAATATCACTAAATGAACATTCAAACTAACTTAATATGTTAATTAAATGCATAATTATGCAAAAATGATATTTGTAGAGTACGTCCGTGATAATTAAGTTATTTTGCATATTTATAATCATCATTATTTTAAAAAGAATCGTCACAACTAAAGGACGTAGTCCGATTTTAAGTGAATATCGTCGTATGTTCTCATGATAGTAGGATCTCTCCCTCTTTTTGCAACGCTATGAGCAAACTTCAATTTACTTATTTTTCTTGTCATCGTATGCAAATTAAAATATACTATAACCACTTATTTAACCAAATTTGTGCTTCTACCGTCCAAACAAAACATTTTACTTACCACCGAATCAAAAGAATTTGTCAAGATATCGTGGGTCCATGTGACCCTCGTGAGGGATATCATATTTAAATGGGTATAAATTTAGAGAAAAGTGCATATGTAGAGCATTTGACGTAGAATAGGTATAGAGTATTAATTTTACTTATTAAATTAATAAAGTAATTATATATTAATTTAAAGTATATGTTAAATAGTAAAAGTGATTAAAATGAAGATCATCGGATTATCCGATGATCATGATCAAGACATATTAATAAATATGACTATTCAACTGTTGTAATTTTTTTAGTCATGATACATTTTTGTTATCAAATTATTCAAATAAATACATATTATTTCATTTAAAAAGTATATAATCAATTTAGTAATAAATTATAATCATTAAATAAGCGCTCCGAGGTGACTTACGTACTCATTACCCATTTCCGGGCCTGGTCAAGTCAACGCTAGTAAGCACAAAATTCCCGTAGATAAGAGTACCGAAAAAAAAAAATAGTAATTAATGTGTCATGTTTAGCAAGTCACAAACAGCGGCGATCCAGCGCAAACTTCACCCGCCTCATCGATCCGTTCTATAAATGCCGTACGTCGCATGCAACAAGTTCACCACCTTTCCATCTCTCATATCTCTCTCTCTCTCTCTCCCTCTCTCTCTCTCGCCAGTGCACACCGATGGCGCTTCGTGGAAACAACATGAAGCTACTATTATGCTTAAGCATCTTCCTCGCCGCAGCCGCCGCAGCGAGCGCGCAGCACTGCGGCTGCGCCTCAGGACTTTGCTGCAGCCAATGGGGGTACTGCGGCACGGGCACGGCTTATTGCGGCGCCGGCTGCCAGGCCGGACCATGCTACTCCACTGTCTCCGGCTCCGTCGCCGGCATCGTGACGCAGGCGTTCTTCAACGGGATCATCGGTAAGGCCGGAGCCGGCTGCGCCGGGAAGAGCTTCTACACGCGCTCGGCCTTCCTGAACGCCGCGAACTCTTACCCGAGCTTCGGGACGGGGGCGAACACCAAGCGGGAGCTCGCAGCCTTCTTTGCGTACGTCACGCACGAGACAGGGTGTACGTTTCTCTCTCCATCTTCTCCTCCTTTCTCTCTCCCTCCTTATTATCGTTTTTCGATTGGTCGTCCAATTTTGGTTTGTGCGCTCTGCAGATTTTTGCTACATAGAAGAGATCAACAAGGCCACGTACTGCGACACCAGCTACAAGCAGTACCCCTGCGCCCCGGGCAAGCGTTACTACGGCCGCGGCCCCATCCAGCTGACCTGGAACTATAACTACGGCGCCGCCGGCAAGAGCATCGGATTCGACGGCCTCAGAGCGCCGGAAACCGTGGCCAGGGACGCCAACATCGCCTTCAAGACGGCGCTGTGGTTCTGGATGAACAATGTGCACTCCCGGGTGGACCAAGGGTTCGCCGCCACCATTCGGGCCATCAACGGCGGGGAGTGCAACGGCGGGAACACGGCCGCCGTGAACCCTCGCGTCAGCTACTACAAAAGTTACTGCAGTCAGTTCGGCGTCAGCCCCGGAACTAATCTGTACTGTTAAGTGCATGCACGATGGAACTTTGCACCACTATGTCTATATGCATGCGTGTGTGACTTGGACAGCTCGTCTAAGCGCGAATAAAATTTGGAATAGTGGAAGGTAAAGGAAGAGTTTAAACTTGATCGCAATAAAAGTTGGTAAACAAGTATGAACTTTCACAGTCTATTAGTTCCCCTCCGTTTGCGCGTAATTCCACTTTGGAGTTTCTTCACCTGAGTAGGGTCAAAGTCTTTCTTAATTTATCTGGACTTGGAATTTTGGGGAAAAAATAAATATGTATATTCTTTTTTTTTCATAAAAACACTAATCCGATATTAATCTCTAGGAATTAAATCTAAGACATGGATTCCGAAATAATCCCGTTAGCCAACAGTATTAACTAAGTTTCCATTTTTCTGTGATATTTGTTTACTCAAAATTGACAAATTAATTCAGCAAACAATATTATTGAGGGTAGTCACCGAGAACAAGTCAGATACGAGTTAAAAAAAAATCTCAATATTAACTAAGCTTTCTTATTTTTTTTAGTGTTTACAGAGAACAGAAACAAGCATATACATCCGTATACATGATTTCATTACTATAAATCAATATTCATCCATTGCATAACTATAGTAAGTTGATCAACGACCTATTGTACATGTTATTATTCATTAAAATCACATTTATATAATAAGTCGATTGACCTTAACATATAAACATGGAGTATACTCATTTTACCCGTTCATCTATTAATTACTATAATTGAGCAATGAATAGAAATCTTGGCTAGAAATCTTAAATGCACACATATGTTGCAAGGAGAACAATTAGCAACGAAGAAAATAATGAGCGATTCTGGTTTCATGCACGAAGATTCTCGCAGATCAAGAAAAAAAATTGTGCTTTCGAGATTTTCACGGATCAAGCAAAAAACCAACAAAACAAATTCAAGAAATTGAGCAAAATCGAACAAAAAAAAAAGAAACGAGCACTAAAAAAAAAGAATCGCAAATACAAAAGAAGCCCTAATCCCGTGAAGAAATCAAATAGATCGACTAAAAACCCAACACTTGATAATCTACGACTCAAGAAACTAGATCTTGCAAAATCGGTCGAAATTGAACAAAATCGAGCAAAAGAGATCATAAATCACATAGAAAAAAAATGGGGGCTAACAATTTGGACGAAGAAATCAAACAAAAGAGACCATGATCACACAAAAGAGCCCTAATAGGGCGGAGAGATCAAATAGATAAAAAAAACTACACCGGAAAACCAAATGAACAAGCAAATAGATCGAACAGTTTGTGTTGAATGAACGGAACAAGCAAATAGATGCTGCGAAAATGCGGCAAAAGGGTGACTAACCTCTGAACGAATGTCCTCAGAGTAGGAAAAAATTTCACCCTCGTAGCAAATGAAAAATCTTCATCCTCGTAGTTTGCAACATTAGGAAAAAAGCACGATTTGAAAAGGAGACAAATGACTTCGTTCTGCCTTCAAACGGGGAACTTGATGAATTCTTGCCACAATCAATTGCTCAAATCCCTATATTTGAAAGGATTTTAACGTAAATTCTAATGGGACCCATCCCAAAAAGTGATGGTGTTTGGCATAACTTATTAGAACTCGATGCATAATTCCACCAAGTTCTGGCATACAAATGCAACGTGGGGTCTCTGATCTCTCTCCCATTGAATGATAACTCTTTCCTTCCTATCACTAAATCTAAGCACATCGGTGACGATTCGCTCCTCCAGCAATCTCCTAGTTGTCATTGGGAATCAGACGCATGACTTCTCACTCCTCAAATATACTAGGAAAAGAGTTTCCATGCAAATAAATAATAGATACTACAGGATCATGAGAATCCAATGTTATAATCTCAACATTTCATCTAGTACTATTAATTCAGGCAACACCTCAAGAATTTCTGTTTATTAACTAAATAGAGAAATAAAATATTTATTATTTAATTTCGAAAATATTTTTAAAATTAAGGATAAAAAGTTGTGAAAGGATAAGAACTTGAATTGAAGAAAAGAAAGAGAAAGAAAGAGAAAATTTGTTTAAATAAGAGATAAATTAAAGGGATTAGAGATATGGTTCAAAGTTATTTAGAGCTTCCCTTTATAAAAGAAATTCTACTCGTTGAATAAATCTGTCAAGAAATGTCGGGTTTTCAACGATAGTTGATGCATGCATCACCATATTATTAGCCTTGCATTTGATCATATTTCCTTTCATTTTTATAACATGCATTATTTTATGAGATTATTTCATTTAATTTTATAAAATAAAGAGTTTTATATTTTATTAGCTAGGAAGTAAGAGAAAATAATTATGAAGTCAATAAAGAAAATGATACTTAAATTGAAGTTAAAACTAAATAAGAAAACAAAAATTAGTAAAAAAAATTGCGGATCGTGATATAACAAGGGTCGTGATATAGCCATAACTGCCGTGACAGCAATGGTTGTGACAGAACCGTAATGGCTCATTAAATATCCAATTTTGTGTAAAAAATTTGCCCCAGTAAGGGGCCATGTCCAAACTGTTATGGACCATGAAATTAACACTTTTACTCTAATTTGGATACTATTAGGTCATGATAACAGTGTTATGGGTCATGAGAAGTCATTCCTAGACCGATTTGGGCAATGTTTAGTCCATTAGGAAGCTTCGATGGGCCATTACAAAATGGGATTTCGAGTTTTCATCAAAATTTCTCGAGAATTTTAATTGCAGTCTGATTCTGAACCTTTCCATAAGTGATGTAAACTATTGATCATATAGGAGTGAAGTTCCAAATTAATGATAAGTTTATATAAAAATATATGCTTTATAATTGTTGAACAACATGTGATTAGTTCCCTCTTACACATTTTCAGACATCCAAACTTATGGCTAGTCATTTGATCCTTGTAGAAAATTGTTTAGATTGTAGAAGGTGAGCTGTCCGAATGTTCTAGCATACATTTGAATTCTTTTATGATTTTTCAATGGTTTATATGATCATTCATATTGTCTACGAGATCATCTAGATTTTAGGTGATAAAAATGGTCGGACATATAGACCAATTTGTTGGACATTCGTCTAGACCAATTTTTGGTACATCCATCCTTTAGGCAATGATGTTCCTACTTGTGGTCCACTAGTCGGGATTTGAACTTGATGAAATTGAGCCATTGGTTCGCTTGTGATCTCTAGATCAAGGTACATAGTCACGATTGATAACTTATGAAAGATCGAAAGGGATCCACTTAAGATTAGATCACGTATCGTAAGATTTTATCTATTTATAAAAAAATAATTTAATATATAAAATTATGTAAGAAATTAATTTTTAAATAAATTTGTAATACTTGATATTATAAATATTGTTAACTTGAGTAGTACAAACACTTATATAATAGTAATTTAGTGTGAACTAACAAAAAAATGACAATAATATGGTTAATATGGAATACCATTGTATAAATATTTTTTAATATATGTCGATGTTAAAGTTATTTTGTGCAAAAAAATATTTTTAAAATTTTATTTATAATCAATAATCTTTCTCTTAATTTTATTTTTCCAAAAAATATGTTGCACTTGGTGAAAATTTAAAAAAATAAAATTGAAATGATAGGATTATGAATCTTACAATCTTGCTATTATGAAACTACTGATCTTATAAAAATAATTCCAAACTTGAGATCAACATCGTTGATGCCTGAAAAATCATGCCTTTTGACAATTTAATTAGCATTATAGAAAGTTTTTGTTTTTAATAAATGATTTATTTGATTTATTTTTTAAGAATTGCTTTAGATTTGCTTTCTACTCAAGTTTAGAAATTATTTGTGGCACAAAACAAAAATATGAGGAATTCAACTGAGAAAAGTCACAAATGGACTCTAGAAGCAAAGGTATGACTGTGATGCCTCTTGGAAATCATGACAGAGCCTATCCTCTCGTAAAGTGCTAGTCAGAGCAAGCGTCATCAATTTCAAAACTTTACTGTGTTTGGTACTAGGTTCAATTCATGAGTTAAGTTGGACTCGACTCATGAACAAACTTGACACAACCAACTAAAGTCGGGTGGGTCAGGTATTCGGGTGATCCGATCATCATTTTTCTTTTTTAATTTGTTTTCTTACTTCTTATATTATTTAATATTTATTATAAAGAATAAAATAAATTTTTCAAATACTTAAATATTATTTCCATGCTTAAAGGTTTTTATTCTTTTAAACTTTAAATCTTTTATATAAGCTTAAAGTTAATTTAAAAAGTAACATAAATTTTAAAAAGAATCTTTCGGCTTGACCCAACTTAGGTCGGATCCTAACCAGGTAAAAACCCCTATTTTGTTATTAGCCAAGTCAACCAAATTCTTAGTTCATAACTATTCATCGTGAATTCAACACTTAAGCATTTGAGGCACATGGTAATTACTTGTTTGCTACTATTTTATATGCATCACGTGGCCTTATGACAATGGTTGGCAATGAGTATAGGGTAGGAAAGAATCCCTAGTATCATTTGGTCGGGGGCCTCGAGTGATGTATATATAAGGGGCATACACATATATACCATTCTATTTGAGTTATGCAATGAAGATTTTGTTGTGAAGCTTCCCAAAGATCACTTGTCAGGACCTTTTGCTCTTTAGCATGGTAGATGGGCACTTGGGAGCTTCTATGAATGATCAAGGGCAGTGCAAGGAATGCTTGATATGAGTTGCCATTCCATACTTGAAAAAAATGCAGTAAAATTAAAAAAAGTTAATGGAGTTATGTTAAGAGAAAATGGCTATTTACAAAGGAAAGGATTAAATTCTCTTCCCTACTATTTGATAGGTATATGCATATAAATGATGATAGGAGATGTGAAAATATGCACTTATTATAAAAATGTTGTTGATCAAAATTATATATAAACTAAGTACACAAGTGGGGTTTGAAAGAAAAATTACATGAAAAGTAAGATTATAATACACATATAACATCCATGATTGAGTTGGAATCTAGTAGTGTATGATGGATGTAACGCACAAGAAGATAGACCTAATTAGGTAGCAAGAGACCAAAAGTTATCTATCTAAAGGAATACACAAAAATATGGTGATCATATCCAAACTCTGAGGAAAATGTTAATTGGCATTATTTCTGGTGTTATTCCATATATAGTAGATTATTACATTTATAAACTTGTTAGACAAAATTGATAAATTATGGTGGACAAAAGGATTATATTATACGTTATATGATGAATTATATAATGTATGTTGTAATGATTGGCTTCAAGATAACGAAAGAAAAGAAAAAGATTGCGAACAAAAGAATTTGAGTTCAAACCAAACAAGGGATAACTTATGTTTTAAAACAAATTGAAAGTTGAACTCTTTTCCCTATAAATTGAGACCATTCGTCTCCTCTCTCCCAAATTCTTTTCTAGACACATCTCCTCTCTCTCTCTCTCTCTCTCTCTCTCTCTCTCTCTCTCTCTTGTTCTTTCTTTCTCTCCTTTTTTAAGATCTTACGACCACTCACCCAGGAGAGGAATCAGAGGACGAGGATGCAAGGGAAGCCGACGATCGAGGACTAGGACCAAAGGGAACAACTTGAGGAAGAGGAAGAAGAATGCAATAGATTTTATCGTATTTTCGCACGGTATGCAAGTAGGCGTAATCACATCCATTATGTCATGATCCTTGCGAAAATCCTTATTCTATTCTTTCTGGGTGATCTTGGGATGTCACTTGAATTATATGATGCCAAATTATGCCGGCAAACCTCGACAAAGTTGTTTAGGAAACTATTACAACCCAGAAACCTTGCTCGAGTTCTCTAGAATTCAACCCTAGTTTCCCGAAATTTGGCCAAGTTGTTCAGAAGATGATTCGTGCTCACCATCATCGAAGTTGCACCAACTCTGTGACATCATGAATCTAGTATGGGTTGATGATAACCTGACCCGAGTTTCATAATGAAGAATCCTGAGTCAAGAGTCTTGCACTCACCTTGTAAGGAAAGAAACCTGAACCTAGTATACATCAAACCTGACCTACAGAACTCATGAATATGATGCCTCTCAGTCTCGACCCAAGTTACCCTCACAATAATCCTTGATTCTAATATAAAGATGATTATTAACCACTATTTTTTACCCGTGATTCACGTATTTGACCTTGATCCATATTACATCTATGATAATGTCCTACTAATCTTTGTTTTAAAGTCTCCCTTGATCTATTTCAATGATGATTCTATGATGACCTATTATGTTCTAAATACAATATTAATAAAAGCTAGCAAAATAAAAGGTGAAAACTATTAAATGAAGAGCTCTTGTGATGTTCGGTTGACCACAACCAACTAAGAATGAAGTTGCCCCTCGCCACCACTGGTTGAAAGATACTTTTTATGTAACACACCCAAAGTTTCATAAAAATTTAAAACTTTTATTAATGCTGATGTCAGATCAATAGACGCCTAAAATTAAAATGGGCGTCAGTTATCGTGATGAAGATGGTAGCTCAGCTGACGCGCCACCGAACGATCGAAACATTTTTGAATGTCTGGAAGTGCAACGTGCAGAAGCCGAAGAAGATTGATTTCGAGCTTCTCTCTCTCCCCCATTACACCCTCATTACTTCCATGGATTTGTAACTCACGAAGCCATGATCTTTGGATTTTAATGGACACGAAAACCCTTTGCTTTAAGGCCACTTTCTCCTCTCCCTCCTCTCTCCTTCCATCTTCTCATCTTCTCCATTTTTCCTTACTTATTCGTGCCCTCCTTCCTTAGTCTTGGCCAAAGAACGAAAGGGCGACTCCGGTAGGATCCTCAGGTGCAAGCGATGTAGGAGGATGAAAAGAGAGGAGCTAAGGATGATGCAACACGAGAAGAACCCAAAATCGTTGAAACAGATGCATATTTGGGATCTGGGTCATGGGGATATTTTAGAAGGATTATGCATGTTTTAAGGACTATTTTGGGGCTAGAATTTATACTAGGATGAGTAGACATCATGCTATAGATCTTGTCAGTTGATTTAAGTGCATAAAGATTTTGTACATCTTATTTTGAAGAACTTTCAGCTGAGTGATATAAATTTGATTTATATACGATGTTTGATGCATTTGTTGGATATGATTCTTATGCATGTTAGTGTAGATGAAGAGGAGAATATGCCATACTTTAAACATGAAATTGGTATGCAATAGATGTAAGATGATTCTGAAACTTTCGATGTATGATGATGTATGAGATTGGTATGATTTTTTATGTGTTGTTTAAATAACACATATTCTATGAGATGAAATGATTTTGCTACGATCAAGTCACTATATCATGCCTTAGAAGTATGTTTAGGATGTTTAGATTGATATTTCTTATTGAAAAATTGATTGAAAACTTAAGGATCCACAATGACCTACGGCTCTATCCATCTGAAATAGATGATCGAAACCTCTTTCGAACGTCCGACTTAGTTCGATAGGAGTATAGCAACTTCTATATCGGATGCCTGAAACTGAATTTGATGATCGATATGAACTAGAATAGAAGTCCGAAACTCTTTTGGATGACCGAACTAGAAAATATTGAGACTCGAAAATGACGACGATAACCAGTTGCTCGATCCAAACTATTTTGGGCGATCGATTTGGATTATCATGCCAGAAGAACTTTCGATGGTGGATGGAGAAACCATCTCCGACCGACCGAGGAAGATGATACTATTTTCGACGGACGGCTGGTCAAGTTTCAATCGATCAAAACTCTCAACCAAAAGTCTGGCATACTCCTCTTATAATGGATGATCAAACCTCTTTCGATCGACCGATTGTATATGGCTTGGAACGGTTGATGAATGAACTCAGAACGAATGACCACACCCTTTTCGGTCTATCGATGGACATAGACAAAATGGGCGTCCGCTCCTTTTTCAAACGACCGTCCAAACGGACAACTGCTTAACCTTTCGAACGTTCGATCTGTGGATGGAAAGAATACGACCTTAATCTAAATGACCTGATTTGATAAGTTCTGTCCACTTGATTGATTCTGATGAATATGAACCTAAAGATGATTCGGGTCTACTTTTTGCTCTCTACAGCCTTGATTGATCTAAGTGATCAAAAGAGAAGCTCATGATTATTAAGATAAAAGATGAGGGTTGTTTTCGTCTTGTGCAAGATCATCTCGTCCGATGAGACACTAGCCGTGGCACTGATCCCCCATTGACCCACCATGGTCTAGGTAGTACACATCTAAAAGTGGAGAACTCTTCCAACTCATGTCTAAAGATGAATGGATCTATGACTTATTGTAGGTATCTTTCAACCCATAAAATATTTTCCAACTCGTAAAATATCTTTTCATAAAATAAAATGTAACACTCCAAAATTCGATCATGTCACGTGGAGAAATCTCCTTTCGTGCACTACTTCGAAGAAGATAAATTATATCAATAGTGTTTTTCATGATGATCGATGGTTGGCATTTGATATTTTATGATGATGATCTATTCAAATGCTTCTTGTTATTATATTAATATGCTACACTATATGACTATTCATATATGTTCATATGATCATTTTCCATTATTTCTTACATGATGAGAAACTTATGACGCTCTTATGATTTCTTTTCTTTTGTCAATTATCATGTTGTTTGTGATATTATTTATTCTATTACATATTGAGTGTCGAAATTCATAGGGAACTTTTATCTTTCCTGCATATTTAAATTTGTAGGTGCAAGTTTTTCCATTTATGTCGTAATTTACCTTTCATATTATTAGGATCATATATTAGAAGAGTCACTCAACCTTCATATGATAATTTTTTTATTAGTCTTTCAGATGTCATTTTGTTATTATTCATTTATGAAGTTCATTTATTTTGAGTTGACCAATCAAAATTTTTATTTGATCATATCCACATAAGTGTGACACATTATTTTATCAGGTAGCGAGATACATATTGTATGGTCCTGCATGGAATAATGTGAAATAAAAATCAACAATTTACAAGGACGACCCAGGTTTATGTGTAATTGCACGATACCTTGGTCCCTAAGAACATTAAAAAAAGTAAGGAAGAAAATTAAAGCATTATCCCCCCCATCCCCACCCCACTATATCAAAAGTGGGGAGAAAAAAAAAACAAGAAAATTAACTAGTCATATGACACAAAAATCATGCAGCAGTTGTAGACATACAACTTCTTATGCAGTGTTTGGTTGGAGGTTAGGTTTGCATCGGGTTAACAGATATAATTAAATAAATTAGTCAATTTTTGAAATCCGCATCAGATTACTTCTATTCCACCTAATATACAAAATATATTAACTCTCATTTTTTTCACTAATTACGATATTAGTTTTTTTGAAAATGATAACTTTGTACTTTTTACAGAATAAATGATGTGTTTAACTATAATTCACGAAATATCTACGTAATTCATCAATTAATCCGCAACCAAATACCACCTTAATGTCCAAGCATAGAAATTCAAGTCGGCTCTTAATCCTATTGTAATTAGATGGATAAGTTTAGTTGACTGACTTCACCGAACGCCTAACTAGCAAGAATTGAAAGCTAAGTCGTACACTTGTCTTGGTTGCATGGGAACATCATGCATCCTGGAGAAGTTTCTAATTGGAGTTAACATGAACTTAATATCCCTAAATTCATTGGTTCGAATAGTCTAAATTGGCTAAGAAGTTGAATTAAGAATGTTTAATGATCAAACTTTAAAGGTTTGAATATTTACATTATATTTGAAAATAATATTTCTAAAAAGTAGTGCTATACATGTCCGGAGATAATTAGGCTAATTATCGCAAGGGAGTGCTCATTATCTAAGACATGAAATAATTAAATTTTACCTACGAACGATACCTGGAGGCATCGGTTGCCACAATGTTGCTTTAGTTTGTTAATAATTGAGACCATCGAGGATTGAGCAAGACAAATACGTATTAGTGAAGTAGATGGAAATATATTGTTAATGTTAATAATGCCTTGAATCTGAACCCAGTTGGTCCCCCTACATAGTCAAGCGCTTCAGCAGAATTCCCCTACAGAAAGTTATAGAACTTTCGAACTTCATCAAATCTTCAGTGCAATCTCGATCTAAACTAGTTCCTAACTCCTAGCAAATCAATCACACAACAATAGAACAACAGAAAATGAATTATGTATGAAATTAATCAACCAATCCAAGAATTCAAGAATTCAAACAAGGCAAAACAAGAAACTTGAACCCTCTTCATCTCTTCTTCTTTACATGTACGATTAAGGCATGTTTTAACTTTATTGAGGTGTCATGCAAGGTGGTTTTCAGTTCACCCACCTTTGTTCGTGATTAATCCGTTCCTCGGTTCGTCAAAAAATTGATCAATAGCGCCCCCCTTTTTCCTACGCTTTCTGCCCCTGCTCTTCCTCTCTATTTTTCCTCTTGATCTCTGCCTGTAGTTGGGACGACCAGGACTGTTTCTTCTTGCACAGGAACAACCACGCAAAAAGGAGGGTTCGTGAGATGTTCAGGAAAAAACCCTCTTAATTTAATTCTGTATTCTTTTATAAAAGTTTTCTCTCCTAGTTAGATTTGATATGATTAAATTTTATCCCCACTTCTATTCGGTTCTTTCCTTTAATCCTGTTGGCCATTTTATTACAATTGAACTCAAATTCTTTTTTTTTATCTGTCGGTTGTTACACAAAAATCAATGAAGAAGGATAGCCTCGAAATTAGTTTTACTATACTGACATGCATTGAATCTAGTCATGCATCACATGTCTACATATTAGTACTCACATCCTTGCTCTGATGCCCAACTCTCAATGCAATAGCATCACCAAGGGGTTAACCTAACTACTTTTGTTAACAAGAGATAATCTCTCTCAAGAACCTTCTCACCAACTTTTGCTTGAAAACCGATGATGAATACACCAACACCTCTAGGTTGGTGTGCTTTAAATCTCGATTCAATAAACTCAATCACTAACTCTATTGAAGGAAATGATCTCTCGAGCTAGATACCAACGGATTAATTCTCTTTAGAGACGATGACCTACATATCGGAGGTATGCAATAAAATCTCTTGACCGCTCAAAAAATTATCAATTAGTAAATCTAGAGCATTGTATTAAGGATAAGATTCAAATAAACAGAAGAATATTGTCATTAAAATTAAGGATTGAAGTATTTATATTCATGCAATGTGACTTAGCTAAACTAACTATAAGACTAATTATTTTATAGGAGTTATAAAATGCAATAAGATATAGCTTCATCACTACAGAAAATTACAGATAAAAATGATAAAAACTACTAGATAGAACAATAGAACTAGTTTTTCCTCATTGCTAGCTTCACCAGCAGCTTCCAACAGTAGCCTTGTCTTTGAGTTCCTTTTTAATCCCTACTATCATTTTACATGTGTCTAACTTAATTATGGTGGCCAAAGGTCCACCAAGAGTTTTATCTTTTCCCGTCACATCCTCAAGCTGAGTTGTGATAGCTTTTCTATAAGGATGTGACTTTGCATTTTTCACTTGATATTCTCTTTTTATAATTATGAAAGAAAATAAAAATAATACAACATCATTTGACACATAAAACCACAATAGTTAGATATTATATGCATTCAACAACACATATCACAAAATTTGTATAAAATAAGAGTTTAACTTAAAAATATCAAAATAAAATATAAAATACTTTGTAGAGCTGTTAATAATGCCTTGAATCTGAACCCAGTAGGTCCCCCTACATAGTCAGGCGCTTCAACAGAATTCTCCTACGGGGGTCTCGTTGCTCGGTCAGCGAGCCTGTGGGGGGTCAAGAGGGGGGATCCAGGGGGATCCCCCTGCGGGGGTTGCAAGGAGGCGGAGCCCCCTGAGCAAAAAATTTTAGGGGTATTCTGTATGTGATTCGGATTTGATTTATTTCCTTATCACGAGATAGGGGTCCTATTTTCAGGAGATTTATTTAGAGTCCCAGTCCGTATGTAATTCCTATCATCTGTTAAAGGGAGTGCCTATATAAACTCCCTAGGGGTCTAAACAGAGACTCATCATTGTAATCATCGTTATTCCATAACAAAGAGCCACCATCATTTTTTCTCTTCGCGTTCTTCTGTATTTCGTGCGATCCCTCTCTCCCTCTTTTCGTAACAAACTGGTATCAGAGCCTTAGGGTTTGTCAGCGATTCTCGATCAGCAGGGAGATGGCATCGCACAACGTGAGCGTGGATAAGTTCAACGGCAGGAACAGTTTCGGGTTGTGGCAGATCAAGATGCAGGCGCTTCTGAAGCAACAAGGAGTCTGGGCGCCGCTCTCAAACGTGTCGAAGAACAAACCAAAGGAGGAAGACTCGAAGGGCAAAGAAAAGGAGATTGACCTCGCAACTTTGGCGGCACAGGAGGAGAAGGCGCACTCGATGATTCTGTTGTGTCTGGCGGATGAGGTGATAATAGAGGTCGCAGATGAAGAAAAGGTGGCTGGTCTGTGGTTGAGACTCGAAAGTCTATATATGACGAAGTCCTCTCACCAACAAGTTGCTGTTGAAGCAACGTCTGTTCTCTCTCCGCATGCAGGAAGGTACCCCTCTCAAGGAACATCTTGATCAGTTAAATTCTTTGTTGATGGAACTCAGAAATATCGATGTTAAGATCTAGGATGAAGATGCTGCCCTAATTCTGTTAGTTTCGCTTCCTCCATCATATGAAAATTTCGTTCAGTCTATGATTATCGGGAAGGAAACTATAAGTTTGGAAGAAGTAAGATCGAGTCTCCATACTCGTGAACTTCGGCATAGAGCATCTGAAAATTCTGCAGAGACTCAGGCCGCGGGTTTGATATTGACCGCAGAGAAGGGACAGTCCTCGAATTCGAAGAAATCCAAGTCGAAGAAGAAGAAAATCACTGCGAAAGACATATGTAATTACTACAAGGAACCAGGTGATTGGAAGAAGGATTGTCCGAAGAAGAAGAAGGCCTCCGTCGCTGCGGTGGCACAGGAAATTGAGAATTCTGAAGATGATTTTATTCTGGCTGCTTCTGATCAAGGATGTCTGGCAGATAGTTGGGTTTTGAATTCGGGGTGTTCCTATCATATGACTCAAAATAAAGAGTGGTTCTCAACTTATCAGAAGATTGATGGTGGAAACGTCATCATGGGCAATGATGCAGCCTATCAGATAGTTGGGATCGGTTCTGTACAGATCAGGACTCATGACAATCTTGTGAGGACGCTGACAGATGTCCGCCATGTTCCGCAACTGAAGAAGAATTTGATATCACTTGGAGTCCTCGACTCTAAAGGGTGTCAGATCAATGCTGCTGGAGGCATCGTCGCGGTCATGAAGGGTGATGCTACGGTTCTGAAGGGAGTTAGACAGAAGTCCTTGTATGTATTACAAGGCAAGACAGTCTCTGACGTAGCTGCAGTGGCTAGTTCATCCGAATTAGATAGGTCCAGGATGTGGCACATGCGGCTTGGGCATATGAGTCAGAACGGGATGAATATCCTCAGCAAACGAGGTCTTCTAGGAGAGAAGAAGATATCTGAAATCAACTTCTACATGCACTGTGTATTCGGCAAACAGCGAAGGTCTCAATTTGGCAAGGCAGTGCACAGGACGAAGGCGACACTTGACTACATCCATGCCGATTGTTGGGGTCCCTCTCGTGTTCCATCATTAGGAGGTGCGAGGTACTTCCTATCTGTGATTGATGACTACTCGAGGATGACTTGGGTATTCATGATGAAACACAAGAGTGAGTCCTTCAATGCCTTCAAACAGTGGAAGGATCTGGTGGAAAATAAGACGTCGAAGAAAGTGAAGCGCCTTCGCACTGACAATGGTTTGGAGTTCTGTTCTGCTGAATTTGACCAGTTCTGCAAAGTTGAAGGCATTGCCAAACATCGCACAGTCAGGAATACTCCACAGCAGAATGGAGTTGCAGAACGAATGAACATGACACTTCTGGAGAGGGCAAGGTGCATGCTCTTTAACGCTGGCCTGAATAGGACATTCTGGGTTGAAGCTGTTAACACAGCTTGCTACTTGGTGAATCGAAGTCCGGTGACTGTGATTGATCTCAAGACTCCAACTGAGGTATGGTCAGGAAATCCTGCTGATTATACTTATCTGAAAGTTTTTTGTTGTCTAGCATACTGTCACGTCAGTGAAGGAAAGTTGAAGCCAAGGGTCAAAGAAGGGGTGTTCATGGGATATGGTGCAGGAGTGAAGGGCTACAGAATCTGGTCTCCTTCAGAACACAAAGTCGTCTACAGCAGAAGCATGACATTTGATGAAGCATCAATGCTTCAGTTGAAGGTGGAGGCTGGAGAGCGTGTCAGTAAACAGGTGGAGGTTGAAATCATTCCAACTGAGGATGATGCTGAATGATCACATCAAGAAGCAGAACTAGAATGTGAAGAATCCGATGAGCAATCTGAAGAGGAGTCAATTGCTGCTAGACGCCCTCGCAGAGAAGTGGGTCCTCCTAAGAGATATGGTTTCGAGGACATGGTTGCTTATGCACTACAGGTAGCTGAAGAGGTGGAGTCCCTGGAGCCGTCCTCTTATAGGGATGCTATCACATGTGCCGAATCTGGACAGTAGATCGCTGCTATGGGTGAGGAGATGAAATCTCTTCACAAGAATCAGACGTGAGAGCCGGTCATGTTGCCTAAAGGCAGGAAGGTTATTGGCTGTAAATGGATCTTCAAGAAAAAAACAGTAATTCCAGGAGTTGAAGGCACGAGATACAAAGCACGGCTGGTTGCTAAAGGTTATAGTCAGAAAGAAGGTGTAGACTACAATGGGATATTCTCACCTGTTGTCAGACATACTTCTATCAGGGTGCTACTTGCTCTTGTAGCACATCAGAATCTAGAGCTCGAGCAACTAGATGTGAAGACTGTTTTTCTCCATGAAGAACTTGAAGAAGACATTCTTATGAGCCAACCAGAGGGATTCTCCATTCCAGGAAAGGAGAATCAAGTTTGCAGTATGAAGAAATCTCTGTATGGCTTGAAGCAGTCTCTCAGATAATGGTACAAGAGGTTCGACAGCTTCAAGATCAGTAAGGGATTCAGTCGAAGTCCCTATGATTGCTGTGTATATCACAAGAAGGTGAATGATGGCTCCACCATCTATCTGCTCTTGTATGTTGATGATATGCTTATTGATGCTAGAGACATGGCAGACATTCAGAATCTGAAGAAGCTCCTCAGTGCAGAATTCGACATGAAAGATCTTGATGCAGCACAGAAGATTCTGGGGATGGAAATTCACGCACAGGATAAACTCTTCTTATCTCAGAAAAGTTATAATGAGAAGATTTTATCCAGGTTTGGAATGTCTGGAGCGAAGCCTTTGAATACTCCATCAGCTGCAAATGTTCATCTTTCTGTTGCCTTTGCACCAAAGTCAGAAGCAGAAAAGGAGTACATGTCTCGGGTTCCATATGCTAGTGCAGTTGGAAGTCTGATGTATGCCATAGTTTGCACAAGACCGGACATTGCTCATGCAGTCAGTGTTGTCAGTAGGTTCATGAGCGATCTAGGAAAGGAGCACTGACAAGCAGTGAAGCGAATTTTTCGGTATCTGAGAGGAACATCTGATATTGGCCTCATCTACAGAAGTGATAAAGAGTGTTTGGTTGCAAGGTACTCAGATTCAGATTATGCTGGAGATGTTGATGGAAGACGATCTATGACAGACTATGTCTTCACTTTGGACAGTTCAGTTATTAGTTAGAAGGCCACACTTCAGCCATCAGTTACATTGTCCACCACAGAGGCTGAATACATGGCACTGACAGAAACTGCCAAGGAAGGCATCTGGTTAAAAGGCTTAGTTGGAGATCTCGGATTACATCAGGAGCAGACTATAGTGCACTGTGACAGTCTGAGTGCAATATGTTTAGCCAAGGATCAAGTACATCATGAAAGAACCAAACACATTTATGTCAGATATCACTGCATCCGCATTGAGAAGAGGATCAAGGTGAAGAAGATTGGCACCGAAGACAATCCAGCTGATATGTTCACCAAATCTATTCCTCATGGCAAGTTCCAACACTGCTTGGACTTGCTTAACATCAATACTTGGTAATAGTCCCGAGGTGGGGCTGGAGGTGGTGTGGCATGGTTTTGTGTCCTCTGAAGATGATTCAAGTCAAGGTGGAGATTTGTTAATAATGCATTGAATCTGAACCCAGTTGGTCCCCCTACATAGTCAAACGCTTCAGCAGAATTTTTAGGGGTATTCTTGATGCGTTAAGATGATGTAGCAAAATAAAATCGCTAGCAAGTGCACTAGTCGCTCAAGTAATATAGTAAATAGGAGTAAGAGTGTCGAACTCATGAGAAATATTATTAATTTAATATCTGAATTTATAAATTAATAAGAGAGAAAAAAAACATGGATTTTGAAAATGAGTTTTAAAAGATAAAGAAAATAAGATAAAGATAAGATAATGGTGTTGAAGTTAGGCCTTAGGATGAAAATAGATCAGGATAAATATTTGAACCATAAAAGATAAATTTAATCTTTAAATATGGATTAGAGTCTCCCTAAAGTAATCTAACATGATTAACTTGTGGTCTCCATGATTGGCATCCCTCAATCTATTCATATAGAATTATCTTAATTTAATAAGAATTGAAGTCTCCACGACTAGTACCCCCAAAATCATATTAAAATTAAGATGCATTAAATTGAATTCTCTAGACTATTAATCCTCCACAAACTGGTATAGATTAATAGACCACACAAACTTGATTCTCCACACACTAGTTATCAAATTTATGTCAATTATTAATTCCAAATAAAATCAATTATAATTAGTATAATAAATTCTGAAATTAAACACTCCACAAATTGGTATAGCCTAATTCAGAAATTTAATTAACTAACATAAAAGCATTAAGCACAATTAATAATTGATCAGAAAAGATTAAAGCAAATAAAATAGGGTCCAAACATTTCCCTTCAATTAATAATCTCCTAAAATAATAATCCTAAAACATAGAGTTCATCCTAGAAATTTCGGAGAGATAAGAAAATACAAATCATAAAAATTGAAAGAATTACACCCAAAATAGAGATCTCGAATCTGGCAAACAGTCGGGCAGCCTCTCGGACTTGATCAAGGTCGCGATCAACCTCCAACCGTCGCACCTCTCTCCTCTTGGTCGTAGCCTGCAGAGCTCACGACTCGTCGTGGAAGAAACCTGAACTTCAGAGCACCAATTGAAACGATGGATTCTTCACGTATTTATAGGGTGTGGACGGCCTTCAATTTGATCTCGACCGTAACATCGTACGGTTGACTTTAAAATTATGAGATAAATTCGGCCAAAGATAAATCCTTTTATCATTACGTCCAAAGATAAATCTTTCTTATCTTTACTCCCTTTGAATCTCGGTCGTAAGGAAAGAACTAAATCTTTACTCCCAAAGAGATAAAATTCCTTTTACTCCCTCCAAATCTCGGCCGTAAGAAAGGAATTTAATCTTGTTACGCCCAAAAGATAAAATCATTCAATTGTTACTCCTTTTGAATCTCGGCCAAAAATCTTCATCTTCATGCCATTACGCCCAAAAGATAAAATTCTTTTATCTTTACCCCTTCAAATCTTAGCCGTAACAACGAAGATTCCATATCATTACCCCCTAGAAATCTTGGCCGTAAGGAACTATTTTCTTTGAATTTTGGCCGTGTTTTGAATTTTCCTGCAAAATAATTATTCAAGTTTAATTAATCCATCCACAATTAAAATATTTAGAGAATTAATAATTAAAATTAATAAATCCAGAATTACGATTAAAAGTGACTAAAAATGATGTATGTCATGATTAAATTACAGAAAAATTAATTAAAATAATAATCTAAAATATGTTATATTTTGCATGCATCAAACTCCTCCAAACTTAAAGTCTTGCTTGTTCTCAAGCAAAAATTCAAAGCAAGGCTCAAGAAAGTTCCATCGTAGCCTCCACATTGTCAACTGACTAATTTTCTCACAAAATTCTTCTACACACCTGCTACTCAGTATCTCACCATTTTCCATGCACTTAGCTTCATAGAGGTTCTGAATGCTACACAAATTTAAACAATCTCAAATTCAGCCTTGTAGAAAAAATAAATTGTCTGTCCAATAATAGCATTAATATTGAACACATAAGTACTAATTGAGCTTAAAACTTTTTCTTTTTCAACTTTATTTTTATTTTCAATGATTTTAAAAGTTCTAATCTTCAAGCAGGATTGCACAAGGAAGTTCATGTAGCGGGCTTTGGATTGATGACTCCCATACCAGATGGCCTTAGGGCAACAGGTGATAAAGCACCCCTCGAGTTTACTTGCCCGAACAACCAAGGTTCTGAATGAAGAGTTCGAACTTAGCCATGATTCAGTACTCATGTGCTTCTCCATATTCCACAAGATGGTCCATGTAGCAGGTTTTCGATCGACGGATCCCAGAGCAGTTGCCCTTAGGTCGCCAGGCATGAACCCCTACGGATCTAATTACCCGAACACATCTTGGTTCCGGATAACACTTTTGTACCTACACATAACTTTATTCATCATTTTTTTTATTTGTTTGTTGGGGTTTAACTAACCTTTCTTTTTTTATAAGCTCAAAAAGTGCTTGATATAGTCAATAAGAAGGCTACTACTAATCAAGACTTAAATTGAAATAAATAAAAAAGGCATGAATATGATTTTGTCGTCTAGTCATTCATAATTCTACTTAGCATGGGCACAAAGTCTATAAGTTTGATACTGAAGTAGCAAGTGATAAGAAAGAAAAGTATTCAAATTTCATCAATTAACGACATGTCTTTGAACTTTTTACTAAAAGATAATTAAAACAGTAAGACAAGAGTTTGTAAGATGGTAGCAAAAATAAATGCATGCAATGGTATTTTTTAGAAAATTTTCAAATTTTTCAATTTTTTTGGATTTTTTTTTTACAAATAGATGCAAACATAAGCAAATAAAAAGAAAGAAACATGCAATGCATGGAATGCAAACTCCCCCAAGCTTGAACCAGACACTGTCCTCAGTGTTAAGCTAGCAAGGGAAAGTGATACATACGTAATAAAAAGGAAAATTAAAGAAATGAAAAATAACGAAAAGGGAAAAAACACAACCGAATTTACTGTCTGCGGGGTGGCGATGGTGGATGGTAGTCGAGATTTCCTTGGCGCATATGATACTCATGGATGCGCCTCGTCATGCGCGCATGCTGATTCTGAAGGGATTCGAAGCGACTCTGACGATCATCCATATTTCTAAAATCAGCTCGAATGTTGGTCAACTCTTGTGCTTGTCAAAGTTGCTCTTCCTGAATAGTGTGCAACTGTCCTGACTAACGAAGTTGTTCTTCTTGAAAAGTGTGAAACTCCCCTGCTTGACGAAGTTGTTCATCATATATTGATTCCCATAAGTTTTACATGGAAGCATAGTCAGGCTGAGGTGGCGGAGGTGGATAGTAAGTCTGCTCTGGGGCTGAAGTAAAAGTGGGCTCCGGTGCTATATAGCGATTCTGCACAGGTTCTTGTAAAGGGACAGATACTTCCATCGAATCGCGTTCCTCATAAGGAGTAGAAGGTATGAACGAGGAATCAGAAGAGCTCTCTTGTGCTGGAGATGAAATCGGAGAAGGCACCGGCATATAAGGTAAATGGACGGATGTGGCATATTGGGAAGCTGCCGGTGATGCAGCCTGAAATCCTTGTGGCTGTTGAAGGTAGGGTTGTGCTGCCGCATAATCAGTAGAATCAAACCAGGAGAAAGGTTCATCCTGGTGTAGCTGTCCGACAGAGGTAGATGGTCCTGCAGGTGGGATTACTGGAGCTATGACCTGCCTAAAAAGGAGTCAATTATTTGGATTAATCGGCGTAAAAGCATCTCGATCTGAGTAGGGCACCTCCTGATTGTGGCCTTTAAAAATAAAAACTTTGATCCCTGAGTTATTGGCCTTCACGAGACCCATAGCTTGAATGGTCCTATGAGTGAGATGAGTGTTTCCTGGCACAGCTTCGAGATCATCCAAGTCAAGTTGTAGGTGCTGAGCGATAGGTGTGAGAAGGGCACCCATATTAATGCTACCGCCACGATGAGTAGTGCGGCACTGGAATCGACGAATGAGGAAGACACCCACATTAACAGGAGTTCTGTGAAGCATGATGTGGATGAGATATAACTCTCCCTCTGAGACGGCACCATCATTATCACTGCGCCCACTTATGGTGTTGCTTAGCATGCGATGGACGTAGCGCAGAACAGGATTCTGAATTGAGCTATCTTTAGCGGTGTTCCAAACCAATCGGTCTTCTTATGTTATCTGTTTCCAAAAAGTTTCAGCATCAAAGTCAGCAGGTACAGAAAGAGATCCATGATTGGGGAATCCATAGATATTATTAATCTCTCCTAAAGTGAGAGTAAATGGCCGTCCATAAAGTTGGAATGAAATGCGGGGCTGATCATAGTTCCTGCCATCTAAATTAAAGACTTTCAGGGATGAGAGAAATTCCATAATTAGTACTTCATAAGTTGGCCACCAAGAATGCATAAAGTCAGATAGTCCAATTTGAGAAAATAATAGATGAATATCTGCAAGTAAATTATACTCCCTCAGCAATTCAGTATCTGAAAATCTGGTGGCATGAATTCGAATCTCACACATATTTTCATATCGAGCTTGATACTCCGGCTTAGTCCAATAATAATCTCCGGGATAGGAGATTAATTGTGAGGGTTGTTGGGCCGGCTGAGCATTTGGATGTCGTCGTTCGTGACGTCCCCTCCATATATTAGCAAATCGCCTCGTCTTGATCTCGGCCGAGGTGATGATCTTGTAGTTTTCGGCCGTAAGAAATGGCGGTGTGGCGATGGGGTTCGGCGCTCGTCTGGGCGTAAGGAGCCAGCTCCGGTGGAAGCTCGGCCGTAATATATGTCGGCTGCAAAGTGGAAAGTCGATGAGGAATCTCGGCCGGAGTCAATGATTGAGTGGATTGTGCCCGTAAGGTGACGACCGTGGTGATGACAGCTGACGTCTCGGCCGTAAGGAGAGAAACTCGGCCGGAGTTTGGCTGTAAGAGAGCGGCGGTGTGATTTCGGCCGTAAAGAAGTCTCGGTGCGCGGTGTTGAGGCTCGGCCGTAACGCAGATTGCGCGGTGGCTCGGCCGTAACGCGCCCGGGGCATAATGAGTCGTCTCCGGTCCGCGTTGTGGAAGACCGGCCGTAAGGAACAGGCGCGGTGCTTTTGGGCGTAAGGATCGGTGGTGACGGTGTTGAGACTTCGGCCGTAGAGGCTTGGCCGTAATGCACAGAGGGCGGTGCGCAGTGTTGACGCTCGGCCATAATGAAGAAAGGGCGAGACGGCGATGATTGATCTGCAACATACGAGAAGGGGGTAAGATTTTATAGATGGATTTATGGGGGTAATACCTGTTCCGACAGCGCGCAGTGAAGGGTCAAATCCGGGCGTAAAAGCATGCATTTTTCCAAGGCACGTCCATGGTCTCCCTGTCATGTCCGAGCTTGACGATTTCCAAGGCACGTCCGTGGTCTCCCTGTCATGTCCGAGCTTGACGATTTCCAAGGCACGTCCGTGGTCTCCCTGTCATGTCCGAGCTTGACGCATGTCCATGTGACAGCTCGGCCGTAATGCAAGGGTGGCAGGGCGTAATAGCCTCGTCTCGCCTTTTCTTCGGTCAGGTGGCGGCCGGTGTGGCATCTCGGCCGTAACGGAAACGGTGCTGGTGGCAGGGCGTAATGAGGGTGGCAGCTCGTCTTGTCATGTCCGTCGGAGTCATCGAGGTGATTCTCAGCCGTAACGGAAACGTGGCGTAATAGTATCTTGTCGTTTAGCCTTGTGTTTCCCAATTCATGCATGGTGCATTGCTCGGTCGACGTATGATTATCCGAATTCCGCTCGGTGCACAGAAAGAAATATCGATTAGATGACTCGATATAAAATAAAATGCCTAATTAAAATAAAACTATCTCCCAAACTAAGATATTAATTAACAACTAATTAGACTAATCTAAAGAAATAATAAAAAGGATAAAAATAGTTCTGATTTATAGTCGTCAGCTTGACTTAGTTCTGATGAAAATTTCACACATCATAGAGAGTAATCATAGAAAGGTTATGATAATAAGTGCCACCATGATAAAGTTTCAATCTATGTCCATTCACTTTGAGTCTTTGTTTTTTGTCTAATGATTCAATCTCAAAAGTTCCATAGGGTGAACAATTAATTATAACATAAGGTCCGGTCCATCTTGATTTAAGTTTTCAAGAAATAATCTGAGTTTGCTATTATAAAGAAGTACTTGTTGACCAGGTAAAAATTTTTTTTGTTTAATGTGCATGTCATGTAAATTTTTTGTGCGTTCTTTATATAGCTTGCTGTTTTCGTATGCATAGTGTCTAAATTCATCAAGCTCATTTAATTGTAATAACCTTTCAGATTGTGATGATTTAAGATTCATATTTAAAAATTTTGTTGCCCAATAAGCCTTGTGTTCTAGTTCCACAGGAAGATGACATGCTTTTCCAAAAACTAATTTATAAGGAGAAGTACCTATGGGTGTTTTAAAAGCAGTCCTATATGCCCAGAGTGCATCATCTAATTTCAAAGACCAATCCTTTCTAGATGAATTTACAATTTTCTCTAGAATCCTTTTTATCTCTCTATTTGAAATTTTAATCACTTGTCCACAAGATTGAGCATGATATGGTGTACTAAAAAAATGTTTGACTCCAAATCTATTAAGAAGAGTTGACATTATTTTATTACAGAAATGTGTTCCATTGTCACTTATGATAGTCCTAGGTGTTCCAAATCGAGTAAAAATATTTTTTCTTAGAAAGTTGGCAACTACCTTGGCCTCATTTGTTGGTGTGGCTACAGCTTCTACCCATTTGGAAACATAATCAACCACTACTAAGATGTATTGGTTGTTAAAGGATTTAGGGAATGGTCCATAAAGTCAATGCCCCAAACATCAAAAATATCACACTGTAAAATATTTGTGAGAGGCATTTCATCTCGACGAGAAATATTACCTGTCCTTTGGCATTTGTCACAATACTTATATTAGTTTCTTGCATCTTTGTAAATGGTTGGCCAATATAGTCCACATTCAAGTACCTTAGCCGCTGTTCGATTGGGTCCAAAGTGACCTCCAGCTTGTCCATCGTGGCAATGACTTAGGATATTATCAATCTCATCTTCGTGAACACATCTTCGAACTACTTGATCTGCACATAATCGAAAAAGGTAAGGATCTTCCCAGTGATAATTCTTGACATCAGATAAGAATTTCCTTTTTTGATGAGTGGTCATGCCCTTTGGAATGTAATGTCCTGCAAGGTAATTAGCAAAATCAGCGAACCATGGTGTAGTGTCAGAAATTTGAAAAATTGTAAAGATAGAAAAAAGTTTCTCGTCTGGGAATTCTTCAAGTATGTCTGTGACTTCTCTTGGAGATGGCTCCAAACGAGATAGGTGATCAGCTAATAAGTTTTCAGTCCCTTTTTTGTCTTTTACTTCCACATCGAACTCTTGCAAAAGTAGTATCCATCGGATTAGTCTAGGTTTGGCATCTTGTTTGCTCATCAAGTGCTTGATGGCTACATGTTCTGTATAGATAATAATTTTTGAACAAATTAGATATGATCTAAACTTGTCAAAAGCAAAAATAACAGCAAGAAACTCCTTCTCTGTTATTGCATAATTTAGTTGGGCAACATTCAATGTTCGGCTTGCATAATATATAACATGAAATGTTTTATCTTTTCTTTGCCCTAAAACAGTTCCTACGGCACCATCACTCGCATCACACATCAACTTGAATGGTAAAGACCAGTCTGGTGCTACAACAACAGGGGCAGAAATTAGCATTTCTTTTAACAAATTAAAAGCAGCAAGACATTCTGAATCAAAATCAAATTTTGTGTCCTTAGCAAGAAGATTAGTTAAGGGTTTAGCCATTTTCAAAAAATCTTTGATAAAACGGCGATAAAATCCTGCGTGCCCAAGGAAGCTTCGAATGCCCTTCACATTGGTTGGAGGAGGCAGATTTGCAATAACATCTATCTTGGCCTTATCCACTTCAATTCCTTTTTCTGAGATTTTGTGGCCAAGAACTATACCCTCCTTAACCATGAAGTGACATTTCTCCCAGTTAAGGACCAAATTCGTTTCTTCACATCTCTGCAAAACTAGAGATAAGTTATCCAAACAGTTATTAAAAGAGCTACCAAAAAGTGTAAAATCATCCATGAAAACTTCGAGTATCTTCTCATTCATATCTGCAAAGATTGACATCATGCATCTTTGTAATGTTGCTGGAGCGTTGCATAGACCAAATGGCATCCTTCTATAGGCAAACGTTCCATATGGACATGTGAACGTTGTCTTTTCTTGATCCTTAGGTGCTACTGCTATTTGATTGTATCCAGAATAGCCATCTAGAAAACAATAATAACTATGACCTACAACACGCTCCAACATTTGGTCAATAAAAGGTAATGGAAAATGATATTTGCGGGTAGCATCATTAAGCTTCCTATAGTCTATACAGACTCTCCAACCTGTAACTGTTCTTTGAGGCACCAATTCATTATTTTTGTTACTTACCGCAGTGATTCCTCCTTTCTTAGGGACTACCTGCACAGGACTTATCCATGAACTATTAGAAATGGCATATATAATACCTGCATCAAGGAGTTTGATGACCTCCTTTTTCACAACTTCCCTTAAAATTGGGTTAAGCCTTCTTTGATATTGAGCAATTGGTTTGGTATTGTCCTCCATCAAAATCTTGTGCATGCAAACGGTAGGAGAGATGCCCCTGACATCTGAAATAGACCAAGCGATTGCTTTCTTGTGTTGCCTTAATACTTCCAAAAGTTTATTCTCCATGTCATCTGTCAAGTCAGCAGATATGATAATTGGGTAAGTGTTATTTTCAAGAAAAGCATATCTTAAATGAGATGGAAGTTCTTTAAGTTCGAATTTTGGAGGACAATCCAATTTTTCAATTTCGTCCTCGAGTGTCTCTGTTGTTATTGGCACATTGTCCTCTCCCACAATTTCTCTAGAATCCTCCATCATTTCCAAAGCTTCCTTAGCATATGGATCTGAAACAAAATCTGCAACAATATCATCAAAAGCATCAGTCGTGTCATCTTCTAAAGAATCAATAGCATAACAGGATGAGTGATCAAAAGGTTGTTTGAGAGAATTTTTTATATTAAAAGTGATGTCTTCGTTGTTGACGCGAAGTGTGAGCATCCCTTGTTGAACATCTATAAGTGCATTTCCTGTGGCTAGAAATGGTCTCCCGAGGATGATAGGGATTTTTTCATCTGTCTTCATATCCAGAACAATAAAATCTGCAGGAAAAATAAATTTATCAACTTTTACCAAAACATCTCTTAATATTCCTTGGGGTCTCTTGCATGAAGAATCTGCAAATTAAAGAGTAATGCTTGTTTCTTCTAGTTCTCCATAACCTAGCTGCACAAATATAGAGTAAGGCATTAAACTTATACTAGCACCAAGATCACATAAAGCTTGTGCACAAAAGAATTTTCCTATATTGCAAGGTATGGTGAAGGTTCCCGGATCTTTCATTTTTCTAGGTATATCTCGATCATAAATGGCACTACACTCCGATGTCAACATTACTCTCCCAGTGTTTTCAAACTTTCTTTTTGAGGATAATATATCCTTCATGAATTTAGCATAGCTCGGCGTCATCTGTAAAGCTTCATGAAAGGGAATGTTAATAGATAATTGCTTCAGAATATCAAGAAAGCGAGAAAATTGCTTATCTAACTATTCTTTGCGAAATTTCTGTGGATAGGGCAGATCCTTTATGTTGGTATTTTTTGAATTGTTAGTTTCTCTTTTCTTCAGATTGATATCTACAGTAGTCTGATCTTGTGTCTTTGATGCTTCAGTTTCTTCTTTATGATCAATTACTCCTGGCGGGGAATCTGATCTCAGACTTCTCAATTATTTCCCACTTCTAAGAGTCACAGCTTTGGTCTCTTCTTTAGGATTTTTCTCTGTATTGCTTGGAAGAGTCCCTGGTGCACGTCCTGCCATCATATTGGCCATTTGCCCTAATTGCATTTCTAAATTCCTGATTGTAGCATCTTGATTGTTTGCCCTTGTTTCCATTGTCTTCTGCATGGTTTGCATAGTATCAATAACTCTTGCCATCATCTCTTCCATGGGATTAGTCGATTGTTGGACAGGAGCTTCTTGTTGCCTTCTCAAAAGTGTATAATTTTGTGGATGAGCTTGATTCTGAAATTTCTCAAAAACTTACCCATGATTTGACCTGTAAGGAAACTTCTGATTGTTCCTCCAACCATAGTCATTATTCCTGAAAAATGGATTGAAGACAAAGTTAGCATTTTCAATATGATCAGGATTAGAAATGTTACCTTGAGGACAATAATTGCTCGCATGTCCTCCTCCACAGTTGTTGCACACCATTAATGATATCATCTGCTCAAATTTTTGATTAAGTGACTCCAGCTGAGTCACTACTTCAGAAGAATTTTTACTTTCTGTAGCATGCACATCATGAGTTCGGCGAGATGGTCTCCTTTCTTGGTTCGACTTGAGGGCTACAGCTTCAATTATATCTTGTATCTCACTAGGACGTTTAGATCCTAGCACTGTCCCTTCTGCTGATTGGTCGAGTTTGTCTTGATCTGCAGGTCGTAATCCATGATAGAAATCTTCCATCACTTGCCACTTTGAAATTCTGTTGTCAGGAACTCTAGCTAATAGTTCTTTATATCGTTCCCATGCCTCATATAATGTCTCGTTATCGTCTTGAACAAATGCCCTCAATTCTCTTCGATATTTGTCTGCCTTTTGTGGTAGACAATATTTTCCAACAAACTTTTCTACCAGCTCCAACCAAGAATGAATCGATCCTGCAGGCAAAGTTTTAAACCAAGTGGAAGCTTTGTCACGTAAAGATTGAGGAAATAATAATAAACGAATAACTTCATAAGAAACATTATTATTTCTAAAGGTGCTCAGAGTAGCAAGAAATTTGTCAAGGTGATCATGGGGGTCTTCATGAAATCCTCCTCCAAATTGGGATGCTTGTATCATCCTCACGATTGCGGGATTTATCTCAAAATTATTTGCGTTAATATCAGGCAGCACTATGCATGATTCTCGGTCACTGTATCTGGCCGAGACATATTCTCTCATAGAAAGTTCTGCTTCATCTTCTCGTCGATTATTATGTGGTGGAACCAGTTCATTTTGTTGCTCCAGTCTCTGATTGTTGCTTGCTTGTTCCGCCATTTTTCTTATATTTCTTCGTAATCGACAATAGGTTCTTTCAATTTCAGGATCAAATTCCAACAGTGGATTTGAACTCCTAGTGCGCTTATCAGAAGATTCCAGGATTGGTTGTGATTTAATTTTCAATTAGTACCTGCAACAACCAATTTTCAGTAAGATAAAAGAATAAAATGAAAATATGTACAAGAAGAAAGAAATTCAGATACTAGGTCACCAAGAAATAAGATTTAAATTGATAAAAAATCTTTTGGTGTTATCGAGTATTCATTAGGTCATCAAAATTAATGTCCGAGAGAAATTAACCTAATTACTGCCACTAACATTCACAGAAAAATTATCAAATACGGCGAAAAATCAAAATTCGAAAACCAATTCAAATGTCAAACATTAATATCGACCGAAAGTAAATCACTTAGATGGTCGTAAAAATCAAGCACTCGTTCGACCGTAAAAACCATGAAACAGTGTCGAAAGAATTAATCAACTCCTCGCATATAAAACTCTAGGTGTAAAGAATTGAAGTCAACAACCTTTGGCCGAAATAAAAATCGAACGAAATGTCGATAAATGAATCATTACGGCAGAGGAAGAGGACAATTCATATCGGCCGTAAATCGATGAAAATTAAGTCGAACGTGATCGTTGATGGCCTGAGAAAGAAAAATTCACAAATAAACTGGCCGAAAAGGTCGTAAGATGGCGTAAAAACAAATGTTCAGAAATTTATCGGCCGCAAAACAATTCGATCGTGAAGTTTCAGCCGTAAAACTCAGATTAAATTTGCCAGCCGCAAAATATAAGCAAAGACTTTTGCGGTGTAAAAGATTTTTTCGAGATTATTAAAGCCGAAAGAGGTCAAATCAATAATAATTTTACGGCCGCAAAACCATGATATTAATTCTCGGCCGTAAAAAGAAAGATCCGGATGAAGTGAATTTCAACCGTAAAGATAAAAATTGTCAATTAAGCCGAAATGAGATCACATCGGCCGAGATGAAGTCAACATGATTGGCTGTAATGCAAAATAGGGTTTCAGCCGAAATAAAGTTGAATGAAACTTGAGAATATTACCCCAACTCTTACGTCGACAATTGAATCATTACGGCCGAAAGTGAATTAAGAAGATTCTTTACGGCCGTAAAACAACGAAATCAAATCAAATAGAACAAACCACTTTGGCCAAAACGAAATCAAATCCATGACGTAAAACAACGTTCGGATAAAAATATTACGGCCGTAAAAATTGAAAGTTTAGAACTCAGAAATCATTCATTGCGAGACCGTAAAATTAATAAAGCCGACACATTAAATCTCGGTCGTAAAATCATAAGTCGACAGTGTAATTCGGAAATTCCAATCGACGTCGGATTTTAAACCGAAAGTAGACAAATTTAAAAAATTATCGTGACATTTATCTGCAAAAGAAAAAATGTCAATTTATTCACAAAAATAATTAAAACAATTAATACATATTTATAAAGAATTATTTACACTTTATTTACATCTCCTAATAATTCATAAAAATCAGAAATTAATTAATAAAATATACCCCGGCAACGGCGCCAAAAACTTGATGTGTTAAGATGATGTAGCAAAATAAAATCGCTAGCAAGTGCACTAGTCGCTCAAGTAATATAGTAAATAGGAGTAAGAGTGTCGAACCCACGAGGAATATTATTAATTTAATATCTGAATTTATAAATTAATAAGAGAGAAAAAAAAATATGGATTTTGAAAATGAGTTTTAAAAGATAAAGAAAATAAGATAAAGATAAGATAATGGTGTTGAAGTTAGGCCTTAGGATGAAAATAGATCAGGATAAATATTTGAACCATAAAAGATAAATTTAATCTTTAAAGATGGATTAGAGTCTCCCTAAAGTAATCTAACATGATTAACTTATGGTCTCCACGACTGGCGTCCCTCAATCTAATCATATAGAATTATCTTAATTTAATAAGAATTAAAATCTCCACGACTGGTACCCCCAAAATCATATTAAAATTAAGATGTATTAAATTGAATTCTCTAAACTATTAATCACTCCACAAACTGGTATAGATTAATAGACCACACAAACTTGATTCTCCACACACTAGTTATCAAATTTATATCAATTATTAATTCCAAATAAAATCAATTATAATTAGTATAATAAATTCTGAAATTAAACACTCCACAAATTGGTATAGCCTAATTCAGAAATTTAATTAACTAACATAAAAGCATTAAGCACAATTAATAATTGATCAGAAAAGATTAAAGCAAATAAAATAGGGTCCAAACATTTTCCTTCAATTAATAATCTCCTAAAATAATAATCCTAAAACATAGAGTTCATCCTAGAAATTTCGGAGAGATAAGAAAATACAAATCATAAAAATTGAAAGAATTACACCCAAAATAGAGATCTCGAATTTGGCAAACAGTCGGGCAGCCTCTCGGACTTGATCAAGGTCGCGATCAACCTCCAACCGTCGCACCTCTCTCCTCTTGGTCGTAGCCTGCAGAGCTCACGACTCGCCGTGGAAGAAACCTAAACTTCAGAGCACCAATTGAAACGATGGATTCTTCACGTATTTATAGGGTGCGGACGGCCTTCAATTTGATCTCGACCGTAACATCGTACGGTTGACTTTAAAATTATGAGATAAATTCGGCCTAAGATAAATCCTTTTATCATTACGCCCAAAGATAAATCTTTCTTATCTTTACTCCCTTTGAATCTCGGCCGTAAGGAAAGAACTAAATCTTTACTCCCAAAGAGATAAAATTCCTTTTACTCCCTCCAAATCTCGGCCGTAAGGAAGGAATTTAATCTTGTTACGCCCAAAAGATAAAATCATTCAATTGTTACTCCTTTTGAATCTCGACCAAAAATCTTCATCTTCATGCCATTATGCCCAAAAGATAAAATTCTTTTATCTTTACCCCTTCAAATTTTAGTCGTAACAACGAGATTCCATATCATTACCCCTAGAAATCTCGGCCGTAAGGAACTATTTTCTTTGAATTTCGGCCGTGTTTTGAATTTTCCTGCAAAATAATTATTCAAGTTTAATTAATCCATCCACAATTAAAATATTCAGAGAATTAATAATTAAAATTAATAAATCCGGAATTACGATTAAAAGTGACTAAAAATGATGCATGCCATGATTAAATTACAGAAAAATTAATTAAAATAATAATCTAAAATATGTTATATTTTGCATGCATCAATTCTGTATGTGATTCGCATTTGATTTATTTCCTTATCACGAGATATGTGTCATATTTTTAGGAGATTTATTTAGAGTCTCAGTCCGTATGTAATTTCTATCATCTGTCAAATGGAGTGCCTATATAAACTCCCTAGGGGTCTAAACAGAGGCTCATCCTTGTAATCATCGTTATTCCATAACAAAGAGCCGCCGCTGTTTTTCCTCTTCGCTTTCTTCTGTATTTCGTGTGATCCCTCTCCCTCTTTTCGTAACGGTTAATGATGTCTTGAATCCTATTTCAATTAGAAACTCAAGACACTCCAAAATAAAAGATGTTCTCACACTACGACGAGAGTCTCAATGGTGTGTTTGTATTTGATTCAAAATTAATTTATTTTTTCATTATGAGATAAATGTCTTATTTTTATATGGTGAACTTACAATAAACTAGAAGTCTGGAGCGAACTGATAGCGGAATTCGAGGAGAAATGATTTCCTTAATCAAGGTACAAACATCGCTGTGTCCAAGGACAGGAGCTTTGCCTAGGTTGAGAACTTTTCTTTTGAATTCATTTCCTTGCTAAGTTTAGAAAAGATTTTATAATGTCCCCTCAAAAAAGGATTTTATAAACATTTCACACTACTTTATATAAAACGGCAACATGCTAAGTCTAAAAAAGATCTTATGGTCATTTCACACTACTACATATAAAAGGGCAACATGTTGCACGGAGAAAACCACTTGTCATGTGAAAGATGTGAACTCGTCTATAATTCTTATTGTCTATAAAATGAAGTGTCTAAATAAACTCTCAAATAATCTAAACAGAAAGAAAATTTCTCAATTTTTTTGATAGAAATCCTAACATATATGACGCAAAGAAAGTCATTGCTTTTAGTCAAAAGGCACCCACATCCATGTCGTCATTAAATTAAACTTGCACCAATACGAAGCGCTGAAAGTACTCAAATTTCCTAAAGAAAAATACTGCAAAATGAAATCAAACTGAAAACTTGAAGGAAAACAACTAGAATATATAAAAATAATTCTTATGAATTGAAATATCTAATGTCACATGTTTAAGCATCCCCGGAGATGGTGATGTATAACTAATAGTTAATTAAAGAAAACGAAAGGTGTTGCAACGGATAGCACGCGGAAGATCACGTAGAAAGGAACAAGCACGACATTGGTTCATCCTTAATTACCACCACGTCTTCATTCAACGATGTTATTTAATTCGCCTCTTAGAGAACTACAAATAGGATACTTATTGATAATATTCAAATTCTAACTCTCTGAAACTCATATATTTTACACAATACACAACTAAAAGATGACAGGCATAAGATTGGAAACTAAGTTTGAACGATTGTAATATTCTCTTGTGTTAAGTTAGTTTCTGTACTAGAGATATTACACACGAAAACTTTAAGATGATACAAAATTTTATTAGATAAAAAATATAAGAGCATTATAAATTAGTGAGACACGAGACTTTTAAAATGGGAGAACGCTTTTTATTTTGAAGCATCTTGAGCTCCAAACGCTTCACCGTATTATTAACATCTCATATGAAATGTTTCGTTGTCGTCCAAAAAAAATTATGATATCTTTGCATTTGTAGTATTTTTTAAGCCCATCAAAAGTAGACTCACGATGGACTTTCTAACGCTTCCAAAAGCTGCCGGGAATGTCAAATATATTGTCTAAATAAAATAAAAATAAGGAAATGGAGAGTTCTGACCAAATATGTTACAAGTTAAATTTCAAAACAAAAGGTCTCTGCATATCTAGAATGAAGTTATTAAGTTTGTTCTACGACTACCATAACGGGGGAAGGTGTCTCACTGATATAGAATTCGCCGTGGAACGAGTCACAAGTCACAACCACAAAGTCAGTCAAACCTACCACATGATGCGTGATATAGAAATTTGCCTTGTTACATCAATTAATTTCTTTTTATTGTCAGTCTCATGCAGGAGAAGCCAAATTGATGACTTAATTCGGGTGACATTTTGCACTGTGATTAATTAAAAATTGACCCATTATGGAATTCAACTAATTCCGATTTGGTTGGTTCTATATCACTTAACTGACACAAATAAGACTAGAGAAATATTGTAGAACTCGATGCTTAAGCTCAAACCTGCCACTAAATTAAAGACGATAGCAGCATTGAATTTGAGACTCGGATGACATATATGCATGCGTGCCGGATTCTGCTGACCTATAAATAACTCACCTCCGCAACTCCGAATACACAATCGATTCTTCCCTAACATTTTACCTTTCTCCGTGTCATCGAACACTGCCTCATCTTGCTACAACCCAATGGCGATTCATCATAACACGATGAAGCTGCTGTTAAGTGTGAGCCTCGTCCTCGCCGGAATCTTTGCCGCCAAGGCCCAAAACTGCGGCTGCGACTCCAGCCTTTGCTGTAGCAAGTATGGCTACTGCGGCACCGGGGACGATTACTGCGGGGACGGGTGCCAGTCAGGTCCGTGTTACTCAAGCACTCCCTCTAGCGGCGGCGGCAGCGTGGCCAACATCGTGTCGCAGAGCTTTTTCGACGGGATCATTAACCAGGCCGACGGCGGGTGCGCCGGCAAGGGGTTCTACACGCGTTCCGCGTTCTTGGACGCGGCCAACTCCTACTCAAGTTTCGGTACTGGTTCCAACCCCAAGCAAGAGATGGCCGCCTTCTTCGCTCACGTCACGCATGAAACTGGACGTACGTCTCTCTCTCTCTCTCTCTCTCTCTCTCTCTCTCTCTCTCTCTCTCTCTCTCTCTCTCTCTCTCTCTCTCTCTCACTCACTCTCTCTCTCTCTGATGGTTTATACTTTATATAACCATCGTGTGCAGATTTCTGCTATATAGAGGAGATCAACAAAGACACCTACTGCGACTCCAACTATCCGTGTGCATCCGGGAAGCAGTACTACGGGCGCGGCCCCCTTCAGTTGACGTGGAACTACAACTACCAGGCCGCCGGTCAGAGCATCGGGTTCGACGGCATAAACGATCCGGAGATCGTGGCGACCGACGTGACCACTTCCTTCAAGACGGCGGTGTGGTTCTGGGTGAACAACGTGGAGTCGGTTCTGGGGCAAGGCTTCGGTGCCACGATCCGCGCCATCAACAGCATCGAATGCGACGGGGGCAACTCGGCCGCCGTGAACGCGCGCGTCGGCTACTACCAAGACTACTGCAGTCAGCTGGGCGTCGACCCCGGGAGCAACCTCTACTGTTGAGCGTTGCACTCTCAAAGCAACGTACGCATGCATTTGCCTCACCTGCAGGATCGCTAGCTGGTTGAAAGCTAATTCCAAATAAAATAAATAAATAAAATAAGAGGCAAATATAATTTTAATTTAGGAATACTTGGAATATGTCAACTTTTATGATTTGAACAATTGCTCTGGATGAGATCTGCTTTATATGGAAAGAGAATTATTGCTGAAAAGTAGAGCGGGAATCCGGGAACTCCATATTTCATATTTTTTGGGGTTCTAGTACAAAGAAAAAAAAAGTCTAAAAAATTATGAACCGAATTGCACTATAAAAAGTGGTGACTTGGGACAGATATTACTGCTACAAATTTCTTACAGGATCAATCAAATTTAATAAAAGGACTTCCGATCTAAGTTTGCCATGTGAAAGGGCTCCTTACAAAATTTTATTTCGTCACAAGTTGAGATGACCGTAATTTCCATCTCATACGTACTGGGGCAGACTCGTCCACGTCTGAAACAACTGTAGACCACGTAGTTCGCAACAATGCGGAAAATTTTTTAATATATTTTTAGAAAAATTATAATTGAAATAAGAATAAAATTTAATAAAAAAAATACTTTATTAAAATTACGTAAAATTTAATAAAAAAAATACTTTATTAAAAGGAAAAATATTTTTAAAATTGACTGAAAGAGGTAAATGTTTCTTCTGAATGCATAAAGTTCTTGGGATTGTTGAATTCGTTATTGTCATTCCGTATTTTTTTTTTCACCGATTTCGCAAAACGAAACTATCATAAAAATAAAAAAAAAGTTTGATACGAAAGTTCGTCGATGATGTCGTCATCTTGCCATGGCCTCTTAAGTTACATTATTATCCCTTTCTTATTGCTCTATTGTTGATATTTTTATTAACATTGTTGAGGCCTATGTTGTGAAAGGAAAAAAATAATTGAACAAGGAAAAAAAAGCCAAACAGATAAGGAAGATGTAATAATTCACGTAGAAATAAAAAATTGCGCCTACCATCCTCAAAGGTATTTCGCCAATCCAGACTATTTCACCCATTTGATAGGGTTTTGTTAAAATCAAAACGTGGTAAATATTTTTTTCATTAGCGTTTACACAAATACGGGGAGAATTACCAAAAGATCATTTTGAGCATTATAACTAATATAAATCAGACTGAAAAGTATTTTTAAGTCATGCACTGCACAGAAACGAAAAGACATTTGAGGAACTTACTAATATAATTTTGCCACTCGTAGCTTATATGAATCCAATCTTTACATATATATCTTTAGGCTTAAAGCGCAAAGCCAAATTCAAATGGGTGATTTCAAAATAATTTTTGCACGCCTTTCTTGGACGAGGGAAGTGATGCCGTTGGCCGTTTGGTTGCGGAATAATCGTTAGAATATCGTATTATTTTCAAAATATAATCAAATGCGTGATGGAATTGAAATAAGTTAATCAAACTTTGAAAACTACGAAACCACCACCTCAAAGTTGATAATGCCGTCGTTTTTAACCATGCGAAGATAATATAAATATTCTTCTAAAAAACCGAATATCTATATTCTCATTCTTTTCAAAAATTTTAATCATATTTTATCTTTAAAATTTTAATAAAATATTATTATATTAATATTTTTATTATTATTATAACATTAAACGTCAACTCTAAATGATAAAATATTTTAATTTTAAAATATTATAGTTTAAAAAATTATTCTCTTCAAATCAAACAGAAAATAGAATAAAAATATATTTACTTTTTGTAGAATATGCTATTAAATTTTATTCCGTAATCAATTGGCGAACTGCATGCATGACGGGTAAATTACACGAATGATCCCCCAACTTTGAGTCGATTTTCAATTGGTCCCCCAACTTCATTTTATAACCAGAACGTCCTTCATCTTTCAGTTTCTTGCACGCTTAGTCCTCTTGACCGGTGATAGTGGATTTTCCGGTTGCTTTGCTTATGTGACAAATTTTCTCTCTCCTCCACGTCATTTTATATCTGCCACGTCATTATAAAAATTAAAAAAGAATAATAATAAAGAATGAAATTTCCACGTCATTAAAAAAATTTTAAAAATAAAAAAAATCGAGAGAGCTACGGTCTCTCTCCCGCGCGGCGGGAGAGAGAGGGGTCGCCCCCCTCTGCTCGAGCTCCGTCGAGCTCGCCGGAGCTCGAGCGGCCGGAGAGAGAGAGGGCGGCGGTCGTCGCCCTCTCTCTCTCTCCAGGCGCTCGAGCTCGAGCAGAGGGGGCGACCGCCCCCCCTCCCTCTCTCTAGAGAGATCGAGCTCCGGCGAGCTTGGCAGAAGGGGGTGACCGCCCCCAGCGTGGGAGAGAGAAGGAGGGGCGCGGTCGCCCCCCTTTCTTTCTCTCTCCAGCCCCTCGAGCTCCGGCGAGCTAGAGTAGAGGAGGGCGACCGCTCCCTCCTTCTCTCTCTTGATTTTTTTTATTTTTAAAATTTTTTTAATGACGTAGAAATTTCATTCTTTATTATTATTATTTTTTTAATTTTTATAATGATGTGGCAGACATAAAATGACGTGGAGTAGAGAGAAAATTCGCCACATAAGCAAAGCAATTGGAAAATCCACTATCACCGGTCAAGATGACTAAACGTGCAAGAAACTGAAAGATGGAGGACGTTCTGATTATAAAATGAAGTTGGGGGACCAATTAAAAATCGACTCAAAGTTAGGGATCATTCGTATAATTTACCCCATGCATGACTTACTGGGTAAAAATAAACTTTCTGTTAGCCATCAACTTTTTGGGTAAAAATAAATATATTGGGGTAAAAGTAGCCTCGAAGCACTCTTGAACCGGTCGCCACTGATCTAGCTCCTCAATTTGGACTGTCCCTCATTAAATCCATAGGGCACTGCATGCATGACTTACTATTTAGGTAGTCTTCATAAAACACTTATTTATATGAGTAATTTGATTGCTGCAGTAGTATGCTCATTTTTCTTTCTATTTTAAATATGTAGTACTAAACGATTTAATCTTTGTCAATCTTTAACCCACTAATACATCTGAACCTAAAATATTTTCGGAAACTTAATTGCGTTACTTCAACAATCAACGTTAATAATAATAATAATAATAATAATAATAATAATAATAATAATAATAATAATAATAATAATAATAATAATAATAATAATAATAATATCAGCTAATTTTATTTGATTAGGAGCAATCAGACAATAATTTAAAAAATTACTATGATAATTCAGCTAACATTATGTATCCAAGATTTAAATTTGAATAAATTAATTTTTAAGATCAAATCATTGTTGTTCACTTTAACCTAATTTTGAACTACTTATAACAAATATTTTCCAATATGGAAGTCAGTTATTTTGAATTTTTTTCCATATTATCAAATAAAATTTAAACAAAAGGAAAAAATCATAAGATACAGAACTAAATTATATCTTTACATTTCATAAAAAATGTTATTGCAAAAGGATGAGAAAAATATATGAGGAAGAAGTAAAAGTAGGAACTAATCGAAGTAATATATGCATGGGATGATATTTGATAAGGATAAGATATCCAAATAGAGTAATAAGAATTGACGTAGCACTAACAGACAATTAAAAGGCCAACCACATCCAAATCTTCCAACCACACAAAGAGTCAATGCCCATATGGTCACCTCCCTTTGGAATTTTCTCGGCATTTTTCCTGCCTATCTGAACTAACGACTTTGACCGGCACGTCCCAGCTGCGACAGAAGAAAAAACTTGTAGCATGTTAGTCTATGAGTTACTTAAATATTAATTCTCTTAATTAGTTGAAGAATATATAATGTTTCCAAAATTCATTTACAAAAGTAAACCTAATTTTTCAACAAGAAAAATGTATACGTAGAGCATTTGTGTAGAGCAGATGTAAAGCATTAGTTTTACTTATTAAATTAACAAAATAATTATATATTAATTTAAAATATATGTTATATAGTAAAGGTGATTAAAATTAAGATTATCAGATTATCCAATCATCGTGATCAAGTCACGTTAATAAATATGACTAATTAATTTATTTAACCTTAGATGATATATTTTTATTATCAAATTATTCAAATAAATATATATTATTTCATTTAAGGAGTATATAATTAATTTGATGATGAATTATAAGGTGTTGTTTGGTTTAAGAATAAAGTGAAGAATAGACTCCTATTCTAATTTTTTTTTGCCAAACACATGATTTATTCTGCAGTAAAGATGACACTTTTGTCATTTTTAAAAGAAATTATACTTGTCAATAGTAACTTTTTGAAAGATAAATAATTCCACCTTTTGGTTGGAATTAGTTTTCTCCATTTAATGTGTCAAAACATAATTATTCTATTAAAATAAAGATCTTAAACTTGAGAATAATTATCCACCAACCAAACAACACCTAAATTAATTAAGTGATAAGAAATAAACACTTTATACAAAAAGTGTAGAGCGGAACGATCTATATACTCATTAACCATTTTTTTTAATTAGTTTTCAATATGTTCTTTAGCATATTATTTAATATTCAGGTATAGAAAAGTACTCTCCGGAAAAGTAATAATAAAATATCTGTGGCATAAAATTAAGAAATAAAGTAAGATTATGCAAATAATACTGGGATAAGGGAAGCAACCTATCTTTTTTGTAAACATGATGTCGTTTCTGTAATATTGGTAGCTAAAATTTTGAAGATATTCAATGTGTTATTACGTTTCTTAAACTTAAAACCACATTGTTTCTAATATTATAGTATACATGTACAAAGTTTAAAGATGAGAAAAGAAAAAAAAATTGTGAGCCAACTCAAAGTTGGAAAGATCTCGCACATGTCGTATATTTATTTTGGGCAATGTTATATTCTTCTAATCGTCCTTCTAACAATTCTTCTAACATTTCACAATGATATATAATTTTATCAATTTTTTTGAATGTTTTATACATGTGAATATTAAGAACATTTTTAGAAGGATGAATTAGGAGCATTTATTTTATGTATCTGTCGAAAAGTTGACGGCCCCAAAAATGAAAGACCCATGTCCCATCCAGATCCGGTCTTCTAGATATCTAAGTCGTGTTCATAATAAATAAGACTACGACCCGGGACTCGGTCTTGGAAAAAATTGGCACTGCGAGGCCGGTGCCAAAGCCTGTCACGCAAGTGCACCGCGCCCGCCCATTAAATACCGCACGCCCGCTGCTCCAACTTCGCCGCTTCCCTTCCAGCCGCACCGCCTGCAGCACTTCATCATCACCATAGCAGGATGAAGCTTCTGCTGAGCCTAACCTTCCTCGTCGCCGGCATGGTCTCCGCGAGCGCCCAAAACTGCGACTGCGCCTCCGGCTTTTGCTGCAGCAAGTGGGGCTACTGCGGCACCAGCGATGCTTACTGCGGAGACGGCTGCCAGGCGGGTCCCTGTTACTCAAGTGGAGGTGGTGGCGGAGGCGGAGGCGGCGGCGGCGTGGCGGGCATCGTGAGCTTCTTCAACGGGATCATCAACCAGGCCGCTGGCTCGTGCGCGGGGAAGAGCTTCTACACGCGCTCGGCTTTCTTGAGCGCTGCGAACTCCGACTCGAGCTTCGGCACGGGGTCCAACGCCAAGCAAGAGATCGCTGCTTTCTTCGCGCATGTCACGCATGAGACCGGACGTACGTTCTCCGTTATCGTTGTTGCTCTCTCTCTCTCTCTCTCATCCCTCTCGTACTTACTTTATATGAATGTTGTGTAGATTTCTGCTACATCGAAGAGATCAACAAAGCCACCTACTGCGACTCGCGCTACCCCTGCGCCGCCGGCAAGCAGTACTACGGCCGCGGGCCGCTTCAACTGACGTGGAACTACAATTACCAGGCCGCCGGGCAGAGCATCGGTTTCGACGGCATAAACAACCCGGACATCGTGGCGAGGGATGTCACCACCTCCTTCAAGACCGCCCTGTGGTTCTGGGTGAACAACGTGAAGCTCGTCTTGGGGCAAGGTTTCGGAGCCACGATCCGCGCCATCAACAGCATCGCGTGCAACGGTGGTAACTCGCCGGCAGTGAACACTCGCGTCGGCTACTACAAGGATTACTGCAGCCAGTTGGGCGTCGACCCCGGGAGCAACCTCTATTGTTAACTACTATTCTGTCGTTCGACGTAAGCCATTTACCAACGCCCGCCGTCACCTTTTTTCTCATTCTAATTAAGAGGAGGCCATTGGTCATCTTTGGTCCACACATATAGTATAAATGTAAACCAACCCTATCGAGGATTTGGGAGAGCGTAAATGGAGAAAACAGCTTAAAATAAGGCGAGAATAAAATTGGTAATATAAACGTTACCGGGCGTTCGAATTTGATATATTCAAGAGCTTTCTCCACAATCATAATTCTACGGTGATGATTTATGTTCTTAAAAAATAGGTGAACCTATTGATTGATAGTTATTAATAATTCACACAAAAGAAAAATAACTATACTGATCATATGGTAAATTTCACTAAACACATTTCAACTTTAGTTTTTTTCTTAATTCTATTTTTCAACTATTGGTTTATTTTAGCAACTATCAAATAGCCAATTTTTTCGATCTGATGTGACAATTTATTTAAAAATAAAATAAATATGAAATAAAATAATAATAATAATAATAATAATAATATATTTTAAAAAAAAGGGGTTTACCACCCATCCCTCCCCCTCTCTTGTCTCTCCTTCGGCCACTACAAGAAAATTGAGATTTTCCGACGGGCAGTTTCCGAGAAAATTGCGACGGATAGATATCCGTCGAAACTTCCGACGATTATAATCGTTGGAAATAAAAATAATAAATTATATAATTTATTTAATTTTTTGATGATTAGGAACGTTCGCGGATATCTATCCGTCGTAATTTTTGACGGTCCTGACCGTCGGTAAAGAAAAAATAATATGATATAAGGAGTATTTTATTAATATAATTAGCGACAGTTCAAACCGTCACAATTTTTTATAATTCTGAGCGTCGATAAATGAAAAATAATATAATATAAGAATATAATTAGCGACAGTCCAGATCATCAAAATTTCTGACGCTCCGGATCATCGGTAAACTAAAAAAGTAAATATTATATATATGCAAGTAGTATTTTATTATTATAATTAAATAATTTTTTACGGTGTAGATCGTCGATAATTTTAAAAATAATTAAATATTATATTTATATATATCATAATAATATATATTATTAATATTTACTAAGTTTTCGACGGTCATAACCGTCGGTAATTAAAAAATCACTCTCCCGTTGCTTCTTTTTTTCGTTTTCCCGCTTTCCCATATATCAACCCCTATATATATATATATATATATATAACCTCTCCCTCTCTCCACTCTCTATTTCTTTCCCTCTCTCCTCTCTCTCTCCCTCATCTATTTTGCTAGTGACCCTCTCCCTCCCGGACGACCTTCTCCCTCTCGGACGATGGCCCTCTCCTTCGAACGACGACCCTCTCCCTCCCAGACAACCCTCTCCCCCCCTCCCTCTCTCTCCAGCCGGGGGGGGGGGGGGGGGGGAGGGGGGAGGGGGAGGATCTGGTCGCTAGCCGCCAGATTGGTCGGCTGGCGGCCGGATCCGGCCGCTGGTAGCGGACTAAGTTTTTTATATTATAAAAATTCTTTGCGACGGTTGCGATCGTCAAAACTTTCGATAGTCGCGACATCGCCAAAAGTTTCGATGATTTCTACCGTCGAAAGTTTGATGGTTGCGACGATCGTGAAAGTTTCGATGGTCGCGACGACCGTCGAAAGTTTCGACGGTTCCTACCATCGAAAGTTTCGACGGTTGCGATGACCGCTAAAAGTTTCGACGTCTCGATCATCGAAAGTTTCGACGATTGCGACGACCGCCGAAAGTTTCGATAGTTGCGGCCATCGAACTTTTGGGAAGGTTACAATCGTCGAAACTTCCGACGAATTTTTTCAACCATCGAAAATTATTTTGCGATGACTATTTTTTCGACGGATCGATTCTATCGAAAAACCCGTCGAAAATCATTATTTCCGATGGTTTTCGGCAAATTACAGACGATTTTCACTGTCTGTATTGACTTTTTTCTTGTAGTGTGCATCGTGAGCGCACAGAGGAGAGGGAGGGACGTTGTCGGAGAAAAGAGAAGGAAGGGGTCTTTCTTCTTCGACGCCAAAGAGAAGAGTGGGAGGGTTGGCCATCGCTCAGGCCATCGGAGGGAGAGGGATGGATGCACCCTCTCTATTATGTTAATTTTCATATTATTATTTTAATATTTTATATTTATTTTAATTTTAAATAAAAATGTTGCATTACTAAAATAAACAAAAAATTGATTATTTTCAATCGAAGAATAATTTCTGAATAAATTAATAGTTGAAAAATAATTTGATTACAACGTAAAATTTACAAAAATAAAGAATATTTAATGAAATTGATTCGCCACTAGTTGACCTCGAGATAATAGCATCCACTATCCATTCATGCAATCAGTTTTCCAAGCTCTCTAATTGTGTCAATCAAGAGTGATTGGCACAACTGGACGGTGGAATTGTGTTCTAAGATCGTTGGATATTAATAGCTTCATATTCAATTATTAGAGTCATTATTATGATTAATTTATCCTTTTACTACTTTTTATCTGAACACAGATTGGTCAGGTAGACAGAAAAAAAAACTTCGCATTTTGCATTCCGTGTTTTACTTTGTGGTTACAAAGTAAGACTAATAGGACACGTCCATAAATATCAAACTCGTTTCATTTTCTGCTTTTTATTTTTTAAAGTTTCCTTTTGGTATCACACATAATGTGTAAGACTAATCTTTTTGTCAGAAAATCTTTACAATTGCCAATGCTCCATACCTAGTTATTTTAAGAAATCATCATATCCAGTTCTGGGGAAAATATATGGCGGACTTAGATTTCAATTGGGCAATTAAAACCTTATTATTTAAATTAATTTGCTCAAAAGGATATAATACGTCATCCAAAGTAAAATCTCTATTATTTGAATTGAATTGCTCAAAGACAGTTAAGATATGTATCAAGCAATAAATTAGAATAATTAAAGAAGGTAGAGAATAAAATAGTCAGCCACTGCATAAATAAAGCGCGTTGGATGGTTGCACGATATTTTAATGAGTGGTAGACAAGTTTGAGTGGTAATAATCAGATCGTCTTTTTTTTCCGGGTGTTAGTATACCAAAGGCCACTAATGTTTTACTAATTAATTAAATTAGAAGTTAGAATGCTAAAACAATTTTATCTTCGAAAGTGCCTCATTTTAAAATTTAATCCGACCATCTTTACTCGTTGTTGTTGCTATTGACTAAACATTTCTTCTTAGCCAACGTTGGCACGCATTTTTGTTACTGCAAAATGTATGGGCAGCATGTTTTGTCTTATTATAAGAACAATAATTGAAAAAGCCTCATTACTTATAGAGTGTTAACGGGTCGGAATTTAACTCGACCTTGGTCCGATTGGTCATTGTCCATATCAGCAAATCCGACTCGACTCGGGTCGGGTCATCCATTTTTTTTCTTTTTTAAATTATTTTTATACTTTTCTATATTATTATATATAAAAATATTAATCAATATTTATTTTAAGATATAAAATAAGTTTTCTCGATATTTGAATATTATTTTCATATTTAAAATGATTTATTTTGATTTTTAAATTTTTAGATCAATTATAAAATTAAAACTAGGTAAGAAAAGTTAAAAAATAAATAAAAATCTCGGATCATCAGGTGAGATCAGATCAACTTAGGTTGAGAAATCTCAATTCAAATCCGATCCAAAATCCATCGACTTGGGATCGGGTCGAATCATCGAGTTCATCAGATCGACCCGCCCCGATGAGCACTCCTAACCACTTCATCTACTCTCAAGCCCTAATCCTTTCCTCCCATCCCTCTTCCAATGAGCTCTTGCCTTTTTATTCCTCCTCTCATCTCTCCTGCTAACATAAAGAAATCAATGCTAATCAGACTGAATGCTCTGAGTGCTAAACATCCTCCCCCTACCATGGAGCTAGGAGTTTGAATGAAATTTGATTTGAGATAATATTATTTATCAATTTAATAATTTAAATTCAAAATTAATTAATCATAAGCTAAAAGTTTGAACTGCCATGCCTAACTCAAAAATTAATTCATCCATTCAAAGTCTATAAATATAGCTCATTTAATGGGACGATAGTCTCATAAACTCGAACATAAATCCTATCATAATCCAATAAGAATTTCCCCAAAGAGCTCCTATTTTCCTCGCGTTTTCAAGCAAACCAACACACCTGAATGTGAAACTATAATCTATTTTGAAGCCCCAACATCATTAAAGCATGATCGAAGGAATTCCTACGGGTTTGAGGCAACATCATGGAGAAATCACTAGGCAAAGTTTATCATCCATGCAACAAATAGACAATAAAAATTGTAGTTAACTTTTAGCCAACTTAAGGTATATATGAGATCTCTATATTGACGATTTTCATCGATATAGAACCATGTACTATTGTCCTTTATATGAAGAATAGTTTGATATATTTTTAATCAAAATACAACATTTATTTTGCGGAAAATAGGGCCGAAAGTCATTTGGAAACATGATTTCCCTACGATAACACAGCTCGACTTGAGTTCTCAAGTTCATGACTCAGCTCAAGTTTTATAAAGCTCAATTTGGGTTCCAACAACCCAAGCGTGGCGCCGGATGAACAGTGTGATCCAAATTGATTTTCAAACTACTCGAGTCGAGTTTTCATTATCAAAATTGATTTGGAGCGAACCGAATCGATTTGGCCCTAGTTCTACTTATATGGGGACCAGATTTCGCTCAGCCAAAGGTAAGTTTAGGATTTGGGAACAAAATCCGAGTTCCCTAAGGTGTGTGCCGGGTTCAAAGGGATTACAACATATTTCATACTTATTTATAGTTTATTGCATTGTTATTATTCTTTATTCTTTATTATCATAGTATTATTATCTTTGATCATGCTGTTAGTTATATTATTGACCTATTGAGATTTTTGATTGAGTCTTGTTTAATTTACTTAAAAAAGGACAAAGATAGATTACCTAAATAATTAAGATAAAAGTCAAAATCTATTTGATCCATATCTACTTATTCTCTTCAAACAATTGAATTGAATAAGGACAAATAGCGTAATTAGAAGATTCATATGTCGGTCTATAATAAAAATTATCACCATCCTGTGAATGATCATTGGTCCTTCACCTTACATAAAATCATTGAATTATTATTATTATTATTATTATTATTATTATTATTATTATTATTATTATTATTATTATTAATTGGTCTTGTTGAGGCACTAATTCCATTGACATGCATGATTACCTTAATTAACTGAGCTCTCATTGAATTAGATAAAATCCAATATTGAATCAAATTGTTAATACATTTATCATGACCATTGAATAGAATTCATATTGAATCAAATTGAGCAATGCCCATTGATTATTAAATTGATAATTAATTATCTATTACAGATTGATAATTGAGAATTAATAGTTGATAATTGATATAGATTAGTCTACTTGATTATTTATTTTGATAAATTGATTGTGGTATTGCTTGCTTAATTGACCTTTCATTGATTACATAATGTTTCAATTGAGTATATTGATTGCTTATGAGATCTTACGTATGAGTATTTTGTACTCATATTTCTTGTATTTGGATTTGTGTAGGTGAGGGAAAATAATAAAGGACGATTCTGTAGATGATTGAACTAAGTGATAATTCATTATTACACATGGAATAGAATTGAGTCATGAATACTATTGTTTAGTTTTATATTTCCTCATTTTAAGATTCTAAACTGATAGATGTTTAATTATCTTGAATATTATGGTTATTCGAGCGAGAAAACAAAAGTTATTATTATTGAAAATGTTTCCTGTATTTATTGTTCTGTTTGAAAAATTATTTTATAAAAATTAGTAGGATATCTAAGACGACTTTGAGCACGTGTTATGTCCAGTGAATCTTGAGGCGTTACAAAATATATATTAGAGTTTCAGAATCATGTGCAATTGACATGAGCAACCACTGCAGCCATCAAGGGTCAAGTAAGTTTCATTGTGATATTAATTATTGAATTCATACTTATCGAATTGTGCCTTTTATTATTGTGTGTGAGCACAAATGTCTCCTAAGATGGTGATTCTTTATCAGATTTCTAAATTTTGACACTCACAATCGACAACAACCAATAGGCCTAGGACCCATCGGTGAACTGTTAGAGTTGATGAATACTTCAGGGCCCCTTATTTCTCACACCGGGTTCACCCACGTGAGCTTAGGTGAATCTGATTATTACCCAATTAATAGTATTGCTGGCGTATGAACGAAAGGGGGGGTTCGAGGGTCCCGCCCCCCGACGGCGGACCTAGACGGGTTTTGGACTTTTGTTTAGCCGGTCCGTGTGGTTCGGATTATGTTTTTTCTCTGTTTTGTTCGGGTTTTGAACCCGTTTGGAGAGGCTATTTATACTTATTTTCAGATGTAATCTGTGCGGCGGCTGAAAACCTAAACGATATAGTGGAACTTCTTTGCAGGACGTAGCCCTAATCTCAAGGGTGAACCTGGGTAAATTCGTGTGTCTCCTCTATTTTTCTTGCAATCTCTCTGCGATCTTCTCTCCCTGTTCTCGTATTTTCCCATCATGAACATCCCATGCGTCAATGGACACCGTGAGGAACACCATAAATGGGGGTCACCACCACATGAATCCAACTCAGTGCACACAAAATACTCCAACATTAGAAGCCATAATGTGCCTCTTGGTTATGACAGCAAGGACACTATTGAAAAGTTTCTCAAGTTGCAACCTCTCTAGTTTGATAGAAAGGATGATTTGATGAAGCTAATAGATGGTTGGAGGAGATTGAACAAATATTTGTGGAAATGAACTACTGTAAGGACCACAAGATCATTTATTCTACAAGGAGTTTGATTGGCGACGTTAGAAATTGGTGAAAAATAGCAAAAATCACCACATTTGGACGGGACATGATTACCTAAAGACAATTCAAAAAGACATTTGAAGGTTGATACATACTTGCCTACTAGAAGAAAGTAGGAGTACCCGCACCTCCAGCAAGATACCATGGTGGTAAGGCAATACTTGACCAAATTCTTCAATACAAAGAAGTATTATACAATATAGTAGACAAAGCAAAGTTGTGTTAAGCGTTGAATCAAAGATCTCAAATTGAGTCTTCAAGAAAGAGTAAAGGGGACCACTACTCGACCCTCCAATTCACTGAAGAATTCACTATATAATTGAAGGATGATGGCGTAGCAGACGCTAAGAAATAAAAATCAAGCACCTACCAACCAACAACAAAATTGTTATGACAATCAAGATAGAAGATAGGGCAGGCGAGCTAATTGACATATAGATTATTGCAATACAGAAAGGTCATATCATGAAAGGAATGAACCTCAACCACCCAAAGAATCATGTAACTACTTCCACATAATGCATCTTGGCGAGTGCTATCGAAACAGGAGCATACCTAAATTGTAACAAGGCAAGTCATTTTGCCAAAGACTACAAGGAATTAAGATGTGCTATACCTCCACAATAAAGGAACTATGGGCCTTCAAAAATGTTGCAAGGTTGTGTGCACAATATGAGGCACACAAAGGAACAAAAATAAAATGACACCATCCAATGTATGCTGAAAATTGATGACATTCATGCTACTATATTATTTTATTCAGTTGCTACTATTTTTTTTGTTTCAGAGCAATTTGCACCACAATACATGAGTTTCCCACTTGACACATATCTTCACCCATAAGTGCACTCTAGGAGTGTGAGTAAAAGTGGTGAGAAAGAGTTTTTTTGCTAACATGATGATCATTCTGATTAAAGATCTCAACATGGTATTGGGCATGGATTGACTATCCTGTCGTGATTTGTAGAGAAAAGAAGATCAAGATTTGGAATCTAAATAAGCCTCAAATTATCATCAAGGGAACACCTTTTAGAAGTGTCCAAGTTTTGATGTCAGGTCCAAAGATGCTAAAGAAAGGCTTTCAAATTATTTGGCAAGTGTGATCAAGAACAATGCAAAGTGGATTTAGATAGTAAAGTAATGGTGAAAGAATTTCTTGATGTCTTCCCAAATGACAACTCAGGATTTCCTCTGCATCAAGAAGTCAACTTCCATATTGATATGATGCTAAGAACTGCATCACTATCTAAAGCTCCATATAGAATGTCACTAGCAAAGATGTTGAAATTGAATAATCAAATTTAGGAGTTGCTAGATAAATGTTTCATCAAGTCGAGTGTTTCTCCATGTGGCACACATCTTATTTGTCAAGAATGGGTATATAGACTACCGGATGTTGAATAAAGACACTATAAGAATGAGTATTAATTGCAATAATTGATAACCTATTCGACTAATTGCCTTCCATAAAAATGTCTATAAAGATTGATATGAGAAGCAGCTACCATTAACTACAATTAATCAACGATGATGTACCAAGGACAGCATCTAGGATTTGATAAGGGCACTATAAATTTCTAGTGATGCCCTTCGGGATAACTAATGCACCAATACCTTTTCATGGATTTGATGAATAGAGTGTTCAAACCATATTTAGATAAGTTCATGATAGTGTTCATCGATAATATTCTGATTTATTTGTCAAGCACTAGGAACATGAATAACACTTATCGATCACAAACTATTCCTAAAGATGGACAAGGCACAACCACCTGCTGAAATTGTGCAAAAAGATTTTTGTAGACTTCTTAGTTTCAAAAGGCATACTAATCAAATATAAAGTACGCTTATGAGTCTTAGATGTGAAACATTGAGAAAGTAAGTATTGGATGATTGGCATATGTCTGAAATCACCATTCATACTAAAAGTAGAAAGATGTACAAGGATATTCTCATGGAACAACATGAAAAAATGATATTACAAATATGTTGCGAGGTAAGATCCTCAAGTTCGAGTTTTTACCTAAATTTATTTTATAAGACTCATATGATAAACTTGATACATAAATATAGAGAGTTTAGATATGATATTAATTTAATAATAATTTAAAAATGCATCACATATATCAAAAAAATTATTGCAAGAGGACTAAACTAATATAAATAGATGGTATATCAAAATTCAGGAACTCACACCAAGTTCAACTCCAATTTATTTTCAATGTTGTCAAGTCCCATATATATATATATATATATATATAATGAGCGTGTGAAGCACCTTCCGTCACGCTCATTAAACCCTATATATATATTCTCAATTGAAGAGCCCTAAATTCACATAGTAAACCCAACTAAGGGTGAGCAAATCCGGATTTTCCAAAAAGGAACAAAAATTTATATTAGAAATTCCTAGTCAAACGAGGACAAAAATTAAAAAATTCCCGATTGTCCCGATTTCACTATAAAATATAAATAAAATAATAAAGAAATTTATATTATTATATAAATATGATAATATAATATAATGTATATTTAAGGTATGTATCAAATAAAAATATAAAATTTTATTTAAAATAAACATAAATATACTATTTTAACATAATTTAATACTAACATAATATATTCAATCTGGTCGAGACGTGGTCTAGGTTTTTATAACTCGGACTCAGTCCGTCCAGTCGAGTCTGAATGAAATAAGACCTGGTCCCGACTTGATTACGCACCGGGTCGAAAAAAACTCATGAAATCTGAATCAGTGTGGGCCAGCCGGGCTGACCGGGTCGTCCCGGCTAGTGCTCACCTAAACCCAACTATATTGTTACAAAATAAATTGTATATGATATTCTTTATATTTTAGGCATGATTATTTTGTTTCATCATTTTATAACATATTTGTTCATAATTTTAATTTGATTATTATGATAAAAAAATAATTAAATAATACAAAATATCATTAAATATAAGTTGTATTGAAATTATTTTTATATATTATAATTTTATTATAATATGCTTATTTAAAAATAGTATGATTATAAAAACAAGGGAAAATAATAAAGATATAAAAGAAAAAAGTATATATATGAAACAATAAGAAGTAAATAGAAAAAAAAAACATTTTTTATGATATAATAAAAGAATTTAGTGAAAAAGGAACAATAAAAAAGTAAATATTATTATGATCTACTAGTGAAAAAGGAACAATGAAAAGTTATATTATGATACAAGAAAGGATATTAGTGACAAAAGAAAAATAAAAAAAATTATATTATTGATATAAATCAGCTTTAGAGATGTTGAATAATAAATAAGCTTTTGAAGTCTTCTTCCAAAAGGAACAAGGTATTAAACATCGTAAAGCTTTTGGATGTCTTTGTTATATGTCTAACATATAGATAGCTAATAAATTTGATAGAAGGGTAGTCCCATGTGCTTTTCTTGGATATTCCTCCACACAAAAGGGCTTTAAAGTCTTACAACTAGATTATTATAAAGTAGTTGTAAGCACAAATGTGAAATTCCATGAGTCTACATTTCCTATCTAAGGCAAGTTTTCGCTTCAAAGAAAACTTCAGGCTTACTTATGATAACCTTTGGGATCAAGGGATTATTGAAGATTCTTCTCCATTAATTGTCATCAATGATAATAATCTAACAAATTTGAGTCCACATATTGTTCCTAATTAAAGTACTCATGAGTTACATCCTTTTGATTCAAAATCACCATTAGGAATCAACTTGAATATTGTAGTTCTAGGATCTCCAGAGTCATCCATCTGATAATTCTCTTATCACAATTGGCCGAGATAAAAGAATTACTAAACCACTTGTTTGAATGAATGACTATGTGGCTATGAATTCTTCAACTCATTATCCCCTTCAGCAGTTTCTTAGTTGTGATGCTTTATCTAGCAGTTATAGAGCCTTTCTACCTACTGTAATAGGAGTGTCTGAACTCTTATCATATGCACAAGTGGTATAGGATCAAAACTGAATTCATACAATGGAGGTAGAATTTGAAGTTTTGCAATCAAATGGAGCCTAGGAGTTTATAGACTTGGCACTCAGAAATAAATTTATAGGTTATAAATGGGTTTATAAAGTAAAGTTAATAGCCGATGGGAAGTTAGAAATGCTCAAAATTAGACTTGTTACTAAGGGGTATAATCACAAAGAGAAAGGGGGGGGGGGGGGGGGTGGGGGGGGGGGGGGGGTGGGGGGGGGGGATTATAAGGAAACTTTTTTCTCCTATTACTAAAACTGTGACCATTCGATCGTTACTAGTCTCAATTGCACAATATAAGTGACCATGCATTTTTCCACTTAGATGTTAACAATGCATTTCTAAATGGAGAGTTATATAAGGAGATTTACATGACCCTACGAGAAGGAATTCAAGGAGAGGGGGAGTCAAATAAAGTGTGTAAACTAAACAACACTACTAGAAAAACGCGGATTACCGACCGTCCGGACCGTCGGTAATCAGCCCGAAAACCATCGGTAACGCAATTACCGACGGTTTTTCAGTCGGAATCGATCCGTCGGAAAAACGCTCGTCGCAAACGGATTTGCGACGGTTAAAAAAAATCCGTCGCAAATATCGACGGTTCTGGCCGTCGGAAAAGTCCCCGGCGGTTCGACCCGTCGAAATTTTCCGACGGTTGCAACCGTCGGAAAAGTCCCCGGCGGTTCGAACCGTCGGAAAAGGCCGGCGGTTCGAACCGTCGATATTTTCGACGGTTGCAACCGTCGGAAAAGGCCGACGGTTCGAGCCGTCGCAACTTTTCGACGGTCGCAACTGTCGAAACTTTGGACGGATGTCGCAACCGTCGATCTTTAGACGGTCGCAACCGTCGCAAATAATTTTTAAATATAAAAAAAAAATTAGCGGCCGGATCCGGCCGCCTGGAGGCCGGAACCGGCCGCTGGAGGCCGGATCCGGCTGCCTGGCGGCCGATCCGGATCCGGCCTCCAGCGGCCGGATCCGGCCTCCATCCGGCGGCCGGATCGGCCGCCATCCGGCAGCTGGGCGGCCGGATCCGAACGGCCACGGCCGAATCCGACCTCCGGCCGGCCGACAGCAGAGAGAGAGACGCCGGCGCGGAGCGGGAGAGAGATACGCCGGCGCGGGAGAGGGTCGCCGGCGTCCGGCGTGGGAGGGTCGCCGACGTCCGGCGTGGGATGGTCGCCGGCAATCGATGGGCGGGAGGGAGTGCTCGCGGCCGGGAGAGAGAGAGAGGAGAGGAGGGAGAGAGAGGAGTGGAGGGAGGAGGGAGAGAGAGAAGATGGATGAGGAATATATATAAAGGGAAAAAGTGGAAAGAAAGCGGGAAAAGGGAAAAAGAAGCGGGATAACGGAATTTTAATTACCGACGGTTGCGGCCGTCGAAAACGTAAATATTAAATATTTTTTATAATTATCGACGGTTGTGGCCGTCGAAAATATATTTAGTTATATATAATATTTATTTTTTATTTTACCGACGGTTCAAATCGTCGGTAATCATTACCGACGATTTTGACCGTCGGTAATTGTGACGGTTTGGACCGTCACTGATTATATTACTAAAATACTCTTTGTATGATATTATTATACATTTACCGACGGTTACGACCTTCGAAAATTGCGACGGATTTTGCGACGGATGGATATCCGTCGGAAATATCGACGGTCCTAATCGTCAAAAAATTAAATAATAATATAATAAATTATATAATTATATTTTTATTTCTGACGGTCACGACCGTCGGAAAATCCGTCGAAAATATTTAATAATAATATAAAAAATATATAATTTAATTTTTTTATTTTTGACGGTCATAACCGTCGGAAAAGTCGTCAAAAATTGCGACGGATGGATATCCGTCAAAAATATCGATGTTCCTAATCGTCGAAAAATTAAATAATAATATAAATTATTTCCGATGGTCATAACCGTCGAAAAATCCATCGAAAACCGAATCGTCGAAAACCGAACCGTCGAAAAATCCATCGCAAATTGCGACGGATTTAGAACCGTCGGAAATTATCCGTCGGAAAATCGCGATTTTCTTGTAGTGCAAGTCCTTTAATGGACTCAAATAAGCTTGAAGGTAATGGAATTTAAAGTTTACTAAGATACTTCTTGTTGCTGATTTCTGTCAAAGTAGAAATGATTATAGCGTCTTCACCAAATCAGTAGATAATTTGTTTGTGGCTCTTCTAGTGTATGTTGATGATATCTTGTAACAAGAAATAGACTCGATCTCATTAATCAAGCCAAAACTGCGCTTCAAGATAGTATGAAACTCAAAGACTTGGGAGAAGTCAAATATTTTTTGGGAATGGAAGTTTTAAGATCAAACAAAGGTTTTTTCTTAACTCAAATCGATTACAATCTTTGAATTGCTGGGAGATCTTAGTTTAACTGGATACTAATTCTTGACATCTTTCGATTTAATGTTTAAATAACTAATCAACCAATTAAAATTGGCTAATTGATTCAATATGCTTCAGTTGTGTTATGATTTAAGGTCCCAAACAAACAGATATATGATGGATATGCGCTATCCTTTCACAACATCTCGGAAAGAATATTCTCAAAGAAAAAAGAATAAAATGACTTTTGGATTCCACTTTCTGATCCCACTTCTTGCTGACATTAATAGACAATAAATTTTCTCGGTCGAAACAACTATTACTATCTAATTAATTCCCTATTCCAATGAGAGTGGAACGGTAAGCTTCGATCAATTGACGAATTCAAGAATCCAGAGAACCGTTAATTATCACTATATCTAACAGTGTCGTTAATCTAACTATGCGGAATCAAATTTGGTTTAATACTATAATAAGTTAGGCAGGTAAAAGTTTGAGGATGTGCTGACAAGCACCTATTTTCGTATATATATGAATGCATAGGCCTTACACTACATTACTATATACCAAACGCTTCCGTTTTTATTTATTGAGTAAAATTTTCATGGTTATCATTTCTTGAAGGTTCTGGTTATTATCCAAATATAAAATTTCTTCTCCACCCTTCATTCATCATTCACCATACACCCCACCCTACACCTGGATTAATTATTTGCCAAACAAGCATCTTAATAAACCCCATCACTCATCATCCTCTTTCTAGACTCCCTTCTCTTTCGGCTTCGTATATTTTAAACTCAACATATTTTCTTAAAAAGAAAACAATTTATCAAAAATAAATTGGAAAAATACTTATTTATACAAACGACTCAGCTGGCCTTAACATATCCAAATGGTCGACAAATCTGCATGAACAATGTGAACGAGTTAACAGTTTGATGTTGAAGAACTGTATGTCTTCATTTGCTTTTCCTTCAATTAGGACCTATCATAAGCTTCTTTTTATAATAAAGAAAATGAAACGTAAGAATTCTTACAAAATCGAAAGTAGCATTAATTTCTACAGAAAATTTTCTAGAAGTTTGCAGTGTATTCTCGAAGGTAAATGCACTCCGACGACTACAACAGGGAGCTAGCTGCAGCTATATGTAGCTTATGAACATGTGAGCAGTACGCCATCGATCTTTATGCTGCAAACGGATCGAGGTGCATCCCAGCAAGTTAGGAAAGTATGAGTATCAGAAAATGACTTGTTAAATTGGTTCCACATGACTCGGTCACAACAAGTAATGGCAACTTTGTTGATGGACGATAGACGCCGGACAGCGCACGCAAGAGACAATGGAGGCAAGGCATGGCGGCGACTCGTCGATCGTTTGCATGCGTCTGGTGTTCGATAAGAATTCACTGAGGTAGTGGTGTTCCAATTCCACAAAATGTCAAATCACCGTTGCGCAACGAGTGTGGAAAATATTTGCATGCCCCACATGCGCGCGGACGCCAAGCATCACACGCAAGCGCGCACCCTCGTTCCGTCGTCCGCGCGCACTATAAATGCATACACTCGCCAGCTCCAAGATATCCGCATCCATTCCCTTCTCATCTCGATTTACCTTCTCCGACATCTCACCACTGCCTAGTGCAATGGCACTTCACCGTAACCACATGAGGATGAAGCTTCTGTTGGGTCTAAGCCTCGTCGTTGTCGGAATCGTCGCCGCCGGGGCTCAAAACTGTGGCTGCGCCTCGGGTCTTTGCTGCAGCCAGTATGGCTACTGCGGCTCCACCGCTGCTTACTGTGGGGATGGCTGCAAGTCGGGGCCGTGTTACAGTTCCAGCAGCGGCGTGGCTGGTATCGTGACGCAGAGTTTCTGGAACGGGATCATCAACCAGGCCAGCAGCGGTTGCGCGGGGAAGAGCTTCTACACGCGTTCTGCTTTCTTGAACGCGGCAAAGTCCTACCCCAGCTTCGGTACCGGAGCCAATGCCAAGCGAGAGATCGCCGCCTTCTTCGCGCATGTCACACATGAGACCGGCCGTATGCTCTCTCTCTCTCTCTCTCTCTCTCTCTCTCTCTCTCTCTCTCTCTCTCTCTCTCTGAAGAAACTGATTGTTGATCTCGCATATGCCACGCAGACTTTTGCTACATCGAAGAGATCAACAAAGCCACCTACTGCGACTCGAGCTACCCGTGTGCCGCCGGCAAGCAATACTACGGCCGTGGCCCCCTTCAACTCACCTGGAACTACAACTACCAAGCCGCCGGCAAGAGCATCGGATTCGATGGGATAAATAACCCCGAGATTGTGGCGAGGGATGTCACCATCTCCTTCAAGACCGCGCTCTGGTTTTGGGTGAACAATGTAAAGCCCGTTCTGAGCCAAGGCTTCGGAGCTACCATCCGAGCCATCAACGGGGCCGTCGAATGCAACGGCGGAAACTCTGCCGCCGTGAACGCTCGCGTTGGGTACTATAAGAGTTACTGCAGTCAGCTGGGCGTCGATCCCGGCAGCAACCTCTACTGTTAAACGTTGCTCGCTCGTTATTAGCTTATTGTCGTCGCGTTCGTTCCACGTATCCATCCATATATGTATATTTATATATGGTGCCCGGACTGACCAAGGTTTGGGAGTGGGAGAAGGCATATGTATTATTAATTACAAGAATAAGGCGACATAAACAAAATATCCAATAAAATAATCTCCAAAGTCCTGGGTGGTTCGATATGTCAAAGATCCTCTTTGCAACTAAAGTCTTGCAATGACGTGTGATTACCAATTTGAACTTAAGTTTGTGTTTATTGATTGACAAAATTCTGATTCTTTTATTAGCTTGAGCTGTAGGCATGTGATTTCTTGGAATTGTCCTTTCCTTTCTTCGTCTTGTATTTTTCATGATACTGTAGACGATTAAAAATAGCGACGTACAATTAGGCAAATATCTTAATTTGGACTAATAAATAAAAAAAACATTATTTAAAGGATATCTCTACTTGATTTTAAAACTTTTAATTAGGTGTAAATTTGAAGTCACAACGTCAAATGTCTCCCGACGTGACCTTAATGGAGAAGAACGCGAGGTTTAATTGAACTGAAAGAAAACTATAAGATATTTTTCAATAATTTGAAAACACGATAAAATGGTACTTTGCACTATACAATCACTTAATTAAAATGAATAAGATAAATAGAATAATGACTACAACATACCTCTTTAAATAAAATAAGGTAGTGGAGGAGCCTTTGGGCTAGGGGTTGCAAGTCTTTCTTTCTTTTTTTTTTCTATCCCAGGAAGATATGATCATGGCTATTAACATTTGCAGTCGAGATCAGGATCAAGAGTAGAATAATATTCTTCTAAGCTAATACGATGATCTTAAGAATCCATCCCGTCGAACCATTTGAAATGCAGCATTGCTAACCAAAGTGTATCAACCATATGGCCGGGTTGCAACTCTGAGTATTAGTATTATTATTATTATTATTGAGCCGGGATATAGACCGAGATTTTAAATCTTTGACCCAATCTCAAGAAAACTTTAAGATTGGCAACCAGCTCTCTTGCACATTGGGTCAAAACGAAATTTTCAAAGTTCGGATCGAGTTGGGCACCCCGTCGTCCCAGCTCAACTCTACAAGAAAGCTCCCAATTTCATGCTATGATTCTCGACATGCAATAATTTTTTTCCTTAATTTTTTAGGTGTCGATCTGGATCTACGAGAGGCCTCCAATATCAGGGGCTATTTAATGTGTGAAACGTATAAGTTAGACAAATTAATTAGCTGTAAATGTAAATATCTAAAACCTGCTAGTGTGCAATCTTCTACTGCCATGACATCTTATAAATAGGTTTCCCACACCATTGCGGAGAAATCTATCACCCTTAAGACATTTATTTCTTAAGTAACCGAACCTTGCGCATCTTCGGGTAGTTAGGTATTTAGCCTATGCTACAAATGTAATAATTGGTAATAAGTTTTCTTCAAGGGTTATTTCGTTAGTCTTTAAGGCTATCATACCGTTCAAAAGAGATATAGCTTGTCAGACTTGCAGACAAGGAATGCGATTTTTCATGAGCATAGGTCCTTATTTATATCTTAGTATTGTAGTGCCACCTACTAGCAATAATTGAATAAAACACTTCTAGATGATAACAGAGTCAAACATTTCCTCCTCTTATCAAAGTCTTGTTCCTTCTTCCAATTGGTAATTTGTTATTCCTGACTCATCTTTTGAATCACTTCATGATAATCAACGAGTCCCTGATCAAGTATCATCACCACCTGATGTGATACTTTGGATAATTATTCAGCTCTTCTGATCAAACATCCCGAGATTCATGTGACTTTCATGTGTTCAAACATATATCAAAGACACTACACAATTTTATATAAAATAATTTTATGAAAAATAAGTTTTATAAAATATGAAAATATAATAGAATCATCTAAATATCTATAATGTCAACGAGCTGGAAACGTCCATGACTTCACAATACTAAATATGCGAAAAATAATAACTAATAAAAAAATATAGTAGGACATAATCCTACATCATGTGCAACATCTCTATCGCCTGACCACCTACATCATCATCTTCTATCATCTCATCTACATGAATTCAGATGTAAGAAAAAATCTATGAGTATAAAAATACTCATTACGTAGGGGCTAACTATACAATAATCAATAGATCAACAATGTTCAATAAAAGAGATAACAATACGATACAATAATCAATAAAGCACTCGATAGAACCATATTATAGAAACTCAATAATCAATAGATCAATAAATCAATAAAGACACAAGTCAATGTATAGAATCAGGAAAGAGGTAAAAAATCAATCATTACCAATTAATAATTTATAATAATTAATTATATCTGATCACTATGGTACTATCCAATTTAACAATTCCATTTCAATTTCAATATCAATAGTCATTGGCCAATAATAATTTCCATTCAATTCAATGAATGGAGGCAATGCCAGTCAACACCAGTATCTGATTCAATAGGAAGCGCTTAATCAATTAAGGAAAACTCTGTATCTCTTTCATATAAGCCAGCAGGGGTTCAAGCCATGACAAGCCACCCCTCCAATAATAATGCTAAACAATAAATTTTGTGATGGCGGGGGACCATGATCAGGACAGCCATAGTTTTCCTCAAGGATGATGTCTCAAACTTCTAAATACACTATCTGCCCCATACAATATCAATATCAATAACAATATGGTGCAGGGGGATTAGAGATAATTGGAGAACATGGAAACCCAATAGTTTTCATCTTTTATCTTGTTTACCCCAAAAATCTAATTTTAACAATTCAATTTAGGTTAAACAATGACCAAATCAGGGAAAATCACAAGATCAATACTATGATTAATCAAATGATCAAAAGGAACAATAATATCAATAATCTCAAAGTTAGATCTGAACAGTATGATGAGGTCGGATTTGATAACAATATGATCACGAATACTTAAGAACAATTAATCATAATAACTATTTAATTATCTATAATAAATTATCAAAAATAAGTTTTTTGTCCCATAAACCTGACCTGCATTTGATAGAACCCGGGCTGTGTTCGAAAACAATCAAAATCCCCTCGACCAGAGTAAACTCGGGCCGGGTGTATGATGAACCCAGGCCAGGTCGGCCGGTTCACCTCCAATCATGGTCACCCTACACTCGAGTCGAGCCGAAGCCAGAACCCGGGCCAACCCAATAGGAACTCGGGCCGAGTTTGACAACCCGATCGGGTTCTGAGTCTAACTTAGTCCGAATTCTATGAAATCCGGACCGGGTACAATAGAACTTGGGTCGGGTTCTACCGCCGATGAAGAAACGGGTTCTGACGTAACTTTCCGACCACCATAACCATGTCATACGATGTCCAAACTATGCATATCATATATCAATGGATTCTCAGTACAAAGGAGAAGAGAATAAGATTCCATGTCACGAAAAATCGATGACATAGGGATTCCTCTTACGTACCTAAAATTGGCTAAAAACTAGCTGCAAATCCTTTTTTCTAAAAAATTGCACGAACGTCAAAATTTGGTTGGCAATTACTCTCTGTCCACGTTCCGAAACTCACGGCTACTACTTGGATGATCTTTTTCTATATGCCAGCTTCGAAACCAGCCACCGCGTGTTCTCTAGAATGCCTTAGTTCGTGTGCAAATGAGAGAAAAAAAGAAACTTGTGGTGCAAAAATTTCTGCTTAGTTGAAAGAAGTTTTCAGGCACCCTTTAATGCCAATTTATAGAGTAGACTATAATTTTCATTTTTATTGGGCCTTAGACTATTTTAGAATAAATTTTGGCCATCTATTAATAATTTATCATTTCATAGTCTCTCATATTTAAATAAATTCGAATTTATTTAATAATACCATATTAACAATTTCATCTGTTCTCAAATTTCATCTTATCCTTTCAACTTATCTCATAATTATCATCAATTTAGAAATTAAATAATTTCAGAATATTAAATAATAATTTTCTAAATTTTCTAAATAAATGAATTATTTATTTAAAAAAATCGAGGTCGTTACAATTACCAATACACATAACAACCTATATAAACGTCGACAGGATGATAGTAGTTACTAATTTCAAGTTTGTCATTAACGAGTGAATAGTGTTCATGGAATTTAATTATTGAAGTATATTGTCTTAAATATGATGATGAACATATAAAGTCCCTCAAAGGCATCAGGTTCCTCACTAAATCCATATATGTAAAGAAATTTTATACTTGATTGAAAGCAAAGAAGACTTTCGATAAAAGAAAAAAATGACAAATCTCTTCAGTATTATCTTTAGTGAGCAAAGATAATTGAAATTGTTATTCATAATGGAAGCATATATATAAAGTTTATATATTTATATAATAAAAATAACAAAAGTAGATATATATTTAATACTTTTTACACCAACATTAGTGTTATATATTCATGTATTCGCAACTCCCAATAACGAAAAATGTGTTAAAAAAAACGATTTAATTTAATGCGTTCCTAGTTTGGCGCTTGTCTAAACAACTATTTTTCATGTAGTTCCAACGTGAGTGTACACAGAGTTGGCCCATGAACAAAGAGAATTTAAAATATTATTCGCAGTAATTCTATATCACAATAAAAATAATACTGCTATAAAAGATAATTTAATATTTTTAAAACGTAGAACGTTATTCATATACTTGCAGGACCTCGTGCAAGTTTTTGAGGCCGTAAATTAATTAACCAGTCTCATACAATTATTTTTTTACGCTCGCTCATGTCTATTAGAGGTTTTCGTGTAGCGCCCGACTTATCCGATGCACAAAATGAAGCAATAAATATTTATTTTCTGTCAACGTGATGATTTCAAAAATAGAATTCGAAATTATTAACACTTATCGACTAGCCGTCGGAAAGTCGGAAATGGTCCTTTTCGACGAATTTTTCGACGAATAGTAAATTATCGAAAATACGCGTCGCAAATTATTTTTGACGGTTATCACACAACCGTCGCAATCTTTGACGGTCAAGCTGACGGACTTTAGACGGGTATTTGGATCATTCAAAAAATTCTTCGGTACTTTAGACGGATTTTGGCCCGTCGAAAATGAACCGTTGGAATTTCACGTTTTTCTTGTAGCATGAGCCAAAGTTGATTAGAGTTGATTACCCACGGGTGGAGTCACATGAGTGCTCATGGGTGCAAGTGCACTCAGGGAAAAATAAGATATGATTTTACTAGTGCTATTGAATATATTTACAAGCTCGTCTCATTTGGTTTGAGCTCATTTTTCCCACCTGGAGGTCACACGGTCGATCCTAGGGTCCAACAATTTAACAAAGCTACTACACAATGGTTACACTTTTTAGTACTATAATAATTCGTAATTTTAATTAAATAGTAATCCTTTTATTTTTTTATCATCCCATGTTTAAATATAATATTTGCATCTAAATAAACTCACATGACAAGTTTAATTCTAATGTATTTTTAATTTTAGCATGTTACATTTATATGTTTTTATTATCTATGTTAATATTGTTATTTAGTTTATAATATTTTTTAAAACTTTGATGCAATAAATTCTAAGGATACCACTTAATATGATCCTTTTCTATTCTAATTTTTCACTTCATGTACCAAATATTTTATAATATTTTTCTTACACACTACATAAAAATATATTATAAAAAGGGATCACATATAAAAGAGTAGAATCGATATAAAATATAACATAATTTTACCAATACTCATTAATCGATATTAAAATTATGTCAAATTTTTATATGAAGAAAATATTTATTTATTATATTTTATTACTATTTTTTGTGTGCACCCCGTGATTATAATTCTGGGCTAAGATTGTAACAGAGATTGAAAGTAAGATTTTTAGGGATAATTTTCTAAAGATTTACGTTGCATTCTCGAATCTGGGCAGATGCACTCAGACGACAAAATACAAGAAAGCTGGCATTCATGTAGTCTACGAACTCATCGATCATAATTATTTAAGTTGCAACGGAATCGCCTTTAGTAATTGACGCGTTCCAAATATTAAGGGGTCATGCCATAAATAAGACACATGTATAGTTCTCCGTCCCCGGGACACATCCTTGTAAGTCAGGAGAACGAGCAATCCGATTGGTTCCGTGTGACTTGTTGGACATACAAGTCATGGCAAATTGATAGAAGCTAACAAGCTGCCGGACGGCGTACTGTGTACGTAGAAGGTGATGGAACGCACGGCGGCGAATCGTTTGCATGCATCTCACGCCGATAAAATCAAAGGTCAGTACGGTACTTTTCAATTACCACACAATGTCCAATCACTACACAGTGAGCGTGGAAACATACTTGCACGTGTCACCGGTGTTTTTCCGTGACACCACGCGCAAGCTCCGAGACATCAATGTCGCTCGATCTAAAACTTTCAATCGATAAGCATTGAATCAAAGAACACATACAATCTTCACTATGTAATATTACGGAGTACTAAGTTATTCGTTTTTAGGGTATTATCTTATAAAGTCATCTAGACCTTGATATTATAAAATAACGTTGGATGACCTTACTGAAACACCCCTTAAGTTCGATGACCATTGATGAAATTTACTCTGATAATAAAGTAATTCTACAGATAATGAAAATATAAATTCGTGCTCATGAAAGTCAAGGAATTGACATTTTTCATGGTATGCATAAATAAATCAAATGTAAATACATTCTTACATAAGTAATAAAGTAGATGTATTTTCATTTGTCCAAGAGATATCATTTCAACATCCTTTTAAATTTGATGATTTATGTATCATATGATACTCGTATACTCAAATGATAGTAAACTATGACCATACAAATTTATCCACATTAATCTTGTAACTCAAGAGTCCATAAAAATTAAGTATATGATATTTTTAATAGTTCTCTAAACTTCAGGTAATGCTCCACAAAATCTCAAATATTTAAATGAAAACTAGTAAGAGTATAACTAATTATGCATGCTCACAATTTTTAAGTATTAAGCACATATATACATAATAAATAACATAAATGTTTTCAAAGTTACATAAGCAAAATAATTCAAGTATGCACAAAAGTTTTTACTTTTATTTTTTTAAAACATAATAAGCTTGTGCACAAAATGTAATACTAGTGAGCAAATTCGTAACACAAACAAGTGTGACATCAAATTAGGTCTATATTTTTATTTATAAGTTCAAAATAATACTTTTATCGCAAACTTTGTGCGTTCACATGTCACTTGTTCTACATGTGAGGCACACCTGAAAAATAATTATTTAACCTTTGGTACCCAAATATCTTTGGGTTCAATTTTGTTAGTCAAGTTTCCTTTTGGAACCCATATCATCCCGTATTGAAATGAATTTTTTCCTTTGCATTGATATCTATAATGACCATGAAATCCACATGCAAAATAAGATCATAAAAATGTATATCCATGTTCGTGAGAGTCAAAAAATTGGTTTTCGTGGTATAGAATAAAGATCTCAAATGTATATTAATTTATACATAAGTAACAAAATGTTACAAATATTTTCATGTTGTTCAAGTGAAAAATGGCATCGTATATAAAAACATCACAAGTGAGATATCATTTGAGCATCATTTTTAAGTTGAATGATCAAAATATAATTTAAAATATGAATCAATCAATCATGGAGCCTTTTAGTGTTATCATATCAACACGGTAATCGTATTTGCACATAATATGAGGATATTATTCTAAGAAATCAAAATAAATATGCTTATAAACTCACTTAGCCTGTACAAGCAAATTTCATTATATCATTTTGCATAATAAAATAAGTGAGAATCGTATAAACTTGGATTCTTCTTTTTATCTCATCAAATGATTTTTCAAACTTAGTTGCTTGTATCATTTTCTTCCTAGATCAATACAATCAAAATGATAAGGATAGAACTAATTATGGCAACAATAAAATTCACACCCTCCTTTGGTTCCAAATGGGCCAGGAAGAAATCATTTACAACTCTTATCTTTTCTCTACTTTGAGAGGTAAGGCACAACATCTTATCATTAAAAAACTCATTCACCTATACAAAATCATTATAACACTTCTCAATATCTCTATTATAATTTTGGAACTCACACAAGAAAAAGAAGAGAGATGACTACAAGATTTCTAACTTTTGGCTCAAATGGACTAGAAGTATTCTTTCCAAGTTTCCTTAGTAGTCTTGATATTTTCTTCACAACTGGGATCTCATTTATAGTCTTCTAAAATTCATTTGGTTGCCGGGGCATGATTTCTAATTTTTTGGGATAAAATATGATTGTTACTGTGCATTCTACCTACAGACTAGTCAATCGCTCTTTCTACCAATCGACTGCTCCTTCTGACTATTTGAAAAATATAACCATCAGATGGTCTTATGGTCAACCTTTCCACTGACCAATTGACCAATTCTTCAATCAGCATGGCCAATAGTGTCATCAGCGGAACTATCGGTCAACTTCTCATAATTTATACTTTGTCCAGTGTCACTTTTGCAATCACTGTGGATTCAACCAATCGACTGGTCCTTCAATATCAATAAAAAAAATCTATTTATTAGACTGACCAATCAATGATTCATTAGATCGGTTGATCGACCACCCTACACTATTATGTACATAACTTTTCGAACGGTTATAGCAATTAGGTAATTTTTATTTTTTTGGAAAGTTAGCAAAATTATCTACAATTTTTGTATTCATATGTGAGTCAAAATATAAATGAAACATATTCAAATATTTACTTCAAAATTAGTGCATAAAATAACTCATTCATATTTAAACTTTATCAACACTCTAAATATAACTCTAGTTAATCAAGCTTTGTCATAAAAATATATTTAGTGATGGCATAAAAACTTTTTCAATAATAAAGAGATTAATTGAATGTCTTATGTCTCAAACAAGGTATCCTTCCACTTGGCATTATACTTTCAAATGATATTTGTAGCACGTAAAATATATTCGTCACCTTCGTATGATTAAATGACATGTGACCTAACTTTATATCAACTTCAATAGTTTCATCAATTATGTGCACTAAAAAAAATGTCACAATTTATGACCAACAATTTCGTTGCAAGAAATTCATTTGTGGTCATAATTTAAACAATACAACTAAATCTATGGTCAAAGATGTGGTCACTTTTGTGCACATCACAAAAAACTTGAGATCACAAGATACAGTGGTTGCATGCTGATTGTAAAAAAAAGATTTTTTTTAACATAATGTTTTATTGCATTAAATATGTAAAGTAAATTATCGACAAAGAATTCACAATATTATAGAGTAAAAGTCGTATTCTATAAAATATTGCCTCATAAAAAAAATGTAAGGTCAGAATTATATGAGATTGGTTATTATCCTAAGATTACATGAATGATAAAGAAATATAAAACTACTAAAATGAAGTAACCTCTAAATGACTAAATAAGAAAATGAGTTTAGGTTATTTCACAAGGGAATCATGTGTATAACTATTAGAAGGATATTATCAAATGTTTTGAATTAGCATAGGGTATTTCACAAGGGAATCATGTCTAATTGTTTAGATCTATCCCACTCAATCTAACAAAATCATGCACATAGTTTTCAAGTTAAATTATACAACTCTATTAGAATAAGGAACACCTAGCTGCTTTGATGGTTGTTATACTTATTTTAATTTCTTTATATATTGAGATATTGTCAAGGATATTCATGCATTTATTTTTAAGATGTTATGGCTTATCTTGGCATTCATTGGTCATATCAAATTTAGTTATTTTCATGATCAAAATGGCCTTAAATCATTTAGTTAGATGGACGATCTAATATAATAATTTCATTAAGCACATGAATGGTAAAGAACAATTTAGAGAAATAGGTTATATTCCCACAGAAATAGAACCTAAGTTTCATCTAACCCTAGAAACAAAAATATAGATGCTCATGATCAAGGTTGTTAAAATCGCTTGCAGGATTGTAGGATCGTAAGATCCTACGATCCGATAGGAGGCTTGCGATCTCGATCTTAGTTTGAAGATCGAATTCGTAGGATCGCAGCAGGATCGATCGTTGGATCGTAAGATCGGTCGGATCGATCCGACCGATCCCTATGATATTTTTTTAAAAAAGATCAACATTAAAAAAAACCCAAAGCAAGTGCCCTAGGCTCCTAGACGACAACTCATTTGCTTTCTTCTCTGGTTCGCTCCTTTTCTCCTCACGCAGCCTGCCCGATCACTGCTGCTCAAACCCCCTCCCCTCTCACGCTTGATCTCCGCTACTTCCTGCCGCCAGCGCTGTCGCCTGCCGTCGCTTGCTTGATCTCAATCGTCGCTTGCTTGATCGCCAGCGCCGCCGCCGCAGCCCGCCCGCTTGATCGCCAAATGCCGCCGCTGCTGCCCACCCGCCTGATCGCCAGCGTCGCCGCTTCTGCCCCCCCCCCCCCCCCGGCTTGATCGCCAGCTCTGCCGCTGCCGCTACTTCCTGCTGCCGCTTGCTTGATCTCCATTGCCACTGCTGCCTGCCCACCTGATCTCTAGAGCCGTTGCTGCCTCTACTTCATGCCGCCGCCTGCTTGATCTCCAACGCTGCTGCTGCCCGCCTGCCTGATCTCCAACACCGCCGCTTCCCATCAGCATGCCACCACCTCACGCCGCTTGACCTCCAACGATCAATGACCCCGGTGCTGTTCTCAGCCCTCATTGTACTGCCGTTCAAGTTCCAAAATCCAACCACCGTAAAACTTATAACATTTTGTCATCTTGTAAGTCTCTTTTTAATCTTTTCTTCTTGAGATGTTAATGAGTCACGAAATGTTCATCAGTGATCAGTTCATGTATGATTTCTAAGATCCTAAATCTTAATATCAGTTCATGTATGTTCATTAGTTCATGTATGAAATTCCAACAACAAGATATGTATGTGAATATGTGATAATGTGGCTATGTTAATTTTAATTTGTAGTTAAACATTTCTCTATTATGAATTAGGCTTGGCTTGCCCCTGTTCTTATTTGAGATTGTCTCTATCTAAGTTGATTTCATCAATTTATGTTATGAAGTGCCAAGTTGATCTTATTTTCTATTTGAACTATATGTTACAAGTCATCATATTCTTATAAACTAAGTGCTAACTACAACTTTTTTTATCTTGCAATCTTGCTACTTGCTGGTTACAATTTTAATTAGTTATGAGTTGATGGCTTCTGGGAGTGGTAGTGCTGGTGCATCTAATGGCAGTGGCACTAGAAGTGTGTCAGCAGGAACTATTGGACTTAAATCCAAAAAAAAATTCATCAGGGAATAGAACTGATATAGGATGGTCACATGGTTTTGAAGTTCCAGGTGATGCAAGGAAAATTAAATGCAAATATTGTGAGAAGATTTTTACTGGAGGAGTATACAGATTTAAGCATCATTTAGCTTGTACAAAGATAAATGTTGCGCCTTGTGTTGCTGCTCCAGATGATGTGAAGAAACAAATATTGGCTATTTTGACAAATTTAGAAGAAGCTGCAATGAAGAAAAATCAAATGAATAGTTGTCAATTGGAAAATGATGATGTAGATACTACTATGGAAGCTGCAAGTTCATAATCAAGTGCAAAGAGAAAAGGAAATGAAGTGGCATGGGGGATAGCTAATTTTCTTAAAAAATGAGTTGGAAACATACCAAGTAAACAACAAACAATTAATCAAGCTGTCAGAAAAGAGTTAAGGGAAGAAGTGTGCATGCAGATTGTTCTTTTTTTTATACAAGTGCAATTCCATTTAACTGCATAAAGAACCCTGAATTCATGAAGATGTGTCAATTGATTGGTAAGTTTGGATAGGGCTTGAAGCCACCATCTTATCATGAGATTAGAGAAAAATACTTGAAAAAAGAAATTGATAATACTATGTCTTTACTTGAGGAGCATAAAGATGAATGGAAGAAATTAGGATGCTCTATCATGTCAGATGGTTGGACAGATAAGAAAAGAAGGACCATATGTAATTTTTTTGTGAATAGCCCTAAAGGCATTATTTGTTTAACTTCACTTGATACATTGTATATATCAAAAACTGCAGATAAAGTGTTTGATATGTTGGATGACATAGTGGAACAAGTTGGAGAGGAGAATGTTGTGCAAGTTATCACAGATAATACTGCTGCTTACAAGTCACCTGTGGAGATGTTAATGCAAAAAAGAAAAAAGTTATTTTGGACTCCCTGTGTGGCTCATTGTATAGATCTAATGCTTGAAGATTTTGAAAAGAAAATTAAGTTACATGAGGTAACAATACGAAAGGGTAAGAAGATAACAAGTTTTATTTATGCAAGAACACTTCTCATCGCTATCCTGAGGCATTTCACTAAAGAAAAAGAATTGATTAGGCCAGCTGTGACTCGTTTTGCCACTTCCTATTTGACTTTAGGTTGCTTATTTGATAATAAAAATGCATTGAGGACTATGTTTGCATCCAATCAATGGAAAGGCAGTTGATTTGCATCCTTAAAAGAAGGAAAAAATGTGGAACATATTGTAATGGATAGTAGATTTTGGTTTAATGTTAGTAATTGTTTGAAAGCTGTATATTAGATTTAGATTAAAAAACCAGCGATGGGCTTCATTTTTGATGAGATGGACATGGCTAAAGAGAAAATTAAAGTCAACTTTAAGAATGATAGAAAAAGGTATGCTTATTTCTTATAATCATTTTTGAATTCTTCTATTCAAATTGTAATGACATATTTAATGCTTTCTTCACCTTTTAGTTATGAACCTGTTTGGAAGGTTATAGATGAAAGATGGGAAGTCCAACTTCATAGGCCTTTGCATGCTGCTGGTTATTATTTGAATCCACAATTTCACTACTCACTTGACTTTAAGGCTGATCGAGAAGTCATTCGTGGACTCTACAAGGTTATGGAGAGAATGCTAGATAATGATGAGCGAGATAAGATTGATCTTCAACTCAAGGAATTCAAGCACGCAAGGGGGTTATTTGGATTATCGGCTGCTAAATCTATGAGACTAAAGAAGATCCCAGCTGATTGGTGGATATCTTATGGTGCTGATACTCCAGAATTGCAACAATTTGCTTTGAGAATATTGAGCTTAACTTGCAGTTCTTCGGGATGCGAACATAATTGAAGTGCTTTTGAGATGGTATGTTTCTTGTGCTTTTTTTCTTTATAAATGTTAGTTGAGCACTTCAATTTACTTAAATATTTAAATGATTTTTTTAGGTACACACAAAAAGGAGAAATCGTCTACATCAAAAGAAGATGAATGATTTAGTTTTTGTGATGTATAATTTGAAGTTGAAGGATAAGAAAAATAGAAAACAAGTTGATCTAGAAGTTGATGATGTTTCTTCCGATGATGAATGGCTTGTGGAAGAGGAAACCGAAGGAGATAACATAAACTTAAGTGTCCTGCGTGGTAGAGATATTAATGATGATGATAATGAAATTGATGTTGTTGGTGATGAAAATGTGGAGAATGTAATTGCATCAGTTGACAATTTGGAGCTCCCCGAAGAAACTGACTTTCATCATCTTAATGATGATGAAGGCATTGAAGACTTTGAAGACAATGATGATGACCTTCAATATGATTTGGGATTGGATGGCATGATGCATAGTCTTTAACTTCTAATCCTTGTTGACTTTTGTTATTTAAATTAGATTTTCAACTTGTAAAACTTGTTTAAGTTTAACTATATAGACATACTTTATCAGTTTATCTAGTAATCCTTGTGACTAGTTGGTATTATGCATAATATTGTGTTGCATACTTAACTCTTTTTGTGTGGGCTTGCATTTTTTAATCACTGTGAAGTGCTTATGTGATTATGTGATCATATGGTCATGTAAGAGAATGAGAGTCATATTTACATATCTTGACATGGATTAGTGTTTATGTCATATTTATAGATCTTGACATGGATTATGTGCTTACGTATAGAATTTTTCATTAATTTCTTCATTGATTATGTGCTTATGTGATTAGTGTTGTCTCTGTGACTTTTGGCCAAGTATGATTGGAATGTATGTGTTTTTGGAGCTTCAAGATCAAGTGGATGGAAGAGGTTCTTGACAACTGAGGTGTTAAATATTGCATCTTCTTTTTCCATTTTTTTTAATAAAGACTTTGAAAGTAATCCTCTGATACCTAGTCTTATTTTCTTGGCATTGCCTCCATCCGAAACTTAATAAAATGTGAAGTAATATTATTTTTTATAATATTATATATCCCTATTATTTTTAATATTTGTCACACTTATGAGCATCACTCTTAATTTTTTTTACCCTAAAAAATAATATTTTTTTATTCACGGGTAGGATCTTACGATCCTCGATCCTCGGAAGCCCTTACGATCCTACCTCGAAAAGCGATCTTAACAACCTTGCTCATGATGAAAGAACACATATTAGGAATTTATGACAATTAACCTAATTCAAGATGTTGTTAAGAGATTTTTTGGAGAGAAATAATGATTCATTCACTTCTTTCTTCACTACATGGTTAGGGTTAAGACATTCTTTATTTCTTTAAGATATTGGATTTAGATGGATTTAGACATTAAAATAAAATGAAAATTTAGAAACCAATACATCTAAATCCAATATCTTAAAGAAATAAAGAATGTCTTAACCCTAACCATGTAGTGAAGAAAGAAGTGAATGAATCATTATTTCTCTCCAAAAAATCTCTTAACAACATCTTGAATTAGGTTAAAAGACACTAAAAATTTGACCATTAATATTATCATTATAGATCCATCTGAACCTGAACATGTTGTGTTACATATCAGTCGTAATTTGAATTATGTGGTTACTACAGTTTAGAGAACTACGCTATAGACTATTGAGATGCGTGCTATGATAATAACTTCGATAATGAGCTCAACATGACATGGACTTCTTTCTATGGTCGAGAGATGTGTGCTACTTCAATAACTTCAATTATGAGCTCAATATGGCATGGACTTTTTGCTATGGCTGAATGAATCACATTGCGGCTCAACCCTATCCCATGTTATTTAACATCTTTTCTTGTCAGTTTTGACCAATTTTCATAACTACAACAAAAGTGTAACAAGTTGATAATGTTAACATAATTAGAGTTATAGTTAATTATCAACTCTCTCTAACCCATTTGTCACTTGTCCTCAAGCAAGTGTCATGTGCAATATCACAAATTCAAATAATCATTACACAACATAATAGAAAATAAATGAAAAAATGGTTCATGCAATCACAAGTATATTATCTAAAAGAAGGTCCTCACTCCACTTCCCTTAGGTTTGTATTCTCAATATCAAGTTTTCACAATTTTCACTCCTTTCTCTTATGCTTCATCCAAAAAGATAATGCTATTAGTGTTCGTTGCCCCTGGTCTTCTAACCTCCTTGTGGTTTGAGTGCCATTTATTCACTTCGAATACATGGCCAATGTAAATGCAATGGCATCAAACTTCGTGACAATGATCTTTTGAACATTGCACATACAAGTTTTTCAAAGCTTCATTCCTTAGAATGCAATCTTGAAACGATGCCGTTTCAATTATTCTTAAGCCTTAATTTAACCTCTGCACCTCAATGATTCACCAAACACTTGGTGCATAGAAAAATTTTCATGTATTCAAAGTTCCTCTTGTTTTCCTCCCTTCCCTATACACTCAAACAACAACAAGAGATGGGATGGGATATTGAGGATTGTTCAACAACTGCTTTGATGTGTTCTTACTTAGGAGCACTTGACACAGGTTTTGTCCGAGTGGCTATGCACATGGGCGCTGTAGGGGAGGAGGGATTGAAGGCAAGAACTAGTGTTTGTGTTGCTAGTACTTAGAAATAGAAATCATGTATGACAGTGCCTTGCAAGTGGTGACCTACGATGGCATCAGTGCACGTCTCTATAGAAGAAATGAGAGAGAGAGAGATGAAATAACAAAAAGGACATATGGCATAAACTCAACTTAACTTTATGTGCACTATGAACCAATAGGTTGCATTATGCATTATGGGCTGCTTCGATCCTTATGGTCTAATGCGATGTGCGCCATGATTGTAACTTTAATGTGAGCTTATACGACTTGGATTTTTTTTTTGCTACAATTGAATGAATGAATCACATTACTACTTGATCATATCCAATGTTGTTATTATCTTTTTTTATTTTATTAACATAAGTGCAACAAATGTGTGGATTCCAATATGGTTAAAAATAATAAAATATTTTGAAATTATTAGTCATGGAAATGATAATATTAAAATTTTTAGAATTATACATGATTATCAATTATAAAAAGTTTGGAACCAAATTATGATCACAATAAGTTACCATAATTCTAATCAAAGTATTCATTATGGCTTAGTTCTAGACATGAAGTCATCATAATTGTTATGCAAAAAAATATTTTCAATAAATATGCGCTAAAACATTGTGACGGCAACATGTAGCATTTTGATTGCAATTTTTTAAGAAAATAAAACCTAGTCACTTCTATCAAACAAATTGACAATTACAATTGAAGTTGAGTTGCCATGCAAAATTTTAATTAAGATTCGTAACATCCATTTTAAAGTCATTATTATTCAAACTACTAAAGGGATAAATCATTATATAAAGTTCATTGTTTGTAAATTGTAAACACTAAAAAATGACTATACATCAAAATGTTCAATAACATTATTTTTCATTCTCAACAATAGCTTCTTGCACATCACCTGATGGTGGCATTTGAGTAACCAATGTAAAAGTATCAAGATCACTCAATATGTTAGATATCATTTAAATTATAATATTTGTCACAACATATGTAATTTGACTTATCAAATCAACCATAGAGATGTGATCACTAATAGAAGATAAAGGAACTCAAAGACTATTGAGATTGTTATGTAGATTAATACCATACACCTTAATTATACGAACGTCCTTCAATGGCTTGAGGATTTAGTTCACTTTAATAGACAATGGTGTCATCAAAATCTTCAAAAAGTTCCTTATATTTTTCGATTTAATTCACATTCGGGACAGAAAAAATATTTGATAGTTGAGGATACCTAGGGAGAATTTCCAATGAGGGCCTCAGTAACAAAAATGTTTCTCCCCGTTGGGAGGGGGCGAGGATGGAACTGACCCTTGGGGTCACTTCTAGATCAGGACATGGATACATGTCCCACCCAATTCTCAGAATTACTATAAATTATTTTTATTTATAGTAATATGTCATTTATTTTATTTTATCTTTTTCCATAATTTATTGTTTGATAATTCTTAATGTTGTCTAGCGAAAATATTGTGATGCATATTATAATATTTTTATAGAGATATTTTATTCATTATCATGAATATTAATTATTTTGTAGAAAGTGATGGGTATTAGATGACATTGTGGGGAATTAACACCCACAAAAATTGAGCACGCTGAACAAGGGCGAGTGTGATCCCTATTATCATGAGTTGTAGCAAAATAGTTTTATATAGAATCCACATACAAAACATATTAAATAATTACTTTCATCAATTTCATAGCCTTGCCATCAAGAAAAAATTTCATCATGATGGGTGGCATGTATGTGGGAAAAACTTCATATAATTACTTTTTGTTCCAATTGAAAAATACTATCACAATGGACCTCAAAGGATTTTATATAACAAAGCTCGCTAGCATATAATAATGAATCAAAATTATATACATGCTATATGATCATGGCTGAGTATTAAAGTTAGGACTTGAATGTGAAGACTAGTTGAGCCATAGCATCATGTTAAAAGAAATGATATGCCATTATGAACAGGCTGCAAGCTTTCTATAGGGAACCCTAAAGCTTGTTTGGAGGGTGGAACTAGGTGAACCGACACCTAATTCGGTTGTGAAATTTGGTGGAAGTGGCGCTGAAATTTGAGGTGAAAATTGACATGACGTCAATTTCCACCCTTTGGTTCCAACAGTATAGCATGGATTGGTCACTTTTTAAAAAAATTTAGGTCCTTTTTAAAATTAGTTTTTTCACTTTTTTCTTTCCTTATTTTCTCTCTCTTACATTTTTCTCACAAAAAATATTTATTAAACATAATATGTTTATTATAAAATGATTAATTTAATTTAATTTATTACTTATCATTTCATCAAACTTTTTTTAATATTTTGTTAAATATAATTTATTATATTTAAATAATATATCTTTTAATAAATTTTTTTGATGAAAAAATAATTTATATGTTTATATTTATTAATTAAAATTTTATATTTTATATTTACAATACCTATATTTTATTTAAACACCCACTAAAATTAATTTATCACATTAACTTTTTCATATTAAATTAAGTTTTTAGTTCATCATTGTTCTACTCCATCCAAACACATTATAAACTAATTTGTCAATTCAATTATTCATGTAGAACTTAGAAGAATTACGATTTTACTATACACACGTTGCCTAAGAGTGGTCCCTTCAAAAGTGAACCACTACCGTGATGAACTAGAGTTACAATAAATTATTTATTCGAAAGTCTTGCCTAATATGTAAAATTTAGCTAATGACTAGGATATGTGTGTATGATGAGTAATAAGGTACCAACTTCGAAGATCCAAATCGTGTTTTCCTTTGAGTAAATTTTATTAAATGCTCTCGAATTTTACCCACCTTTTCTAATTATATAATCTAACTTTACTTTATAATCAGATTGTCATTCAACTACTAACTTACTTCACCAAGTATCATTTCGACCGAGTATAGTCTATTATCCGATAATTTGACTTACATGTCAGGCTATTTAAAAATAAAATAAATATAAAATAATATTTAAATAGTAATATAATAATTTTAAAATGAGCTCGAGCCCCTCTCCCTCTCTCTTGGGTCGCTTGAGCGCCGATGTCAGCACTCACATGGCTTGAGGGAGAGTGTGAGGGGACACCGCCTCGATCCTCCTCCATCCTCTCCTCTCAGGTGCTGACGAAGTGAGGGAGTATCACCCCATCCTCCTTTCAAAGAATTGGCACAAAAAGGGGGTTGATGCCCCCGTTATGCGACACGAAGAGGGGGCATCACCCCCTTTTTTGTGTGTGTTACTGTCGATGCAAAAAGGATGTTGGAGGTAGAGGGGGAGGGGGAGGCACCCCTTTTATTTTTTAAATTTTTTTGTAATATTATTTTATATTTATTTTTATAATCCCTTGCCACGTGTCACGGGATCATTCTCGGACACTAGACCACGTGCGGTCTAACTTAAGCAAGTAACTATCCGTCCATCAAATTTCTATTGGCTTCACTTTTCTTCGACTTGCGTAGCGTCAACTTGTGTGGTTTGACTTCTTCAGGGTGAAGCAGTTCTTGTATGCCTTCGGGAATAGCTCGAAAAAGAGTTGCCTCAGGGTCGTGCAGAACACGATGAAGAGTCTCGTCATTCGACCTGCATGACTTGACTCAATGCCCTCATGTTGCGGGTGGCTACTGTAACATCCTTGCACTTGCGTAGGATATTGTCCGCTCTGGGCCTCCGCCAGCACGGTTTTCCCAAAACGCGTCCTACCAAGTCAAGGCCATGTTCCTATATATACCCAGCATCTCTCCCGTGACTTATGCATGTGGGATTAATCCAAGGCACGCCTCATGCATCCTTCCCCTCCTTAAGGGACTCAACGCCCTCGTTGAGTGATCGCACCCCACCATGCACAGAGGCTCACGTGGAGTGGCTCTGATACCACATTCCAAGAGTTCGGTGAGAGGTGGAATCATCCTAGTTGAACTTGTATTTTGGGAGAAATGAATTTTTCATTTCATAGTGACGCTTCTGTCAGATTCCAGGACATTGACATATTGTGACCCGAATTAATTATTTTTATTTTAAGTCTATATAGTGAGTTAAATTCTCTAATTTTTATGAAAAAATACTAATGAAGTCTAGTTTTCAGGAAAATTATGCCCTAGTTAAATGGACAATTATGAAGAAACATATAAATCAATATTTGAGTGACATACAGTCTGCCATGGCACAAATCTTAGGTCAGATTGCTTAGGATGTTCTGACTTATTCACTTGGATTTAGATAATGATATTTGAGGTTTGAAAACCTTAAGTCTAGTTTCTAATTAATCTAGAATCATAAGATTTGCCCATGTGATTAAGAAGTTATGAATTATTGATTGATAGACACTCAGTTTGAAATCCTGAAATAGCTCCTAGTTAAGCTTTAGAGAATTAAAAAGTTCTAAGTGTGGAATAGCTTATGAATATAAATGTCTAAAGTTAGAAATTGGTATTAGAGGAGGTTATATGCATTTTAGGATGCATAATTATTCATACGTCATGAGCATGCATTTTATATTACCTTACTAGTGATTGGGAAGTAAGAAGGCATTATTGTTTGTAGGAAAACCTCAAGTTGCAAGTGAAAGGGAGGAAATCTAATAAATCTTCTTGAAGTGATAAAGTACAAGGTGAGTGGGTAAATTTACAACATAGCAAAATATTATATGTTAGCTCTTTTATTTATGGTATTATCTCAAGCAAAGCTTATTATTATTATTATTGAAACATATCTTGAGCTACGAAAAGTATTTATGATATGTTTCAAGGATTTCATATGAGATGGAGTAACATCTTATACAAAAATATTTTTAGGGAACAATACTTGTGAAGTGAAAATAAGTTTTATTTGATAATGATATGAGATTATGACATGTGTATTTTGATATTGTTAAACTCCATATGTTCATTAGACATGTTGTTTGAAAAAGGTCTTTGGGACCGCATTCGATATACATGAAGCTTTTGGGGCGTATATCGAGTGCCTTTGCCCTTTGGGGGCTGCTCTGCGTGCACGTATTGATCCATGATCGCTCTGCGTATTTGAGAATCATGATTGGGTGGCACACAATTATGATTGAGATACGTATTGACCCATGATTTGCTCTGTGTATCTGAGACTCTTGATTGTGAAGCTCTTCTTAACTGTATGACACACAATCATAGAGGGATGCATATTGACCCATAATTTGCTTTGACTCTTAATTATGAAGCTCTGCTTAACTGTATGACACATGATCATAGAGGGATACATATTGCCCCATAATGAGTATGTGCAATGACACGTGTGTGGAGTTTAATTATGAAAATGATGATATTTTAAGTTACTTTTACTTATATGAGATTTCATATGATTTGATAAGTTATGTTATATGTGTTTTGCTTTAAATGTTTTATTATATGGAGAATGTGATTATTTAATGTTATATACACTCGTATTGTTCTCCTATGTTGTACTTTTATTTCACTCACTGAGCAAATTTTGTTGCTCATAATACCCATTTTAAATTTTTCAGATGCTCGTAAGTTCTTGAGTTGAGTCAACTCGGAGCTTGATTTTGGTGCATATAGAAGAGGTCGAGCCGCTGGAGCACTTTAATCCCCCTTCACTTGTATTTTTTGAAGCATGCATATGTAATAGATAGTCTTAGATGTTGTAATCAAGTTTGTGAGAAACTTTTTATAAGGTTGTATACTTGATCCTGTGGGGTTATATGTGAGATGGTTTGTGAAAAAAAATATATAATGACAATATGCGAATGTCCTATATAGATTTTTATTAAATTTTGATGATGATATATGTGTCTTTTGTATGTATTGACAAATAACATAAGGTAAGTAAGAGAGGAGATTTTGCCGATTTTATTTTTTGAAATTGCTAAACATAGCTAAGATTGGGATTAGAACTTAGTCACTGAGTTGGGTGTGACAACTGCGACATAAGGTCTTCCTTCCGTCGAATGTGAGGTATGTGACCATCTCACCCTCGATGATCATTCTGTAATTCCGACGATTTGAAACGGCACTAGCTCTTTGATGATCACATTTGCAATTTGACTGCTTCGGGTGCTTCGGGTTGCTATGATGAGCGACGAGAGTCTTTCCACGGGTGCTTCGGGATGCTTTAGGTCTCTTTGTGGGCTTGACTCCATATCTCGTTGCAAGTGGTTGCAACGTAAAGTCTTCCATCCATCCGCCGATTGAAGAGCATAGGACCACCCCATCCTTGGCGATCACTTGATGTTTCAGAGGTGTTGGAGACAAGACAAGGTTCTTTGATATAGCACTCCATGCCTTGTCTGTTCCGAGTCGCCATGGTAAGCAACGAGAATCTCCCCACGTTCCCTTGTGGTTTAACTCATTGCCTCTAGGTTGCAGATGGCTGTAACGTTGAGTCCTTCATCCATCGAGTGTAGAGCACGGGACCACCTTACCCTTGGCGGTCATTTGATATCTCGACGGTTAGAAGTGCAACAAGGTTCTTCGATATGTCCTTCTCTGCCTTGTCCACTTCAAGTCGTTGTAGTGAGCGACGATGGGAGTCTCCCCACATGTGCCTATGGTTCGACTCACTTCTCCTGCTTCGATGGACTTCGCATTTATATTGATTGGAGATCTCCTCCTTTGCGACTTGAGCATCTCCCCCCCATTACCCTTGTCCCAAGGGCTTTGGGTGGTATGGCAATTGTCTTGGCATGTACGCCTTGGCAGCGGCGACTAACGAGCGGAGGTTGGGGATCCGGTCATTTCAACTCCCTCCTAGTCCAAAGCTTCTAACCCCCCTCTGCTTGAAGAGCACTAACGTTGGGTTCTTCATTCACCTGGGAACACTGTAGGCGGAGCTCCGTAATACCTTTCACTTCCCCCTTCAACATGTCCATCTGGCCGATGTTGAACAACACGATCTTGGCCTCTAGTCCCGATTCGTCAGGGCTTGCATGATTGTTGAACTGCCTTCTGCCACTGTCCCATATCCTGATGGGATTCATGTTTGCCACATTCCATCTGGTCGCGATGGCATTGCCATCATGAGTTTGTCACATCTTATAGGGTTCTTGGGATATGCCATCTTCCGATCTTGGGACCTCCTATTGAAGCTTCGGCAACACCTTCAGGTACGAACAGAGTGATACCACGGTGATCGTTCATGAGAGGATGCACTTTTGATACCCGTCCGTCCACGATCTGGATGGAGCAATGTCATTGCGCTTGTCGACAAGGATCATGCGCCTTTGACATGCTCGTCCACCGGGTCGGCTAACCCTTGTGAAGGAAAAGCTGTTTCGGGTATTCACTGATCCATAGGGACGCTCTTGAAGACGCTCTGCTTGGGTAAGCAGATTGGGTTTGGTGAACTCGTGGCATGAGTCCTCAACTTCACCTCCTTCTCCATTCGAAGGGACAACATCGTCAGTGTGTCCTTCGAAACTTTCGCATTGCGATCCTTGAAGGCCGCTTCGATTACTCGAGGCGCTGGCCGAAAGGAAAGGGCACTCCTTCCTTTGGTTGACGAAAAACGCTTGACAGCAGCATGTCAAAGTTCACCCAATGCTCGACGCTCAGACCATTTGCCAAATTAGTCATTGAGTTGAGGCGTCGATTTGCGTTGGCTTATATCAGATTCTTCCCACTCTTCGATGGGTGACATTACGCCGCTTGCGGGATGACACTTGATGAGGCAGGCAAGGCTGACAACTCGTCCCTAAGTATTTGCAAGTAATCAACGCTTTGTCTCATCTATGAAAGCCATCTTGACGTGACAAGCGATGCTAGCGATACGACAAGACGCTTATGAATGATACTCGTAGCCAAAAGGATGATGCTCCTTAGCCGAAATGGACCATGAACCTTGATGCTTAACCTTGGAGTCAACTTCTCCCGTGGAGCGATTGTGCACTTCACGTTGCATGACTGGGCATGCGATGCGACGCCACGAAATATCGAGCAGCACCTGATTGTCATGATAGTGCATTACCGACAGTCCCTGAATATGATACGGGTTCTCCGATTTACATGACGTTTGTGTAAGCGACCTCTTGGTATGGATAGCGCAAGACCATCATGCGGAGCATATGGCTACTCTAGACGCAGCGCGACACTTCAAGATTTCTTGACTGTATATCTAGGGTGGTTGATCTACTCAAGTGAGCGACGCATGACTGTCCTGGTTAGGCGGGGCGATCTCCACCATCATAGTGCATGACGAATATTCCTTGACACGACACGAGTGTATGAGGAACTTACTGCGGGGCACGACTGGGCGTGCGGCGAGGAAGCTTGCCACGTATTCCTCGTTGGCGTCCATGATCAAAGATCATAGTACCAGTGCACCTGGGTGTGATGAAATTCTAAAGCGGAAGCCCTTTTCTACGCTAGGGCACGCTGCGACGACACAAGCGAGTCATCGTCGCTGGGTAATCCGAACAGGATGAACTGCTCTGATCCACTTGTCACGGGGTCATTCTCGGACTCTAGACCATGTGCGGTGACTAGACGTAGAAGCACCTAACCATGCTTGTTTTGAATGGCAACGAAAGTTTTTTTATCGAGACAATTATGCCCCCGTTATGCGACACGAAGAGAGGGCATCACCCCCTTTTTTGTGCGTGCCACTGTCGATGCAAAAAGGGTGTTGGAGGTAGAGGGGGAGGGGGAGGCACCCCTTTTATTTTTTTAAAATTTTTTGTAATATTATTTTATATTTATTTTTATAATCCCTTGCCACGCAGGTTATAAGGTAAAGCATTTGTGAAACAAGTTAATATTTGAAAAATAATTGGATTATAACGTAAAGTCTGATAGCATTTAGTGAAATTTATCTTTTTTTTTCTTATAATATAGAATTCTTAACCATTGTATGGTAAAGATAATTCATGTTGGCCTTCCCTAAAACAGGTATACTTGCACTGTTTGTGGGTCACTTCAAGTTTTAATTTTAAGATTCTTAAATAAATTAGCCCATTAATTATACAATCGCTAGATTTGGTAGGTAAATTGCAATATTTGGATTTTTCGTTCAATTTTCCTTGCATTTTATTTTTTATTTTGATTAATAAATTTTGGGAGCTTATTAATTTATTTAAATTAATTATTTAGTATACCTTTTCTCTAAATTTTGAGAACTTATTACTATATATATATATATATATATAGGCATACATTAATAAATCAGATTTAGAGATAAATATAATTATATTATATTTTAAAATTTAAAATTTAACATAAAAAAGTAAAATGTAAAAGAAAATAAAAACTATGGGGGAGAAACGAAATTGTAAATTTAAAAAGTTAAATTTAAATTAAATGCATAATTTTAAATCGAAACTTAGTATAATTTTAAAGATAAATTTAAAAAGTTAAAAAAAAAATCGAAACTTCGGGATGGGCTGGGTCGACTAGAATTAGGATTTTGCAAATTATATTTGATCAATCACCGACCCGTCCTACTTTGGATCCATTGGATCAATGCGATTGGACGAGCACTTCTAAATCATACATCAAATCACTGTCGCAATTAATTGGTCGCATAGTATGTAAAATGTTTTATAAAGCTATTAAATTTGTTGCGACCTACAAAATTATTGATAGAAACGCAGCACAGTAGTCATATTATTATTTTAATTGTAAATATGTGAATTACTATGTGGATGTCTGCGACTACAATTTTTTGTTGCAAAATGTGGTAGCGAAATCATGGAATTTTTTCGGTGGTTGTATTGCTTATATATATATATATATATATATATATATATATATATATCATTAACAAAGTTCACATTGATGACTTGTGTTAGTACTATTGAATTAAAGTCGACAAACACTAGAAGTTAAGTCAAACTTTTCTTGATAAATTGAACGATTGGTGGGACTAGTACGTGAGACATAAAACGAATTTTAATACTAATATCTTATCGAAGAAATACATAATTTATCCATTTTTAAAAGTCAAACTTAAGCACCTAAACTGACGTGATCAATTGTTTTCATCAGCTTTGTCCAAAGTCAAAGTCGTATATCACATTATTAGAGTTGACTGATGATTTATCTTTTCCTTATCAAGTTTATTTAGAATTTGTGGAAACGGCGCCCAAAATTTTTGAAAATGTAGCCAATTCCTAAGTCATAACAAGGAAACGGCCTCTAACATTAATTTGGAGGTCTCATATTTTATTTATTTATTTATTTATTATTTTACTAATCAATTAATTGTGAGTAACTTCATTTTGAAATCAATCTTATTTTCATTATACCTACTAATAATTAAATAACATTCACTAAATTCTTTCAGTATCTTTCTATCAGATAGCAATATCTCAATTAATTCTTATAGATTTAGAAAAAAAATATTGCCTTGACCATGAAAATCTTACAATATTATAATAATTTTAATATTAATAGTTTCAGTTCTTTTTCATAATTATGGGAGAAGTTGTACAAGTAGAAAAATAATGCCATTATTGATAGAATCATAAGAAAATTATTTGATTCTTGTACAAATGGATATACTACTTACAGAATAACTTTAAAAGTTTCAATAATTATTAAGAGAATTAATAAAATTTTATCTAAGACCAATAATGATTCAAAAAATTTTAAAAATATTTTATCAATAAAAATGATGAATGATAAATATCAAATAGAGAAATAAACTTTAAATAAATTATTATATTTTATTATAACAAATTTTTTATAATAACTTTTCATTTTAGGCTTCTAAATGCCCTACATAGTCAGATCATTGTGTACAATCATTAGTCCCACAAGTATTAGATGATTGACGACATTTTTTCAATAGGATCAATTACACTAAGGCGTCATTTGGATCACTACTTTTCCATAGGAATCAGCTCAATCCATTCTTTAAAAGTCTGAGAGTGGAAAGTTTTCGTTTTTATCGTTTGGATAACAAAATAATTGATGAGATCCCTCAAGAACAGAGCATTATCCGTTGGAAAAAAAAATTAACTCCGATCTCTATTTTATTTCCTTTCATCTCTTGCGTGACTTTTTTTCCCATCTCTCTCAGGCGATGCCTTCTTCTTTTGGACAAATCTGACGACTTGGTTCCATCTGCACTTCTTCCTTTCTTTTTCTCTTGCCCATCGCTACCTGTTTTGATCTTCACTTCTTCCTTTTTTTTTCTTCCCCATATTGATTCGATCTGCACTTCTTTCTTTCTCTTCCACATCGCTAACTGGTTCGATTTGCACTTCTTCCTTTTTTTCTCTTCCCAATCGCTATTTTTCTCTTCCCAATCTTCACTTCTTCCTTTTTTATCTCTTCCCCATCGCTTGCAAATGAACTCCTCTAAAACATTTCTTCTTGTTTTTCTTTAAAAAATCTTTACTTTTTCTTTGCCTTCAATCTTCCCTCTTATCGTGCACCCCTCACTCTTTTCCCCAAAATTGTTATTACAGATTCTTCAATTTTATGAAAAAGTTGTTATAATGGAATTGCCAAACATGCAAAAGTTAAAAAAAAAACAATGTAGAAAGGAAATCTGAGAAAGTCAATTTTGAAAAAGTGACTTCCTTAGGAAAAATTCATACCTCTGAATTTTTCTTTATTTGCCAAACGGGTCCTAAATGCCTTCCAACTTTAAAATTTGCTCAGCAACACCCTCCAACTTCACTTTGTAATACAAATGTCCTCCATCTTATAAATTATTTCACGGAATGCCCTTCCGACCGGAAATACCCGATTTTTCAGTCGATCTATTGATGTGATTCTCTCTCGTCATGCAGGAGAACATCCAACGTGGCACTGCCATGCAGACTCCACGTCAACACATTAATACAAAATAATAAAATAAGAATATAATGATAAAAATAAAAAATAATTTAAAAAAAAAAAAAAAACACAGCGAAATCCTGCCGACGCGTGAGAGGGAAGGACCTCGCAACCCAAGTGCGACCTCGCCACTGAGAGGTCACAGAAGGGGGAGGAGGAGGAGGAGACCCCCACCCCTTTGCTCTTCGTCGTCGTGGGCAAAGGGGAGGCCTCGCCCCCCTAACCTCGCCGGATGTCGTAGAGGGAGGGGTGAGGCCTCCCCTTTGCTCTTCGTCGGCACGCTCCGACGACCCCCATTCGTCGGAGCTTGTAGGGGGATGCATCTCTTATTTTTTTAAAATTTTTTAATGATGTCACATCAAATTTTTGCTTTCCTGAATGAGAGAGTGTCACCACGTTAGCGGAATGATTGAAAAATTAAGTATTCCCGATCGAAATGGTATTCTGTGAAATAAATTATAAGATGGAGGACATTCGTATTACAAAGTAAAATTGGAGGATATAATTAGGAAAACGATTAAAGTTGGAGGGCATATGTAATTTACTCTTTTGGAATAGTAAGTGGGTGACTACCGATAAAATGTGAGCTTTGAAAAGATGCCACTTCTTTAATTATAAGGATCTCTTAGTTATGATAAGAATGATCACATATTCACATACATAGAAAGATCAATAAATATTCAAATCAACAGGGAGTCAACAGTGGTCTCGAAAAAGAAGCTCCATTAAATGATTTTTTTTCTTTTGAATAGGTCATATTCAAACTATAATAATAGGTAGAAAGTCGTTTTCAAATAAGAAAAATAGAATATATGAATAAAGTGAAAAAGACACTAAACATTATTAACAGTGCCCAATTTTTTCCAACCCAATGTCCCGACGTTTGATGATCATGATCGGGGCTTAAATAGTTAAATGATCATGCATAGATAAATTTTTTAACAATTTTATTCCATTTTTTAAATAATACATGTTTTATTTTACATAAAGTTATTACTTTAATTTTAATTATTAATTTTTCTAAATGTGGTCTTACAAATCCAGTAAATTTGGGCATATTGTATTAACGATAAAATGCTAAACATAAACAATCCTTTTCTTCAAATTTTAATATGATTTAAGGTTCACTACAATGGAAAGAAATGGAAAATGTGGCCTGTAGTGGAACTTAAAAAATGTTTCTAGGGAAGAGAGATAGGCTTGCCTCACTAAACAATCTGTAGATAAATTAATCAATTTTCTCAATAACTTAACTACAATATTTATAACTACATTTATATTGTCATTATTCTCTCCCTATGTGACATGAAACAATAAACAAAAAATATTTTTTTATTAAAAGAAATAACACAAAGAAATAGAGATCTACCCCAAGATATTGACCTAACCCCAAAAGTCAAATTTATCATTAGATCATAAGAACTCACAACAAATTTTAAAAAGCTTATAATCTTCAATACACAATCACAATTGCAAATCCACAATTATCACTATGATACTCAAGGGTCGATCTACAAGAAAAAATATTATCTTTGACCACTTTGTTTAAACTACTTTTGAAAGAATAAATCTATGAAAAGAAAAAAAATGTGACTTTTGACTAACTGAAAACTTAAATATGCAAAAATGTACTAAACTAAATTTTAGAAAATTTGGTGTATAATAAAAAAAGAATATAGATTACGAATCAAAGGTGTTCAACCATATATAAATGCGGAGGACCCGAATCTAATGGGTGCAAATTTATATATATAATAAAAAATAAAGTAATTATTAAATAAATTAATAAAAATATGTACTATGCACCATATTATCTTTATCTTTTATATCATAGGTTGTATGCACACTATATTCATTTTTTAATTAATGAGTGAGATTAAAAATAATTAATAAAAGTATATGTATGGTTTTAAAAATATGTTGATAATCATATAAAATTCAACATTAGATACTCTATCTCTCTCTCTCTCTCTCTCTATATATATATATATATATATATATTATATAACTTTGAATTTCTTATTTTTCTCATCAATGTTTCCTTGTTGTATAAGGAAATGTAGAATTTGAATAGTATAAAAAGTTTGACAAGCAATAATTGTCCAAGGGCACTTGGAATAAGAGGAAAAATAAATCAAGAAAATAAATAAATATTATGAAATAGTAGGAATATAGGAGAATAGACAATATTAAAAAAACATTCAAAGAAATAATATATAATATTTGAAACATTCAAAATATTCATAATATATTACTTAATTATTAATACCTAATAAAACTAATCATAAGCCCATGCATCCAAATGATTGACTTCAACTTTCATTTAGAATTAAAAATAAGTTAACCAAAACTTGAATTAGCCAAAGATAACCCTACTCTAATAATGTCTATCTCCTCGGATCTCCTTTACTTTCGTGTTTAGGTCTTTGAGAAACTATAAGATTGAAAGAGCTTTTGTAAGGAGAATATCTAGTTGTTCTCGTGATTCGGAAAAGCACTCAAGCGAAAATCACATAAAAATTAAAATAGAGGTAACCTCTCAATTGACCCTAGAAATGACCACACGGGTCAAAATATCTCTCAATTCCTGACCCTAAACATATCATCTCAAAACCCTTTGGTGGCGTTTGGTTGAGCTTAAACGATGGAATACATAGATTCCACCAATTGTAACTAAATCATCTTTTGTTCTGCAAAAAGTACAAAGGGCAAAGTTGTTATTTTTCTAAAAAGTCAATCTTGTAAATAGTGAAAATATGAGAGTTAACGTATTCTTTATTAATGTATTCTTTACAATAGATGGAATAGAGATAATCTGATGCAAATTTCAAAAATTGACTAATCGGATGGGTTATATGCGTTAACTCGATGCAAAATTAACCCCAACTAAACGGGACCTTTATGTCCTATATAATCCATTAGCCTCTTAGATCGCTGTGAACTTTATTCGACATTTTCTTCCTCTCGGGTAGGAGTTGCAATGAGTCACAATATTAAATCATAAAACTATGGAAGTCTAAGTAGAAATATAATCTCAAAATCATATATATCAATGAAAACACAGAAGATCCAATAAACAAGAGCAATTCAACAGCTAATAATAAGACCTTATGAATGTACAAAGAAATGAAATTAAAAGCATTTTTAGCCCCACCTAGGCTACTTAGTTACATATTACACACAAACTAACACAATTTCAGTAGATCATCATCTATTAAACAAAGAATTATATAATAGCTTATCGAATCTTGTCATTAGTTCCACAATTCCTAATGTCACAAATTTAACCAAAATGATCAGAAAATGACATCAATATGGAGATTTATGCAACTAAATAATATTTGTTTTTGGAGAATTATCATGAAAGCACATATAAGGAATTGACGCCGTACAAAGTCATGTTATTAACACAAAATCACATAAAGATGCATATATGGGGCCAAATGCAAATTTTATCCTATCTAAATTCATATAGAATTTCCTACTACCACTAAGTATGCTTATACATTTTAAAATATTATTTGTGCTCACATGTCATTAACTGAACTAATACATTTAGTGGTAATGGAAAGCTTTGGCTCCTCTCAAATTTCAGTTCTAAATGGGCAATATCTAATTTATGTTATTCTATTTTATTTAAGTTTTTCATTTCATCCTTGAGTGGGATACTTTTTATGACTATATATAAACTACCCAAGCAATTAAACAAATGTTATATTTGATTGAAAACAGAATATCGCTGAACTTTCTTACATCAAGAAAATACGTGGATGGAATGTATCTATTGCCTTTTCTATCAATGTTATCTTAACCACACAAGTGATCAAATTGTTGTGCCAATTGGATCGTAGTTGAATTGGTGAGATCGTGTTTTGAATCAAATCATTTTAAAAATAATATTATCTATTAGTTTCTTCTATCATATAATAACTAATGTTAAAATAATAGAATAATATTATTTTCTATCAATGTTATCTTAACCACACTAGTGATCAAATTGTTGTGCCAATTGGATCGTAGTTGAATTAGTTAGATCATGTTTCGAATCAAATCGTTTTAAAAATAATATTATCTATTAGTTTCTTATATCATATAATAACTAATGTTAAAATAATAGAATAATATTATTTTCTATCAATGTTATCTTAACCAAACTAGTGATCAAATTGTTGTTACTTTCTTAAAGAATCTTTTAAAATATTGTCATTACCTCTTTTAAAAATATTTACTTTTAACTTTCTCTCAGGATGATCTTGTCTTCAATTTTTTCCTCCATATTTCATAACTTTTTACTTTTCTTTCTTCTCCCATTTGTTATATTTATTTCATGAATATTTTTCTCTAGTTATTTTTTTACCCTAATCACCTTTATTATTTTTCTCTCTTATCCTTATATTAATTTCCTTTCCTTTTGTTTTGTTAATATTTTTGTACCTTGTTCCTCTTTATTATCTTCCTAAATTTGATATCGCATTCGTTACATTCTTTTCTTCTCCTTTCTTATGCATGTTATTATTGATTATAGTTTATTATTATTTAATTTACCCTACCTACTACTGCTGTTTTTCCTATTTATTTTCTTTTGTCTTCATTCCTTTCCTTTTTATATTATTTGTTCTTTCAGCTCTTTTTTTCTCCGAACAAACTAATTCTTTTTTTTTCTTGAATTTTGAAGTTGATCCGGTTCAAAAGCAATTGTGATTGTATAATATAAATCAATCTGACTTACCTCTTAACGGTTAACCGCGTCCAACCTTTCTTCCTATTTTAATAACATTGCTTTTTCCAAACTATTTTAATCCAATTCCTACCGTAAAAACAAATCGAATTCCAAGTGACACAAAGAAAAATCAAATGGTACCATCGACTAGGGGAATTGTTTCTTAAAATCCACTATAATAAAATTATGATTTAGAAACCAATTTTTGGATCAATTATATTTATTCTTAAAAGTATAAATATTAGAAACTGATATGATAGTAATATAAAATTCTTATTAATTTGAAATTAAAATTTTATTTATGGTCACTAAAAAATCATTTTTAACTACCAATGAAAAAAAAATTATCACTAAAAATTAAGGACCATGAGGAATCAAGATATTTTGATTTCAAAAAGTATTAAAGATTTAAATTAAAGTTCTAAATTTCTAAAAGACTTTTTAAAAAACTTTGGAGAAAAAAGTTAATTCCACTGCAATAATAGACGTTTGCCTAAAAATTTGGGAATAAGACCACTGAACGGATTACCTTGATGTTGTCATTTGTGGATCCCACTTCTAATTAGTTTGTTGTCCGCGAGTTAAGGACCACTCCGTTGGTTCCCTGTGTTTTTTTCCACGTTCTTGACTTTGCATCACCACTTAAACCATGTTGCATCTACGTACATTGTTGATTGTTCCACATAATTATTTGGTACGTTGCTTGCAGTAATCGGCAACCCCTACAGTAGCAATGGCATCAAACCACTAAAATAAGATTATCGACGACTAGTAGTTGCATGATCAAACTTGTGAATGACCTCTCCATGCAAGCTAATGGGCAATGGCCCGTCCTCCATATAAATGACGTCTGCGAGCTGCTCTCGTCGTTCCACATGCACATCCCCCCCGTAGCTCCTCACAGCCTGATCAAGATCACTACTTCCTGCTCTTGCTCGCCTGCAATGGCACTTCACCAGGAGATTAGTGTGAAGCTACTGCTAAGCCTGAGCCTCGTCATGGCCGGAATCATCGCCGCCAGAGCCCAAAACTGCGGCTGTGCATCCGGCTATTGCTGCAGCCAGTGGGGTTACTGCGGCACCACCAGTGGCTACTGCGGGGACGGGTGCCAGTCGGGCCCGTGTTATTCTAGCAGCAGCGGCGTCGCCGCCATCGTGACGCAGAGCTTCTAGGACGGGATCATTAACCAGGCGGCCAGCAGCTGCGCCGGGAAGAGCTTCTACACGCGCTCGGCTTTCTTGAACGCAGCAAACTCCTACACAAGCTTCGGTACTGGGTCCAACGCCAAGCAAGAGATCGCTGCCTTCTTCGCCCATGTCACGCATGAGACTGGACGTACGCCATTTTCTCCTCCGTTTACTTTCTTGCTCTCTCTGTCTCTCTCGTACTAACCTTAAGATGCATGTGTAGACTTCTGCTACATCGAAGAGATCAACAAAGCCACCTACTGCGACTCGAGCTACCCGTGCGCCGCCGGCAAGCAATACTACGGCCGTGGCCCCCTTCAGCTGACCTGGAACTACAACTACCAGGCAGCCGGGCAGAGCATCGGATTCGACGGCATAAACAATCCGGAGATAGTGGCGACCGACGTGACAACCTCCTTCAAGACTGCCTTATGGTTCTGGGTGAACAACGTGAAGCCCGTTTTGAGCCAAGGCTTCGGAGCCACGATCCGAGCCATTAACAGCATCGAATGCAACGGCGGCAACTCGGCCGCCGTGAACGCTCGCGTGAGCTACTACCAAAGCTACTGCAACCAGTTGGGCTTTGATGTGCTGCTCAATTTTTCTAAAAGTTCCGTTAAGAAGAGTAATATTTATTATTTTATATTCTTAACACTCCTCCTTATTTGTGAGCTGCTGATAACTTTTGGTCTAGTCCAAATTCAACACCTGAACAACTAAAAGAAAAAATTATTTTTTAATAAGAGCTTAACGAGATTCGACCCACGATTTTTTGCTTTGATATCATGTTAAATTTGATGTGCTATTTAATTTTTCTAAAAGTTTAAACCGTTAAATTTGATTTTTAACAGCAAAGCACTGCTGCCCGATCGACGTGTTGTTATTTAATAATCCTATCGCCATCGTCACCTTTGTCCCACAAATATGTATCTTTATGCAAACCAAACTTATCCGGTTTGGGAGGTTGAAAAGGGAAGACAAAGGAGGAGTAGTAGTAAAATAAGGCGATGGCAAACTTTTCAATAAAAGCTACCAACTTATGTCTGGGATTATGTATCAAAGATTTTCTCTGTTGTTGTTGTAAGAATAATATTAATAGTAATAAGAACGAGAGTGTTCCGTAATTTGAATAGTGGGCATATGCATCTTCTTAACCTTCAAATTTTAAATATGCTAAAATTATTCATATACCACATGTTACATATGATAACAAAATATTAATATTAATAATTTCAATAATTGATCATAACAGTAAATTTAAAATTTAATTATCGGTATGCTTTAAGAAAATATCAATAAAATAGTTTATGGCACTTTATTATTATTATTATTATTATTATTATTATTATTATTATTATTATTATTATTATTATTATTATTAGTGTTCTTGGGTCAAGTGCACGAGTATCCACGATCCGACTAATAGTGAGATCAGGTTAAAAAATCTCGACTCCATCCAAACTCTCTCCATAACCCCATATTTTTATTCGATTTAAGTATTTTATATAATTTAAAATTAAATATATTCAAATAAAAAATAAATTATAAAAAATCTTTAAATATTTTAAAAATGTATTCTTTAAAATAAAATATTGAATATATTTTATATTATTTTTTTTATAAAATGATGGTTGAGTGATTCAACCACTCAGTTTGATCTGATCAAATTTGATAGGTTGGATCAAATAAAAATTCGTTCATGGATGAGTATATTCATCCGAGCAACCTAGCAAGCAATTTAGAGAATTTTTTCAGCTGAGGAAAAGACAGCATGCATCTTTACTTTCTACTTTATTCAAAATTAAAAAAAATTCACAAATGATCCTGTAATATACTTCTGATGAGATATTTAAGCTTCTAACACTTTTTTCTGTGACTTTATTTTTTAATCTCATTCCTCTGATAATGGCTTTCAACGTTATCTCTTTTTTCACATCATCAAAATATCTTACAGAAGCATTTAATGAGCGTGCTACCTACTTTACATTTGGTGTCGTTGGATGTCGCTTCCATGGCTGATTAGAAAACACGCAGTTCAGCTTGGGTCAGCACGGTTTAATTGCCGGTTCCCCTCGTTGCCTCTGGTCGCCTCGCATGGCCTCGCCTTGCCTCTCCATTGATCAGTAGACCCTTGACTGATGTCTTTGGCATCGACGGCGGCAACAACGTTGGTGGGGCAATCGACGGTGCTGTGGAAGAGAATGAGAAAGACGACAAAGTCACGTGGGACAAGGAGCAGTAGACTGATTTGAAGGAATTGCTCAGACTTTCCACCTTTGGCTAGTTGATCGACTGTGTTCAGTTTGCCGTCATTTGGGGAGTTTTGTTTCCTGGATTCGACAAGATTTAATGAATTTTTAGAAGTAAAGGAGATATCCGTGAAGGTGATGAGCGTGGAGATTTAATCTACTGAAGAGGCACCCAGCTGTCACATGAGCTTCTCCAAGCGCTTCCGCTCTTCCCCATCGGCGGCGCCGGTTGACTGGGGAGCACCTGATCGCTGCCATGCGTCAACTCCTCCGCTGGGACATAGACTCGCCTCGGGCGGCACATACAACACCCAACAGTCCCAGTCAAAGCGAGACGAAGGACGACACCACTCACCATGCGCTCATGACGTCGGAGAGCTGCCTCCATGTCTAACTCTGTGAAGGCCCAATACAAATGCCGAATGGAAATAGTGAACCGTGCCGAACCGCATGTGTTTCCAACAGTGAACCGCTCCTTTCGTCGGAGAGCTGCCTCCATGTCTAAGTCTGTGAAGGCCCAATACAAATGCCGAATGGAAATAGTGAACCGTGCCGAACCGCATGTGTTTCCAACAATGAACCGCTCCTTTCGGATATAAGTAGCAAGGTGGTAACCCACTTAAGTGGGTACCATGCACATTAACTGTGTGGATGTCCTAAAGATAATTCCGGACAAAGATTTTCAAAAGATAATTACAATAATCCTTACTTGACTTATTGTATTCCATATATTTTTTAGAATATTATAATCCTGAAAACAAGCATTCGATAGGATTAAACATACTTAGTGAGTCATGCACGCGTTGTTTCCCGTTAATCCTAATCTATCTTGTATTTGGTTATATTCCAAATATTATCTGTTTAATCCAGGAGATAACCCATAACCAAACATCGCCTTACGGAATAACTTGTCATCAAGTTTTATGTTTTAAAACTATAATTGTAACGCCTCAAGACCGACGTGACTTTCACGTGTCAGAGTCGTCCCAAAGACATTACGTAATTCTATATAAAATAATTTTACAGACATAAATTTTATAAAATATGAAATTAATAATAAAAATATCTAAAAGTCTATAATGTTAAAGGACGTTCATAACTTCGCAATACCAAATGTGCGAAAAAGTAGTAACTAATCAAAAATCTAGTATGGCATAATCCAACACCATGTGCAACATCTCTATAGCCTAACCACCTGTATCACCATTGTCTATCGTCATCTCATCTGCATGAATCCAAATGTAGAGAAAAATTCATGAGTATAAAAATATTCAATACGCAGGGTTTAATCATAATAATGATCAATAATTAACAATACTCAATAAATCAATAATAATATAATACAATAAGAAATAGAACACTGGATAGAAAAGGAGCTCGATATATCAATAAATCAATGAAGCTCTAATGAAGACGATTAGAAAAAATGTCAAAATAACGATCAATATTAATTAACAATTAGCAATAATCAATGAAAAATTCTATCAATGGTCATTGGCCAATAACAATCTCCATACAATTCAATGGACGAAGGCAATGACAGTCGACATCAATATCTGAATGACCATAATTCAATTCAATTCGATTCAATTCCATTCCATTCAATTCCATTCAATATTTGGAATTATCCAATTCAATAGGAGATAGCTCAATCAATTAAGAAAAACTCCATGTCTCTTTCATATAGACTAGTGGAGGATCAAGTCACGGCAAACCGTCCTTCAATAATAGCGCTAAATAATAAATTTCGTGATGGCGAGATTACCGTAACCATCACAGGACAGGCATAGCTTTCGTAAAGGATGACGTCTCAAACCTCTAGGTACATTATCTGCTCCATACAATGCGATAACAATAATGACCCAAGGGGTTTAGAGACAATCGGAGAACATAGAGACCAAACAGTTTTCATCTTTTATCTTATTTATCTATTAGACCTATTTTAACAATTTAATTTAGGTTGAACAAGGACCCAATCAAGAGAAAACTACTAGATTAATATTATAATGAATCACGTGATCTGATGAAATAATAATAACAATAATCTCAAAATCAAATTTAAAAAATATGATGAGGGTTCTACCATCGACGGAGAAACGCGTTCCGATGCGACTTTCGATCACTATAATAATGCTATACGATATCCAAACCATGCATAACCTATAACAATAAATTCTCGTATAAAGGAGAAGAGAATATGGTTTCATGTCACAAAAAATTGACGACATAGGTGTTGGAGCAAAATTTTAATACCCTATATAATTATATTTTGATGATACAAACCTCAAAAGATTAGAGTTATATGCACTAAATTTTGGCTAAATATTGTGATCTCATTAGTTTTTGAATAAATAATGAACATCAAAGTTGTAGAGAATTATGTTAATTTTCCATAGAATCTAAGATTATCTATTTTGAATAATCATGCATAAAATTATGCTCAAAATAGTGTAGTGCGGTCAACCTGTCGATCGAAAAAGTGAAAGTCAGTTGAGGCACTAGTCGACCGATCAGACATACCGGTCGACTGATCAATGTACAGATTGTCAAGCTCAATGTTGATAGTCTGATCATTGCACCGGTCGACCGAACAGCTTAACAGACAAAATTTTAAAATATCGAGACTACACCGATCAACACATCGGTCGATAAACTAGTGGACCGATCAGGCATTATCATTGAGAAAATCACGCAACGGTCACATGGACGGTCGATCGGTCCATCAATGCAGACGACCGCCCCCGACTGAAATGCACAAAAAATGACTAATTTTTGCCAAATAAAAGAGCAATGACCATATTATTCAAAGAGGCCTAAAAAAGGAGGCCAAAGGCTTCAGAATTCATCAAGTACTCAAGGGAAACATCAAGCATCAAAGAAAAAAAAAATCAATTATTAAAGTTATTGTCAAGTCTTCTCTTTCTTCTTCTTTTCTTGTGAGGTTGACATTGTAAAAGAGAGAAAATACTTTCTTAAAGATTTGAGTGTGAGCTCTTGTGTAGTAGAGGTTCTATCTTACCTCTCGGACTAAAAAAAAGATAAGATTCCTAGGAGGAGAGATGTGTCTTACCTCTTGAAGCGTTGAAAAAGTGATTGGTGTAAAGGATTTCTTCCTTGCTCCACTTGGAACGAAGGAAGAGTGTTTAGTGGAATCTTCGATGGTCTTGAAGTCGAGAAGTCAAAGTGGGGACGTAAGCTAAGATGTGGCCAAACCTCATCAACAACTACCTTGTGTTCTTGTGTTTGAATTCTCTCTCCCTTTCCTTTTCATATTATTAGGCATGTGGTATGATTTGATTTGCATTGATTTAAAATTTAATGAATCGATTTTAAGTTTTCACGACGTATTTTGTGCAATCAATATTTTCAATTTTAAACACCAATTCACTCCCCTCCCCCCGCCCCCTCCCGCTCTTGGTTCTTTGAGATCCTACAATTGGTATCAGAGCAAGGTCCTTGCTCTGACCTTGCTCTTGTTTTTAATATTTAAAAGTCTTTTAGAGATATGGCATCAAGTTGATTTAGTTTTTTCAAAGGTCAATCAATTAGTCATCTTCCGTTTTTTAATGCATCAAATTTTGCATATTGAAAAATTAAGATACATTTGTTCTATTGATATTGACATATGGGATATTGTTAAAAAAGTTATTATTTACATGAAAAATTACCTTTAGAATATACCGAAAGAGAAATTTTTTTACAAAACTTGATTGAAAAGGTAAAAATATTTTTTTATTGAGCTTTGGATTTAACAGAATTTAATCAAATTTCTAGTTGTGAAAGTGCAAATGAGATTTGGAAGAAATTCATTATCACTTATGAAGGAACGAATAAAGTTAACGAATAAAAATTAAATATTTTAAATCATAAATGAAAGAAAATGAATCCATAAATGACATGGTTGTACGGTTTAATGATATTATGAATGGTTTAGCCTCCTTGGGAGCCAAGAATTAACCTCCAAAAAGTAAAAAAAAATTCAGGTCTCTCTCCTTCAAATGACATACAAAGAGAATCGTGATTGAAGAAAAAGATATGAACAAGTTAAATTTTGATGATCTTATTGATTTTTTGAATTCAGGAAGAAGAAGAAGAAAAAAAAAGGCTCCCTAAAAGAAATCATTAACATTAAAGGCAAACAAAAAGGAAGAAGACTACTGAAGAAGAAGTTGATGAAAAGAAACTCGCACGCTATACAAGAAAGTTTGATAAATATCTCGAGTTGGTGAAAAATAAAGAGGAGAATGATAAGCCAACTAGAAGGTCGACACCATCAAGAAAGAAACTCAAGTCTCACAAAGAAAGGCAAAGAAGAAACATTTCAAAAAGGGAAGAAGAAATAACATAAATAGTTAAGTGAAAGTGAAGCAAGTAACTCATCAAGCTTTTCTAATGATGATGCATACGATGAGGTAACTTCTAATTCTTCAAATTCAAATAATGATTCATCAAGCTCTTCTGAAGAAGATATTTCCTTTGATGTGCACAAAGAATTCTACTCTCTTATAAAAAGGTATTTTGCACCTAAAGAGGAAAATAAAAAAATTACTTCATGAGTTTAAAATGATACATATTTTATGGAAAATAAAAACTTGAAAAATGAAATTGATTCTTTGAAAATTATGCATGCATGTGAATTTGTAAAGGTGACATGTTCTTTAGAAAAAGTAAAGAAGGAAAATGCTTTTTTATGAAATTCACAAAATAATGACAATGCTAGTTCTTATGCAAAGAAAAATAATTTTAAGAAATACTTTCGACATGAAAATTCTTATTCTAAACATTCTTATAATAAATCTTTAAAAATTTGACATATTACTTGTTATATGGGTTCCAAAAGGAACATTGACTAACAAAATTGAACCTAAAAAAGTTTGAGTACCAAAAGTTAAATAATTATTTTTCAAGCGTGCCTCACATATAAACAAAGAACAAGTGGAATTAAAAATATGAAGGCACGAAGGTCATGGTAAAAATATCATTTAAAAATAAAATTTAAAACATTTTTCATGAGCATGAACCTACATTTTTGTAGAATTGCTTTATTATCATGGTTCTTAAGTTTTTAAGTTTAAAATATTCGTGTTATGAAAAGTAAGCTATGACCCATCGTAATGTTATCATTTCTATTTGAAAAAAGGAAAACAAATAAAGGACTAAAAAAAAGAAAGTTAAAGAAAATTGATCATAATGCTAGGGGAACTTGTTTAAAAATTGAAAATATTACTTCATCCACTCACTTTGAGTATGATTTTGTTATCGTTATTGTCAAAATTTGTGATTATTTTACAAAACTCAATTCTGACATATCATTGTTGTCCCAAAGTTTTATGCATTTTTTTTATCCTTTAATTTTTGACACGTGTTATTCGTTTGATTTCAAATTTTGTCATTATAAAATAGTCATGACTTTAGGGGAAGTTATTTTTTACATATCACATATATTATATATGAACCAACTCCTTATGATGTAATACTTTACATGTTTCTTATATGACAAAAAAAAGGGGAGAGTAAATTAAGGGGGAGTTACATATTGTTTCTTATATGCTTCCTATGCAAATTACTTTTTGATGAAAAAGGAGGAGAAATATGATATGAATATAAGGAAAAGTTATATAGGAGACATATATATGAATATAACTTTATATGAGAAGTATCTTACAATTAGTACTTATGTGCATATCTATTATTGTAAGGAAAGCTCAATTTTATGGGGAGTAAAATTAAATTTTTAATTTTTTTGCAACTTATTATTTTCATAAAAAAAGGGAGATTGTTGGAGCAAAGTTTTAATGGCTATATAATTATATTTTGATGATACAAACCTCGAAAGATAAAAGTTATATGCATTGAACTTTAATTGAATATTTAACTATGATCTCATTAGTTTTTGGATGAATAATGAACATGCCATTGTAGAGAATTCTGTTAGTTTTCCATAAAATTCAAAATTATCTAATTTGGATAAGCATGCAGAAAGTTATGCTCAAAATAGTCAACCTGTCGGTTGAGGAAGTGAAAGTCGGTTGAGGCACAAGTCGACCGATCAGACATACCAGTCAACCGGTCAACACACAAATTGTCAAGCTCAATGTCGAGACAACATCGGTCGACAGTCTGATCGTCGCACCAGTCGATCGATCAACTCAATGAGCGAAATTTTAAAATATTGAGACTACACCGATCGATCGATCAGGCGCTATTATTGAGGAAATCGCGCAACAATTATATAGATCAGTCCATCAATTCAGTCGACCGGTCCTCGACTGAAATCACAAAAATGGTTAGTTTTGGCCAAATCAAAGAGCAACGACCATATTACCCAAAGAGACCTATAAAAGGAGGCCAAAGGAAAGTTTATCAAGTTCGAGTTTCTAGGTAATCTTGTTTTGGGGGGTGGTGGGGTGGTGGTGTGGATTCGTATCGTAAATTCATTTCGTAAATACGTAGTATTTACGTACAACATAAATTTGAATATAATAAATTCCAAAGCCATATCAAATATGCTAATATATTCATAAAACAACATAACAAAACTCCATGCATAATGCATAATGAGAAAACATCAGTAATGTATGATTGTATAGACATGAATTATCAAATGCCCACAACAAAGTTTATCATTGTCACACATCTCTAAACAAAAAACATTATACACAACATAAGTAGAGTTCAAATATTCAAATCTAAGTTAATATTTAAGAAGCTCATGTGCATGAAACATGATCACCAACTTCATCTTCAATTTCTTCACTATCACTATCTTCATCATCAAATTGAATCTCTAGATCATCATTAGTTTCCAAGGGGGCAGGAGCAATATTTTCTGAATTCTCTACTTCAAGCACTCATTTTTAGTACCTACTTGTTCATCTTCATTTATCTGGTGAAATCCTATCCAAGTTTGTTCATTCTCCTGTGGATTATCTCGTACCCATTCATCACTTGAATCAAAATCTTCAATTTCAAATGAATGTTGATTTTTCTTTCTTAACTTTTCTCTGCATGTCAACTTTAAGTTACACATGACATAGACAAATCACTCATTTTATCATGACTTAGACGATTTCTTCTTTTTGTATGAACTTGCAAATAATGTTTTACATAACTTCAGTTAAACTTGATGCTTGATAGAACTAAAAAGTGAAAAAAGGAAATATCAAAAGGTGTTTAATTGTAATTAATAAAAATTTACCATTTCGAATGCACTCCAATTACGCTCACACCCCGAAGAGCTGCAAATCAAGCTTAGCACCATTTTTGCAATTCAAGACAATGATCACCATAACAACTCCACCACCGCGCTGGGGCCATCTTCTGTCTTGTCATTATTGCTTCTTCAAATCCAAATAAACCCTTTGCCTCAGTAAAATCACCCATTTGCAATACTATTTTGGTTATCTCTTCTTTATCGGGAACCAATCTCCTTAAACAATCATAAACTGCAGCTTTGATTTCATGATTAACTACAAAATCAGTGCCATAATGATACTGAGGATTCAAATAATAACCCGTAAAATGTAAAGGTTGCATAAGTTGCAATCTATCGTCAATTATTTTCAAAATATGATCATACCCTAAAAAAGAAACATAAAGAAGTTACAAAAAACCTTTATAATGAAGGCAAAATATTGAAATATTGACAACTAAAACATATTAACATTTTATTTTATTTACCTTCTTTTAACATTGCCGAAATTATTCTTGATGTTCTCTTTTGCACCACTCAGTTGCTTATAAATAAATCCCATTGTTGGTATTTCCTCTGAATCAACGAATCAAAGAACTTTGACAAGTGGAATAGCAGCTTTGAGACAAGTAGCAACATTCTTCCAAAATTGACTATCCATAACAAATTGGTTTACCTTTTTTCCCTCAGGAATGGAAGCAACTTTGTAAGATTTCCATGATGCAGACGTGAACATGTTCAACAGGTAACCCTTTAATTCATGGAGACATCCTAAAGTCAAATAGGCAGTGGCAAATCGAGTAGTAGAGGGTCTAATTAAATCCCTCTTATTTGTGCAAAGTTCTTGAATATATAAATGAAGTGATCCTCTTAGCTTTTGCTATGGTTGTTTTGTGCAATGAAAGCTTTTTCTCAAAATCTTCTAAAATCAAATCAATACAATGTGCATCACAAGGTGTCCAAAATAATTTCTTTCTCTTCTTCATCAACATTAAACCATCAACTTTGAAATTTGCACCGTTATGAGTCACTATCTGCACCACATTATCTTCGCCCAGCATGTCAACCACCCTATCCAACATTTCAAAAACATTTTCTTTTGTCTTGAAAATATTTGATGTATCAACTGAAGTAAAGAACACAGTCCCTTTAGGGCTATTCACTAAGAAGTTGCAAATGCATCTTTTCTTTTTATCAGTCCATGAGTCAGACATTATAGAACAACATGTTTTCCTCCACTCAATTCTATATTCTTCAATAGCTTTTTTTGTTTCTTCTAAAATTTTCTTCAAGTACTTCACCGACACCTCATGATAAGAAGGTGGTTTGAATCCAGGCCCATGTCTAACAACAATATCAAAAATTTTAATGAACTCCGGATTTTTCACACAATTGAAAGGAATACCACTTGTGTATAAAAATCTACAAATTTGATTGCAAGCATTTTCCCTCAAGTCTTTCTTTAACATATGGCTTATAGTGACTTGGCTAGTACTCCCAACATGAGAACTACTAGTTTTGTTGAATCCACCTGCAGAGACACCGCCACTTTGTTGATTTGGTGTTGCTTGTTCCACTTCAATTTCCATATTATTGTCTTGCCCCACACCATACATAGTTTTTTTTCTTCATATGAGAATGTTGCTCAATTGATGCTAGGACTAACATCACGTTCTTTTTTACTTCATCAGAAAAGAGAGACAAGGTTCGGCATCTTTTCGTGTACCAGCCAAATGGTGCTTGAACCAAAAAATTCCACTAAATATTTTGCCACAATATTCGCATTTTGTTTTTTTTTCATTCTTCTCCACATCAATACCATGCTCCTAGCCAATATCAGATCTATTTCCACATAAATTATTCCTCTTTTGTTTTCTTGAACTTGAGGCAATGCTAGCCATTATCTTGTTCACTAATAGATGCAAAAACAATCAAATAGAGAAAATTAACAAACATATAAAAAAATTAGTGAAACAAAATAATTAAACTTCTTGATTATAATTGATTTTTTATTAAGAAAGAAGCTGCAAGAAAATTATAATTTTTAATCATTTATGTCATGCGTGTGATGCTGGAGTGGGAGAAATACATGCTGGCATGATTGTAGATTTACGTATTTGTTATTTTATATTCAATGTTTTGCCTTTAGATAAACGTTTATATAGAAGCAATTCAAGAAACTTATATGCAGATAAAACAAAATAGGAACATCTGTACAAAGTTTTGAGTCTTTCACTTGCCAAGTGTCAATAGAGGAACAAAAAATTATTGACTAGTGTCATACTATCAGCCAAATGTCACAGTCTCACACAACAAATAAAAAAAATCCTTGTGTGCACATAAAAGGATCGTGGAACTCTAAAATTGCCATTTGACAGCAACATAGATCTTGACGTGGGAACACAGAAAATAGACAACAAAATTCACTCGACGACTCAATCACTCAATGACTTCAAATCCAACAAAATCTCAGTGAAAGTTGAACAATAAAATGCACAATTGCACAAGCACAAAATCAATCACTCAAGGCTCAAGCAGTCAAGTGTTCATCTTCAAGAGAATCGGGATGTTACCTCATACAAAAACATTAAAGAGAAAAGAAAAGATTGAAGGTAAAGAGAGCAATACAAATTATAGAGTAGAGGCATCAAATTCCTTACCTCATAGGCTGATGGAACCCACAATTTCTTGTCTAGAACCACCTACAATTTATTCAGAACGGAGATTGTAAACCTCTGGAGTCTAGATTCTGAAAGTCTGGAGACAAAGTCGAAAGAGAAATGACAGGCTTGGAGCATAACAAACGGATCCTGATTTGTTGTGAACTTGTGATCAGAGAAGAGATCTAAAGAAGTAAAGAGTAAAGAGAAAAAAAACATTAGAGCGAAGAGAAAACTTGCCGGCCTGACCATCAAACACCAACGATCCCTCTACAATGACGAACGCATTTCCTCCACTACCTTCTACAATGGATGTCGTCAATACCCAAGAGTCTGAAGCTCTGAGCAATGTTCATGGTCTCCTTTGAAATGCGGCTGATGATCGTGCCCTAGACCCCCAAGTTATTTTTTATTTTTATTTTCGTAAATGCCCTTCGAAATGAAAAAAATGGCACAATAACACTACAGAAGTAGATTCGACGATTTAACCATAGATGCGTGCGATTGAGTTCATGCGATTTTAACGAGTTGATACGTACGCCCATCCGAGTTCACCCCTACTTGCGACTTTAGACCGAGTCAACTCATTTTCTTACCTTAGAAACGTAAAAACTTACGTTTTTAAGTATTAAAACTAGTTTTTGACAACCTTGTTCAAAGGCTTCAGAATTCATGAAGCACTCAAGGGAAACATCAAGCATAAAAAAAAATCAAATTGAAATTATTGTCAAATCTTCTTTTTCTCTCTTCTTTTCTTGTGAGGTTGACATTGTAAAAGAGAGAAATACTTTTTTAAAGATTTGAGTGTGAGCTCATGTGTAGTAGAGGTTTTATCTTATCTCTCGGATTAGAAAAAGGATAGAGGAGAGATGTGCTTTACCTCTCGAAGCGAAGAAAATGTTGTTGGTGTAAAGAGTTTATTTCTTGACTCATTTGGAATGAAGGAAGGGTGTTTAGTGAAATCTCCGACGGTCTCGAGGTCGAGAATTCGGAGCGGGGACGTAGGTCAACATGTGACCAAATCTCGTCAACAACCACCTTATGTTCTTGTGTTTGATTTCTCTCTCTCTCTCCCTTTCATATTATTAGGCATGTGATAAAGTTTCATATTATTGATGTTTGATTTGCATTGATTTAAATTTTAACGAATCGATTTTAAGATTCTGCGTCGTATTTTTTAGAATTGATATTTTTAATTTTAAACACCAATTCACTCCCGCCCCTCTTGGTGCTTTGGGATCCTACAATAGGAATTATCTTACGTACCTAAAGTTGACTGAAAAAAATAATTGTAATATATTTTCTGAAAAACTGCACGTACGATGATCTTTACCGACGATTACTCTTTGTCCACGATTCGAAACTCGCGATCACCACTTAGAAAATTTTCTCCTTTGAAATCAGTCGCCGCGTACTCTTTGGAACGCATCAATTCACGTGAAAACTAGAGAAAAAGAGAGGTTCGTGAGATCAAAATTCTATTTCGGTGAAAAGAAGTTTTCAATCACCCTTTAATGCCTATTTATACTGTAGGTTAAGATTTTCATTGGATCTTGAATTTCTTTAGAATCAATCTTGACCATCCAACATAACTTAATCATCCCATAATTTTTCAGATTTAATTAAATTCAAATTTACTTAACAATCTCATAATTATCTCCAACATAATTTCATCTCTTTTCAAACTCCATCTTATATTTCCACTTTTCTCATAATTTCCATCAAATTTGAAATTAAATAATTTCATAATATTTAATAATATTTTTTCAGATTTTATTAATAAATAAAATATTCATTTATTAATTTTATAAAAATTGAAGTTGTTACAATAACTAATAAACTAAAAAACATGAAAATAATAAAAGAAAGAGGCAGCACTTCTTGCACTACAAGAAAACTGCCTTTTACCGACGGTCCTAACCATCGGTAAATTTGCCAGATCCGTCGGAAATCACCATTTTCGACGGTTCTTTCGACGGACAATGATCGTGTGAAAAAGGGTCGTCGCAAATATTTTGCGACGGTTTCTTCTGAACCGTCGGTATTACAGACGGTCTAGCTGACGGGCGCGACAGTCGAACGTTAAATATCGATGGTGCGAACCGTCAATATTATCGACGGTCAGGACCACCGATATATATCGACGGTTTGAACCGATAATAGTATTGACGGTTCGAGCCGTCGATATTTATCGGCGACTTAAACCGTCGATAGTATCGGCGGTTTGTGCCGTCGATATCTATCGGCGGCTTGAACCGTGGAAACTATCGACGGTTTTAACCGTCGATATATATCAACGGCTTGAACCGTCGATATTATCGACGGTTAAAACCGTCGACGATCTTGTATCGACGGCTTTTACTCGTGGGCTACGACCGTCGATAATTGTGTACCGACGGATATAACTGTCGGTAAGTATCGAAAAAATCCGCTGAAAATTGCAATATTTCAGCTGTTTCCGACGGTCAGGACCGTCGGAAACGTAAAAAAATTTTAAAAAAATAGTGAATTCACAGATAATTCCCAGATAATACAACACATTTGATAGTTCAATTATAAAGCACATCACAGATTGAAATATCATAATTCACATATAAATCACATCACATCACAGATTCAATTACATCACATCACAGATAGTTCAATTCGGCATAAGGGTATCGAAACATGAAACATAATCCGTAATGTGATCCATAATTCACAGATTCAATAACGTCAACCATAATGAAATGAGATAATGGAATGGCGTGCTTAATTCACATAATCCAAACAGCAAACAAATTTAACATCACATGAATTCACAAATTGAACGGCATAACGTCTTCGTCACGACGAAGAGCTGAAGTTCAATTCGCATATCATCTTCGTCGCAAAACATCACTGCACAAAATTGAAATAGAGTAAAAGTTATAACATATAAAATGCAAAAAAAACATGAATTCAATTTTGAAGATGCGTAATCACAATCTAATTGAATCTAAAATCTAAAATATAAAAACATTATTTGAATTTAACATCAACATAATTTGATAAATTCAATAGAAGATGCGTAAACTAACAAGCTAACGCCGAATCTCAAAATTGAAGCAAAATTGAGCATAATCATCCAAAATAATAGAAAGAGGCATATGACTTTTAAAATAAGGTTGCTAAGTTTTTTTCCTATGATTTCATGCGGTGATCATTAATGTATGTTGAAGTTTATACTAAGTACTGACATTTACATGATCCAGCTGTCTGCACTCCATTTTCGGTGAAAACTTTGAAAGTCTACAGATCTAACTGAAAGGGATGAAGAGTAAAATCTAAGTTAGTGTCAAAGTGCATATGAATCTAATGAGTACAATGATGCATCATATTAAAGCAAATTCCAAAAATAATTATGTATTATATATGAATCTACCTCGGCGTCGTCGTCATTCAATTCGTCACGCATGAAGGCACGCATCATTTTCTTCATTTCATCCCTGTTACGATGTTCACGTTCTTCGAATTCCTGTCTGACCTCTTCCCTAATCTTGATGGTCACCTGATCCACAATTTCTTGCATAGTAGAAGGAGACGAACCTGAAGTACTTCGTCGATCATATCCAATATCTGTGTCACTCACAGAAGATCCAAGTTCGTAAATGCGACCCTTCTTCACGCCGACGTGGTCCGTCCAAAGTTGTCTTGGGGTCAACGGTGTGGTCCCCTCCTGCGTGGCTTGCGTAATATGATCAACTTCTTTTGTTTTATAAGACTCCTGAAATATAAAGAAAATAATTAACTACAAACGACGACTAGGTGATCGACTTCAAAGTTTTGTTAATTAATTATTAACTTGCAATTTAGAAAAAAGTAAAGGCACAAAAATTTACATACATATGTCTCCCGGGCATAATTCGAGACTCATTCTTTGTTCTTCTTCTGATGGGTTAGGAGAAATATTTCGTCCTGAGTCGGTGGTCTACCCGTCTCTTTCTCCTACAATGAGATAATATTTTAAAATTTGCAAATTACTTACCATTTTCTTAAAGTATAATATTTCGTCCTGAGTTCGGAGAAAGACCTTACCATTTTCTTAGCAATCGTACTCGTGGATAGACATCCGCCCGAATGCAAGCACGCTCCCTGGTCGGACTCTCGACTGGTTTTTGCTTTTTCGCATTTCACTTTGTACTCCTCGATGGACTACTTTCCTAGCAAATCGATCCAAACGGCCTCGGGGATCCAATTGGGTCGTTCTCCGTCAGCTCGAGCTTCAGAAAGCATCGCGGACAATTTCTTTGAGCACCGAGAGTTAAAAGCCTTCCACATTTTTTCCGTATGCTCGGGCTCCCACCACACATCAGCCTGTAAGTATTTAAAAATAATTAATGTGCATGATGAAGAAAAATATTAATGATGATGTTGGCTTCTAGTGATACCTGAAATTCATTAAATAACATCTGTCTCGTGGCATAAGGAACTTCTCTTCATGTAAGCCACGCTTCAGTATACCTATGTCGCAATACTTTAGTAACTGCTGCAGCCGCTGGTTTCGACGGTACAAATCTTGAAGGACACAGAATTATAAAATGTCATGGCTGAATCAAAGCATGAATAAAGATTCGATATACATAAAATAACACTTACCCTAAATTCCCATCCAGCTGCACGTATGCTTTGTAAACACGATTTGACGAAGCCTGGTCCGAGTCTTCCACGGAACAATGAGCTCTGACGGGTTGTTGTGGCAATTGTGTATCCAAGTCCGCAATATCAGCGTGAGAGAAAGGACCCGGCGAAGAAGAACGTTCTATTATGCGAATGCCCGTGGCTGATCGAGGAGCTGACGGAGGAGAAGAACGCTCTGTTATGCGAATGCCCGTGGCTGACGGAGGAGCACACGGAGTACTGAAAGCTCTAGGGACGACCGGCTCCTTTCCTTTGTTTTTACTTTTAACAAATCGATATATCTGCATAGTACAAAATTTATTACAAGTCAAATTCACAATTGACAAAAAATTCAAATGTCACAACGTCTCGACCTGACTATGTTCGGCTACGTCTTGTGTTGCATCTTGAGGAACGGAATTGTGCGTATAACTCGAGAACCAATTCCTAATATCCGGAGGCACTTATAAAAAATAAACAAATTAATTCGAATAAGCTTTTGCGAATGACTTCTTCTGATCATTATTTCAAACACTCACGAGATGGTAGCGAATATAAGAATGCATCGTCTGCGTCAGGCATTTGTTGATCCGATTGTTTGTCCACATGCATCGCTAACGCCTCAAACAAACTATTGCCTCAAACAAAATGAATATGAGTCGTAAATGAACAATCCATAAGATGACAACATTTGTAATAAAATATCCTAGTTGTAAGGTAAAAATAAATTGATAATTCGTGATGACAAGTAAAGACACCTTTACTCATCATCTGAATTTCCACATGTCTGGTACCCGTCATCATCACCATCATCAGAAGTCGTCGTAGTTTCAAATTCATCTTCGTCCGAATTCTTTTCATCATTTTGTATGTCAAGGTTATCGAAGTCTTCAAATACGTGTTCCGAATCATGTAGATCGTCGACTAATTCGGTGTCGACAATAGGGGCCACAGACGTCTGCGAGTCATCTTGAAAGACACATTGCAATGCACCATCAACTTTTATCCTGCTTCTTACCTTCGTCTTTATTACAACCCACCATTGTGATTTGTCCCTGGTCTTCTCCGGATATGGCACATAATATACTTGTCTTGTAGAAGACGGAATAATGAAAGGATCAAAACGATCATAACACCTATTGTGACATATTTCAACTATTTTGAAATCTTTGTGAACTCGCATCCCTCTCCTTTCCTTTGGATCAAACCAATTACACTCAAATAATGTGACTTTATTACCTCCAGTATATTGCAGCTGAATAATGTCTTTGAGAACACCGTAGT